>LR738710.1:840459319-840537640 GCA_902687465.1 Secale cereale
CCCCCCCCCCCCCAGGCTACCCTTCGGACGCAGGGTTGTTTCCGAAACGCTGATTTTTTATATGATTTTTCTGGATTTTTCTGGGCAGTTCTCGAAACGTGAAAACCTGAAATACAAAAACAGCCGAAAACAGAAACTGGCACTGGGGTGCACTGGATTAGTAAGTTAGTCCAAATATGATCAAAAGTGTATGGAAGTGTATGAATATTATAGCAATATCACCCAAAAGTGGCATGGAGCAAGCAGAAATTATAGATATGTTTTGGACGTATCAACATCCCCAAGCTTAATTCCTGCTCGTCCTCGAGTAGGTAAATGATAACAAGAATAATTTCTGTGGTGACATGCTATTAACCATATAGGACTTTTTCATAGTCATATGACAAAAGCTTACTGAGACAATGATTCTATAGTAATTAAGTTGCCTCAAGAGAAAATTACAAATGACTGAAAGTTTTACAACATGAAACTGAAACATCAAAAAGATTTGCAATGAACATGATGTGCAAATATGATAAAGTGATATCTAGCTTGCCCCCTTTAGTGATGCAAAACATAAATGCAGGGGCACCTTCAAGGTTTAAGTGATGACTAGATACAATCATTTCAGAATAAACGATATCACAATCATGCAAAAGACAATGCTACTTTGGGACAATGCACATTACACTCAGAATGATAATCATGCTCTCAGTAGTTGGTGCTTTAACATAAAGGTAAAAGAATGGTTAAGTGCTAGAGCTTTTTATTTTGAAAACATGGAAGCAATTGTGTCAACGGTAGTAGTACTTCATATGTGTCATGCATAAAACATCCTATAAGTTGCAAGCCTCATGCATCGAATACCAATAGTGCTCGCACCTTGTCCTAATTAGCTCGGATCTCCATGGGTTATCATTGCATTACATATGTTTTAACCAAGTGTCACAAAGGGGTACCTCTATGCCACCTGTACAAAGGTCCATGGAGATAAATCGCATTTGATTTCTCATTTTTGATAGATCTCAACTTGAGGACATCCATACCAGGACAACATAGAAAATAGATGATGGACTCCTCTTCAATGCATAAGCATATTCTCATAAGAGATTGAGGATTAAGGTCCAAGCTAAAACTTCCACCATGATACATGGCTTTGGTTGGCGGCCCAATGTTCTTCTCTAACAATATGCATAGTCATTCAACCCACGGTAAATCACCCTTACTTCAGACAAGACGAACATGCATAGAAACTCACATGATATTCAACAAAAGTGTGACAGTTGATGGCGTCCCCAGAAACATGGTTACCGCTCAGCAAGCAACTTATAAGAAATAAGATACATAAGCAACATATTCTTTACCACAATAGTTTTTAGGCTACTTTCCCATGAGCTATGTATTGCGTGGTTAGTTTGCTTAGTACAGGTGGAGGTTAGCAAAAGACTGGGAGCGACCAACTAAGAGAGCAATGACGGTCATAATCATGCAGAGCGACAAAGCAATATTGAATCAGGCATGGTAGTTATATCGCTACTTAGAAATAAAAGATCATCAAGGCTTGACAGACTTTCTTTACAGTCTTAAATATGCGTGAGCATACGCCAAGTCAATCAAAATAAATTCTCGAAGGAAGATATTACTAAACCATACCACATCATAGGCAAACAAACCATGTTGGTACTCCAATAACACATTGGGAACCCCCCAGCTATTTGAGATTAACCATAAGAAAACCTGAACTACTAAGCACCATTATGCAAGTAGCATATTTATCATAGACACATTAACCAGTGCAACGGAAGCAAACTCTCTTAATAAGGTGAGCATGGTAATTAAAGAGAGTTCAAGCAACCAACTAAACAAAAGCTCTTTGAAAAGATAGGCATGAATACTAAGAGCAGAGCATGAT
Organism: Secale cereale; assembly: GCA_902687465.1. NCBI lineage: Eukaryota > Viridiplantae > Streptophyta > Magnoliopsida > Poales > Poaceae > Secale > Secale cereale. The sequence continues at coordinate 840,461,211 of LR738710.1, forward strand.
AGTGGCTATTAAAAGACAAAGAACACACACAACATAGATAGACATGAAAATTTTGTGTTATGTTCTAGGTAGAAGTGGAGCGTGTTTCTCTCCCACATTAAGGAATGCTGGGTTCCGACTCGTTATGAAAAACTAAAAAGAAAACTAAAAGCAAGACACTCCAAGCATAGCACATAACACATGAAGTGATAAAAATATAGCGGAACGAAAGACGAACTGATAATGTTGATGGAGAAGGGGATGCACGGGGGCATCCCCAAGCTTAGACGCTTGAGTCTCCTTGAATATTTCTTGGGGGTGCACGGGGGCATCCCCAAGCTTGAGCGCTTGACACTCCTGAATCTTTTTATCATCTTCCCTCGCACACTTGAAAACTCCCTTCATACACAACTCATCATAATCTGATTAGCGAGGTTAGTACCCTTAATAAAATAATTATACCTTGCTGGAAATAAGGATATTCTTGAAGTTCTACTGTTTCTCAAGATTGCCAAAAGGTTTTTGCAAAGAAAAAGCAAGTTCTTGATTTGCAAAGTGAAGGAAAGGCAAAACAGGACAGAATCTGTGAAAAATAGAACAGCAGGTAGTAATTGATCTGTTCGGGATACTTCTGCAACTCAAATCAAAAAACTCAGAACAGATGCACGAAAGACAATTATATAGAGAACGCTGTCGAAACAATTCAGACCAAAAAGATGATCTGGTGATTTTATACGAATTTTTCTATCCAAGGACAGAATCTGTTTCCTGGACAACACCTCGCAACTTTTGAACTTTCTAGCAATCAGAGGCTATACTTGGCACAACTATGAAAAGCAAAGATACAATGATGATGCTACAGAAGTAAAAAACATCAAGACACAACAAAAGAAAAAAATTTATTCATGTGGGCTGCCTCCCAAAAGCGCTTTCTTTTATGCCTTTAAGCTAGGCATAATGCATATATCAAGTTGTATCAATTGAACCATCATCAAGATCATCAAAAAGCTCTTCAATAATACAACTAGTCTTAAGAGGACTCTCCAACAAAGGCCTCATAGAGATACTTCTAGGTAGAAGACCAAAAGGATAAAAGTCAAGGGAAGATTCATTTATAAATTCATCACATAGAGGTGTTTCTTCCAAAGTCTTTACAGTTTCAACCCCTTTGGCAATAGGTGGATTACTTTTAGAACGGGGAGCCTTCGGAACGAACTTAGGCTCCCGCTTTGCCGGAGTTTCTACCTTTTTGGTTTTGATCGAGGAGAAAGTAGTTTCTAAGGTATCAAATATTTCCTCAATCTTGTTTATCCTAGAAGAGTCCAAGTCATGGAATTTGACGGTCTCCAAAATTTTAAAAAATTTATGCATGGAGCTATCAAGTCTATTCAAATTCCCTTGGATCTTACGATCCAACTCATTCATCTTATTAATGCTTGGCATCTCTAGCTCTATCTTTTCAAGTTTTTTCATAATGTGAGCTAGGGTGACGTCCTCTCGAATGCTAACAACAGGGGGATTCCCAACAAGATTTTCAATAATACTAAGAGACTCCCAAACTGGGGCCTCCAGGAAATTCCCATTGATAGCAGTATCTAGAATAAACCTATTCCAAGAAGTAATTCCAACATAAAAATTTCTAAGCAAGATAGTAGTAGGTTGCTTCTTTGTGGCTCTTTTTTGTGAATCATTAATTCTATACCAAGCATCTTTCAAACTTTCCCCACCTCTTTGTTTAAAGGTGAGAACTTCTGCCTCGTCAAAGACAAAAGGACCCGACATAATGACAACTAAAGAACAAGATAACTATTTTTGTAATTTTTGATAAAAAGGTACTAAAGCAAAAAATGAAAGGTAAACTAACAAGACTAAAAAGCAAAGGTAAAAGATAGCATGCAACTCCCCTATCCTGAAGAGTGGAGTCCCCGGCAACGGCGCCAGAAAATACTCCTTGATGGGCCTCGAACCCCTCGTTGGTTACCCCAAGTGGAAGGTGTAAGATGCAGTATTGTAGAAGTGTTTTCCCTTAGCAAAGATGCCAAGGATCGAATCCCCAGAGACTCCTAGGTTCAACAAGTAGGTGTCAACTGCTACGGCGCCAGATTAGTAGCAATCAACGTGGACCTGCACACAGATACAAATAACTTTGCTCCCAACGAGTACAGAGAGGTTGTCAATCCCTCCGGCCTTGTAGTTCACAAAGGATTAAAAGCAATGATAGTAGTGATAGATAGTGTTTTGCAATAGTAAATAATAACGAAAAGTAAATAGCGGATGTGATCAATGATGGTAATATGGACCGGAGTCTCATGATGTTCACTAGTGATGTCTCTCTCCCAAAAGACGATAAAACAGCTATGTGAGGTAAACAAATTACAGCTGGGCAATTGACAGGACCCACGAGCGCAAACCAATGCTGATTACATTGCAAGAAAGGTTGAGGTTCAAAGCATGGGCGGTACGCCAAAGTAAGTAGACCGAAATCCATCAATATCTACTACTAATCATCCACCTTGAGATATCTATCCAGAACATCTCGCTGGTATTAAGTTGCGAGTCCCACCCATAGTGTAAACTCAATGCAACAGACAACTGCATTAAAAGAACTTTGTGTAAAGTAAACAATCCTTGCACCCGCGGGCACAAGCACCGTTGTTTTCCCCCTTGTGGCAACAGCACATCCCCTAGACTCATGTTTCTGTCACTCAAGATAGTCATCGAGGGGCATGAACCCACAATCGAGCATAACGTTCCCTCTTGGAGTCACTACCTATTACTCGGCCAAAGCAATAAATAACAACGGAGAACATGCAAGAATTACTTATGAACAAAAATATAAAAGAGGTAGATCAAATATATTACTCAAGATCAATCTGAACATAATCTCATAATCCATCGGATCCCAACAAACTCAACATAGCAACAGCATAAGGATTACATAGGTGCCTCGATCATGTAGGGCAGCTCACGAGGACTAATTAGTGAAGCACAAGAACGGGAGGAGAACATCACATAGCTACTGGTCATGGACTCATGGACCAAGGGAGACTACTCACGAGTCATCCGGGAGGTGTCCATGGTGGTGGAGAAGCTCCCGGTGGTGATCCTCCCCTCCGGCAGGGTGCCGGGAAGAGTTCTCCTGGTGCTCCCGATCTTGGAAGCGGCGGCGGCGGCGGAACAGAGATGGGATCGCGAAAAGAGTTCCTCTTCTGAGGGTTTTGGAGGACCCTTCAAATATATGCCAAAGTAGGGCATCGGGGGAGCTTCGGGGGGCCCAGGCGCCCCCCCGGCGCGGCCCAGGGGGGGCGCGCCGCCAGGGCGCCTGGAGCCTTGGTGCCCCCCCCCCCAGGCTGCCCTTCGGACGCAGGGTTGTTTCCGAAACGCTGATTTTTTATATAATTTTTCTGGATTTTTCTGGGCAGTTCTCGAAACGTGAAAACCTGAAATACAAAAACAGCCGAAAACAGAAACTGGCACTGGGGTGCACTGGATTAGTAAGTTAGTCCAAATATGATCAAAAGTGTATGGAAGTGTATGAATATCATAGCAATATCACCCAAAAGTGGCATGGAGCAAGCAGAATTTATAGATACGTTTTGGACGTATCACCGGCCCAAGCCTGGCGCGCCAAGGGAGTAGGATTCCTACTCCTAGTAGGAATAGGAATCCTCCTTCCTATTCCTACTAGGAGTAGGAAAGGAAGAAGGAGAAGAGAAGGAAGGGGAGAGGTGGCGCCCCCCACTCCTAGTCCAACTAGGATTCTGTAGTGGGGGCGCCGGCCAGCCCCTATGGGTTGCCTCTCACTTTTCCCTCAAGGCCAACTATGGCCCATACTCCCCCGGGGGGTCCAGTAACCCCCTCCGGCACTCCGGTTAGATCCGAAACTTTCCGGAACACTTCCATTGTCCGAATATAGTCGTCCAATATTTTAATCTTTACGTCTCGGACATTCCGAGACTCCTCGTCATGTCCATGATCTCATCCGGGACTCCGAACTACCTTCGGTACATAAAAACTCATAAACTCATAATATCGATCATCATCAAACGTTAAGCGTGCGGACCCTACGGGTTCGAGAACTAGGTAGACATGACCGAGACTCATCTCTGGTCAATAACCAATAGCGGAACCTGGATGCTCATATTGACTCCTACATATTCTACGAAGATCTTTATCGGTCAAACCACATAACAACATACGTTGTTCCCTTTGTCATCGGTATGTTACTTGCCCGAGATTCAACCGTTGGTATCTCAATACCTAGTTCAATCTCGTTACTGGCAAGTCTCTTTACTCGTTCCGTAATACATCATCCCGTGACTAACTCATTAGTCATTCGCTTGCAAGGCTTATTATGATGTGTATCACCGAGAGGGCCCAAGGATACCTCTCCGATACTCGGAGTGACAAATCCTATTCTTGATCTATGCCAACACCACGAACACCTTCGGAGACACCTGTAGAGCATCTTTATAATCACCTAGTTACGTTGTGACGTTTGATAGCTCACAAGGTGTTCCTCCGGTATACGGGAGTTGCATAATCTCATAGTCATAGGAACATGTATAAGTCATGAAGAAAGCTATAGCAGTAAACTAAACGGTCATAGTGCTAAGCTAACGGATGGGTCTTGTCCATCACATCATTCTCCTAATGATGTGATCCCTTTGATCAAATGACAACTCATGTATATGGCTAGGAAACATAACCATCTTTGATCAATGAGCTAGTCTAGTAGAGGCATACTAGGGACATACTATTTTGTCTATGTATTCACACATATACTAAGTTTCCGGTTAATACAATTCTAGCATGAATAAAAGACATTTATCATGATATAAGGAAATACAAATAACATCTTTATTATTGCCTCTAGGGCATATTTCCTTCAAGATGAAGATAGTGAATGTAGCTCTGTAGTTGATTACCGCATTTCCCCTACACTAGCATCGCAGGTGCTTGCTCTAACTTGGCAGCGTGATATGTGGTTGCATGTTGCATATGGTGTCTAAATTGTAATTTCTCCAATCTGGTTAAACTACATGTGCTATTCTGCTTAGCTTACACATTATACCTGTTAATGTGACATGCCTTCCTGTATTTAGTACATATTACATCTATTTATTTAGCATGTCCTCACATAAAACTAATGTTTTTTTGTATCCCGCATAAGTCAATATGACGAGACACCTTCAGTATATTCAGTGTGATATTAGGTGCATATTTGATATGATTTATAGCATGTGCTGCTTCTAATTTGCTGAAATGCCATTTATGATAGGACACTTTTAACTTGGCAGAGTCATATTGGTTGCATCTTTCATGTGGTGTCTAACTTGCATTGCTTCTTATTTGGTGAAATGGTTTCTGCTTAGTTTACACAAACAGTTGTGAATATGCCATGTCGTCCTGTTTTTCGTATTAATCCATCCTGGAATCATGTGTTTGCCTTACATCAAAGTAGTGATTGTCAGTATCATGCACGAATGAGTTCTCAAGAGTGAATTTTATTGCTTTTTCTTGTCGGTTTTACTTGAAACTTCAAAATCAATAAAGCGGAAGGAAGTTAGCAAGGCAGCGGATGAAGGTGCTCCTTCCAAATGGAGGGCCTCTACAGATTCTAATCCTCCATCCCCCAAGATGATTTCCAAGACAACACATGCATAGACACTCAACGTAGTTGTGTTGGTGATGAGCATGTCTCCCCTAGTGCACCATCACAGGTGCTCCCTCTAACTTGGCACTGTTATATGTGGTTGCATGTTATGTATGATGTCTAGCTTGTATTGATTCTAATTTTATCGAATTTCATCTACTTACTTTACACATTATACTTGTGACTAAGACACGTGTTCCTATTTCTAGAACATACAATATCTGTCTATCACACCATGTTCTTACATCAAAGTACATTTGTTCTGAAGAACTAAATTGATATTCCTTTTTTTGTTGTCGGCTTGACTTAACATGGCACAGAGCAAGAGGAAGCAAGACAGAACGAGATGGAAATGGAAGCGGAACAATCTTGCAGATTCTGATGGTACTGATGGTGCAATAGAAGATCAAAGTCTAGCGGAAAATTGTACCGACAGGGTATCCCATGCTACAAGAGCTGCAAAACAAGCCAAACAGAAACAAATAGCTGCCACCAAACAAGCAGAGACAACCCTAGTTTTTGAAACACCTTCCACAGTACCACCAGCTGCACGATTTACTCGTCGGTCAACTCAGCTAGAAGCACGTTCCCAATCTCCCTTGCCACCTGACACTACTTCCGAAGAACTCTTGACACAAGATGAGTTGGCAAGATCAGATGAACTTTGTGAGCTTCAACAGCAAGAAGGTAGTTGCTGGAGTCAAGTTATAGTTGCATGCTTCTTTATATGTACTCTCACAGTTTGATGTACACTAACACTTCCTATGTTTGTTGTTGGACTAGCACCTAGGCGCAACAGGAACAAACATCAAGAATAATGCTCGATAGGTTAACTAAATCTAGAGGAGGAAGAATGGAGATCCGTTTTGAGGCAGGTTTAAAAAGGCCACGTGATGCTACAAAGTCAGCCAAGTTAGTATCAGAGGCAGCGGTTGCTGTTAGGTGTCATGTACGTATCCTCCCAACATGGATTCAGTACAGGAATGACAAAGACGAAACCCAGTTCAACACCTTCCTTGACCATTTATCTGTAAGTATGGTTATGTATGGAAACTAGTAATATCGTCTTGCTCTGTCCAATAGTTTCTAGGTGTTGCTGATAATGAGACTCCCATAATTTTCAACATATGAGGTTCAAGTTGGATAGCCAAGATGATGCAACCAGACAAGCATGCACCCATGTTTTCAAGTCTGCTCTGCGAAAGTATCGGTATAACTTGAGGAAAACTCACTTTGAAGGCAAGGCTAACAGTGAACTTGCCCAAACATCTCCAGTGGAAAATATATCTGATGAAGACTAGAGAGGCCTTGTTAAACACTGGTCCGATCCGAAGTATCAGGTACATTATATATATGTGATATGATCACATGTTGAAGTCCTATTTACGCATGTTCCACACAAATCTACCTTCTTGTAGGTGAACTGTTCAAAGAACAAGGCCAACCGTACGAAAGTGAAATTCCAACACGCGACGGGATCTCGTAGCTATATTGCACACTGCGAGGCTCTTGTAATTAGCTGTTGTTTCACTCTTTTCGTTGTACCATATTATCAGATCTATATGGACTTGTTCCAAATGCAGAGGAAAGCCCGCAAGGACCAAAAAGTACCTGAACCAAATGTTGTGGAAATCTTCAAGGACTGTCACACCAGCAAGAAGAAGGGCATGGCTACACCAGTCAAAGCCGCTGTGTAAGTCCTTAATCCTCATGCCTTTTAACTACTACTAACTCTGACTTGTGCCTTAAACTGCATGGTTTGCGGCCAATGTCTATTACTCTTTTCAATTTTATACACAATTGTCTTAGCGTATCATTGCACCTTACAAGGTTTAAAACAGAGGAGTGATGTTCCTTTGATCTTGACATGTAATCTTGTTCCGTACTGGACTTGCCCACACAACGTTACAATTGCCTGTTTGTCTGTTCTCAGTAGTTTTGTGATATGAATGATGCCATACTATTCTTACCGTATTATAAACTTCGTCTCTTTATCCTTATCCCTCAATACAATGTTAAGAAATAGACAATACATTAGCGATGGTACATGGTCATATGTTTGGAACCTGGTTTTATTATGTACTTTGCAATAAAATACAACTATTATTTTACATGGGTTCACCAGAATAAGTTATGTATATAAACCAAAGCTATTTTGTTTGGTTTTGCTGCCTCCTCAATATATTATGTTCTGGTACTACTAATGTAAAACCTCAACTTTTCAGCGAGCTATGGAAAAAATGGCGGAACCGCCACCTTCTGAAGGTGGCGAGGCAACTATAACCGCAATGTCAGCTCTTACTGTAGTGGATCAGTACCTATCCACTAATAGTGCCAAAAGCACGTTCCTGCGTAATACTGGCTTGGTTGTTAAGGCAATCTCGTCCAAACTGCCTCATGATAGAGATATGCAAGCTCAAAACAATGTTGTATCTGCGCTCCAGACACAAGTCCATTCCCTAACAGAGGCCCTTTGTGAAACAAGGAGAGACATTGTTCGATGTTGTCAAGATATGCATGGTTTTGAAACCAGACTATCAGACATTTGCTATGTTGTTCAGGAGCCTAGGAGAACTGAAGGCGAAGGTTATGGTGCTCCATCGGACAATACAGCATGAAAACTTAACAGTCGGGTCAAATGAACTGAGCTTCTGAACTTCTGGTGGTGCATTTAATTGCTAGACTGTTAACTTTTATGCCAACCTTCCTTCTATTTTATAATTGTAATTTGTTTTGGTGCGATAAAAAATTTGTTCTTAACATGCAGCCACCGGCTGAAGAAAACAGCAAGCCATTTTTGTATAGTGTAGGGTGTTCCCCATATTTGCACTGATGGCGAACTTTGATGCCCACCGGCTGTAGCCAACATGGGCCTCCTACGGGCCGTAGAAACAATGGGCCTTCTAAGGGCCGTAGAAACAATGGGCCATGTTTCTTTCAAAAAAACAATGGGCCTTCTACGTGGCATAGAAACAGTGGGCCTTATACGGGCTATATACACAATGGGCCTTCTATGGGCCGTATCATCAATGGGCCTTCTACGGGCCGTATGATCGGTTGGCCAAACATGGGCCAATAACAGACCACATTATGGCCGTAAATGGGCTAGAGTTGAAATCGTCCGTTCATGGGCTGACCATAACGGGCCGTCGTTAATCGGCCGTATTTTGATGACGCTATGAAAACGGCCCAACGTACTAACACCCACAAACGGGCCGACTGTAACCACGGGCTGAATTTGGCCCACAAGCAGAAAATGACATTAACGGGCCGTAAGTAAACGAATGTGGAAATGAGCCCAAGAATAAATGGGCCCCGAGAAGGCCGAAAGATAACATGGGCTGGAATTGGCCCAACGGAATAATGGGCCGTTAATGGGTATAAAGTGCTACATTGTTCATTACGGTCCAGTTTCACCACGTGCCGTTAATGGGTATAAAGTGATACACTGTTCATTACGGGCCAGTTTTACCATGGGCCGTTAATGGGCCGAGAGTAATAAGGGCCTCATATGGGCCGAAAGACGTCATGGGCCATATATGGGCCGGAAGTTAAAACAGGCTGGATTTATATTGGATGGCCTAGATGACGGTGCTGGGCCTAATTCGGATAGGCCGTAAACGGGCCATGGGTTAGCGGGCTGTAAATGGGCTATATGCGAACAGGCCGTTAACAGGCTTGCCATGGGCCGGCCCGCCACCTTTTGACCAAGACAAATGGGCTGGCCTTTTCACAGGAATGGGCCTCTGTTGGGTCGTGCCACATGTCCGCGTATCATAGGCGCTTTGGGTCCAATGAGTGGATGACATCTGTTCCAACGGCGAGCTGACACGTGTTTCCTCTAGCCAATGATGATTTTACACGTGGAAAATCCCCATTGGTCGGGGTTGTTAACGGGTTATCAGATCCAAAACCGGACCCAATATCTTAACGGCGTTGTTATGGTGGATGCCACGTGTCGGTCACCCTTGACAAAAGCACTTCTGTGACGCGCGATTTATCGTCATGGAAGTCGACACTTCCGTGATGATAATTTTGGTAATGTCATGGAACACTTCTACGACAGCAAAGGTATGACTATCTTGATTCTGTCATAAAATCGTCATGGATGTACATGCATGACAGAAAACGTGACCTACTGTGAAAAACACGTATCATCACGGAAGTGTTTTTTTTGTAGTGCGTGCTCTTTATATTCTTGCAAACCTATCCAACAAAAACTACAGAGTACTTCTAGTTTCATTCTTGTTCTAGGTAAAGTAAACGTCAAGCGTGCGTAGAGTTGTATTGGTGGTCGATAGAACTTGAGGGAATATTTGTTCTGTCGTTAGCTCCTCGTTGGGTTCTACACTCTTACTTATCGAAAGAGGCTACAACTTATCCCCTACACTTGTGGGTTATCAAGAACTTTTTCTGGCGCCGTTGCCGGGGAGTAATAGCGTGGGGTGAATATTCTCGTGTGTGTGTGTGTGTGCTTGTTTGATTTATCACTAAGTAGATTTTATTTGTTGTTCTAAGTGCTCTATATCTTTAGTTATGGGTATGGAACACGAAATACCAAAAAACTTACGTGTACTTGCTACTCATGGAGATGGGGAACTTCCTAAAACCCTCAATGCTTATTATGTGAAAGATATTATGTACTACTTTGATAATCCTGAGAAAACCCCATTCAATTATGTAATGGGAGTAATGTTGGATCAACGTGAATACTTTAGGGATTATCACTTGATACAAAAAGGGGAACTGTTATGGGATCAAATTCATATGTTGCATTGGTATGCTCGGCAACTATGCTTGAGATATGATTGTACTTATTGCTCTAGGATGAAGGCTCCACACCTTCCCTTTTCATGCAAATTTAATGATAATGAAACCTTAGCTTCTTATGCTAATGGTATATATGATTATTATGATGTGGAACAAATAGAAGAATTTGTTGCTTTTAAGGGTGCTTATGAAACTGAATCTCTGTTTAGAAAGAATGATGCTTTTGATGATGATGTTTCTAGGCCTTAAAATCTTTCTATATTGAAATATTGCTATTTGAATTATGAATATAACTCCTATATTGATGCGTTTATTGAGAAAGTCTCTGTTGTCCAAGAAGAGACTAATATTTTACAGGAGTCTATGGAAGAAGAAATCGATGAGATTGTGAGCTCATTGGATGAAAAAGATGAGGAGGAGAGCAAAGAACAAAAGGAGGAAGAGCGGATTAGCTACCCGTGCCCACCTTCTAATGAGTAACTCTTCAATTCATACATTGTTTAATTTCCCTTCGTGCTTGCCGAAGGCTGATTGCTATGATGATTGCTATGATCCCGTTGATTCTTTTGAAATATCCCTTTTTGATGTTGTTTGCTATGCTTGTGGCCAAGATGCCAATATGAATTATGATTATGGAGATGAACTTGCTATAGTTCCTTATGTTAAACATGAGATAGTTGCTATTGTACCCACACATGATAGTCCTATTATCTTTTTGAATTCTCCAAACTACACTATATTGGAGAAGTTTGCACTTATTAAGGATTATATAGATGGGTTGCCTTTTTCCGTTACACATGATGATTTTGATGAAGATAATATGCATGTGCTTCCTGCTCCTACTTGCAATTATTATGATAGAGGAACTACATCTCCGCCTCTCTATGTTTCCAACATGATAAAATCGCAAGAAACTGCTTATACTATGCATTGGCCTTTACTTGATGTGCATGAATTGTTCTTGTATGACATGCCTATGCATAGGAAGAGAGTTAGACTTCGTTGTTTCATGACACATATCACTTTGTGCTCACTACTAAATGCCAAATCATTGCTAATTAAAATTGGCTTTGATATACCTTGGGATCCGGGTGGATCCATTACTTGAGCACTTTATGCCTAGCTTAATGGCTTTAAAGAAAGCACTGCCAGGGAGACAACCCAGAAGTTTTAGAGAGTCATTTATTTCTGTTGTGCGCTTTTATAAAGTTTAAAAACAAAAAATAAAGAGGGTAACCTAAAACTTTTTCAAAAAGAAAAGCGAAAGTGAGAAAGACGAGCATTCTTAAAGTGGGAGCTAGCCTTGAACTTTTTTCATGCCCATGGAAACTTTGTGAACATTGATTATAGAAACTTTTCAATAAAAATAATTATCCCCTTGTACAATTCCATTGTATTATAAAAATAATGTGCCAAGAGTTTACTTTAGGATGATTAAACTGCTTGTTGGTTTGTGCGGTGCAAAAATAGAAACTTTGGCTGTAGTGCGCGATTTTACTTTTTTTTACTGGAACGTCGAAAGGATCTGAAACTTTTTGAAAAGTATAGCTATACAAATTGTTGATTTTTCCTAATTTTTCCATAATTTTTAGGGTTACAGAAGTATGGTTAATGTTCAGATTACTACAAACTGTCCTGTTTTCACAGATTGCTGTTATAGCTTCATTATTTGCATATGTTTGAATTCTTATTGATGCCTCCTTGACTTGGGGCCATAGAATTATGATAGCATATAGTGGGTAATGTTTTTATATAATTATACAATAATGTTAGAGTAGTACATGATGGTATTTTATTGATCATATGCACTAACCCCGCCACTAAAAGTTTGGTTAAGTTTTGTGTGGATGAAGTGTTCGAAGATCGAGGATGTCTCGATGTGAGAAGAAGGAGGAGAGGCAAGAGCTCAAGCTTGGGGATGCACAAGGCACCCCAAGTAAATATTCAAGGAAACTCAAGCGTCTAAGCTTGGGGATGCCCCAGAAGGCATCCCATCTTTCTTCAACAAGTATCGGTATGTTTTCAGATTCGTTTCATTCACATGATATGCGTAAACTCTTGGAGCGTCGTGTGCTTTTTATTTTTATTTTAATAAATGCACCATGTTGGTATGAGATAGTCCTTGGTTGATTTATAGAATGCTCTTTACAATTCACTTATATCTTTTGAGTATGGCTTTATAGAATGCTTCATGTGCTTCACTTATATCATTTGAAGTTTGGATTGCCTGTTTCTCTTCACATAGAAAACCGCCATTTGTAGAATGCTCTTTTGATTCACTTATAATTGTTAGAGTGTGGGCATAACTTTTGTAGAAAGAATTAAAACTCTCTTGCTTCACTTATATCTATTTAGAGAGTTGACAGGAATTGGTCATTCACATGGTTAGTCATAAAATCCTACATAAACTTGTAGATCGCTGAATATGATATGTTTGATTCCTTGCAATAGTTTTGCGATATAAAGATGGTGATATTAGAGTCATGCTAGTGGGTAGTTGTGGATTGTAGAAATACTTGTGTTGAGGTTTGTGATTCCCGTACCATGGACGTATGGTGAACCGTTATGTGACGAAGTTGGAGCATGATTTATTTATTGAGTGTCATCCTTTGTGTGGAGGTCGGGGGCGCGCAATGGTTAACTCCTACCAACCTCCCCCCTAGGAGCATGCGTGTAGTACTTGGTTTCGATGGCTAATAAATGTTTGCAATAAGTATGTGAGTTCTTTATGACTAATGTTGAGTCCATGGATTATACGCACTCTCACCCTTCCACCATTGCTAGCCTCTCTTATACCGCGCAACTTTCGCCGATACCATACACCCACCATATACCTTTCTCAAAACAGCCACCATACCTACCTATTATGGCATTTCCATAGCCATTCCAAGATATATTGCCATGTAACTCCACCGTTTCCGGTTATTATGACACGCACCATCATTGGCATATTGCCTTGCATGATCTTAAGATAGATAGCATGATGTTTCCATGGCTTGTCTGTTTTTTTATGTCATTGCTACGCCAGATCATTGCACATCCCGGTACACCGCCGGAGGCATTCACATAGGGTCATATTTTGTTCTAGCTTCGAATTGTAATCTTTGAGTTGTGAGTAAATAAAAGTGTGATGATCTTCATTATTAGAGCATTGTCCCATGTGAGGAAAGGCCAAATTAAAAAAAGATGGCCTAGAAAAATGGAGAGGGGCTAAAAAAAGAGAAATCCCCTCCAAAAAAACAAAAAAATGAGAGAAAAGAGAGAAGGGACAATGCTACTAGTGGGAATTTTCATTATAGAACTTAGCTTGTATATCCCAACGACGGGCTTCCTCAAATGTCCTAGGTCTTCATGAGCAAGCAAGTTGATGCACACCCACTAGTTTTTTTTTGAGCTTTCATACACTTATAGCTCTAGTGCATCTGTTACATGGCAATCCCAACTCACTCACATTGATATCGATTGATGGACATCTCCATAGTCCATTGATTTGCCTAGTTGATGTGAGACTTTCTCCCACCTCTTGTCTATCACCACCTTCTATTCCACCCATAGTGCTATGTCCATGGCTCACGCTCATGTATTGCATGAAAGTTGAAAAAGTTTGAGAATACTAAAGTATGAAACAATTGCTTGGCTAAAACCGGGGTTGTGCATGATTTAAATACTTTGTGTGGTGAAGATGGAGCATAGCCAGACCATATGATTTTGTAGGGATAACTTTCTTTGGCCATGCTATTTTGAAGAGACATGATTGCTTTATTAGTATGCTTGAAGTATTATTCTCCTAATGTCAAATGATAGACTATTGCTTTGAATCACTCGTATCTTAATATTCATACCATGATTAGATTACATGATCAAGATTATGCTAGGTAGCATTCCACATCAAAAATTATCTTTTTTATCATTTACCTACTCGAGGACGAGTGTGAATTAAGCTTGGCGATGCTGGTACGTCTCCGTCGTATCTATAATTTTGATTGTTCCATGCCAATATTCTACAACATTCATATACTTTTGGCAACTTTTTATACTATTTTTTGGGACTAACATATTGATCCAGTGCCCAGTGCCAGTTCCTGCTTGTTGCATGTTTTTTGTTTCGCAGAATATCCATATCAAACGGAGTCCAAATGGAATAAAAACGGAAGGAGATTTTTTTGGAATATATGTGAATTTTGGGAAGCGAAACCAACATGAGACGATGCCTGAGTGGGCCATGAGGCAGGGGGCGTGCCCACCAGGGGCAGGCGCGCCCTGGGACCTCGTGGCCACTCCATAAGGTGGTAGATGCCCTTCTTTCACCGCAAGAAAGCTAATATCCGGATAAAAATCGTGTCACGAAATCAGCCCAATCGGAGTTACGGATCTCCGGGAATATAAGAAACGGTGAAGGGCCAGAATCGGGGAACGCAGAAACAGAGAGAGACAGAGAGACAGATCCAATCTCGGAGGGGCTCTCGCCCCGCCCACGCCATCGAGACCATGGACCAGAGGGGAAACCCTTCTCCCATCTAGGGAGAAGGTCAAGGAAGAAGAGGAAGGAGGGGGGCTCTCTCCCCCTCGCTTCCGGTGGCACCGGAGTGCCACCGGGGCCATCATCGTGTGACGGCGATCTACACCAACACCTCCGTCATCTTCACCAACATCTCCATCACCTTCCCCCATCTATCTACAGCGGTCCACTCTCCCGCAACCCAATGTACCCTCTAATTGAACATGGTGCTTTATGCTTCATATTATTATCCAATGATGTGTTGCCATCCTATGATGTCTGAGTAGATTATCGTTGTCCTATCGGTGATTGGTGAATTGCTATGTGTCGGCGTCCTAGGAACCAGGGTACCCAGACTTGCCTGTCTGCGCGCCGCAGGGCGCTCCTGCCACGGCCTGATACGGCCAAGCTGATCGACCAGCTGCTCAAGACCCTCGCGAGGGGGCTAGACCTCGCGAGGAGAACGACGTCAAGACCCCCTCGGTAGCGGCCTCGGTTAGGTTGCTCGGGAGGGGCGGAGAATCCAAGGCCAAGCCTGCCTCAGGAGGAGGCAATGACACAAGCAATGACGCACCGCGCCAGCGGGTGCCAGCACGTGCCAGCGGCGCAGTTTCCGTTTTGGTGCAAGGGGGACAGCGCAGGTGTAGGTTCCCGAGGAGCAGGAGAAAGGTTTCTTCATTGGTGCAACAAGACCGAAGACCGCAAGGACGACCAGGAGGATGTCACCGCCGAGCCTACCACTGCGTCACCATCTGATCCTTTTGCAGACAAAGACTTCTTTTGTCAGGATAGGAACGTCCTTGTGTTCCCGCTCAAAATGGCCGTTGTGGGATCCCTTCCCGCCTAAACATTTCGGGGGGAAGAGGACCATGGCAGCCTATATAAGTAGCTAGGATCCCCACTATCAAGGGAGAGAGTATCAGATCCAGAAACTCTGCCCTCACGCAAAGGAGCAAGAACTCTTGCCTCCTGACCCTCCTGAGCTCTCCTCCTGAGCTCAGGAACCACTGTACTGGTCCATATTCAAGCCCTCCCAAGGCCAATCCACCAAAGCAGGAAGTAGGGTTTTACACCACAAGGTGGCCTGAACCTGGATAAACTCTTGTGTGCTTTACTTGTTGTTCGCTTGAATCTATTCATTGGACGAGGGCGAGATGCTAGGTAGACGTGAGTGGGAGAGATCTTCGTTCATGCCCCTGTGTTCGAACTTCTTGGGTTTGCGGAGCCCGTAATCCGACATTTGGCGCGCCAGGTAGGGGGCGTGTCGAAATCTCGCTTCTCCGACGACCGCGCCTCCCCTCTCCAGCTCTGCGCCGCCATGATGACCGTGGCCTGCCGCATCCGCATGGAGGCTGGCACTCTCCCCGTCGTCCAAGAGGCATCGGCGGACTGCGCCACCCATGGGCACTCCTCCTCCTCCCCCGACAACGTTCTCGCCGGCCGGGCCACCGGAGAGCGGCCTGCTCTGCCACTCCCGCTTCCTGTGGCCACGCCGGCGACGCTCTTGGTGGCACGACGCTGCCCCACCACCGGCCATCCGCGGGAGAGCTCGGCGCTCGAATGGCCCGCGGCGGCGGGCTGCAGAGCATTGCCGGTGGGGAACTGCCCTGCCACGGGGTCGCCTGCATCCTCGGGGGATCCCAAGCGCCGATGTCGGCCCGACACGTCAAGTCGCACTTTCGGCAGGTCGGGGCTGCCGCCCAGCTGCAGGAGGCCTCACGGGCGCAGAGCGCGCAGGGGCACGTCATCACCTTCGGCCCTAGCGACCTCGCCACAAAGGCAGCCGGCACGAGCGTTCTCCCCACGGTTTTCACGCCCACCATCTGTGGGGTGGCCGTCACAAGGACCCTCATCGACGGCGGCGCCGGGCTCAACATCCTCTCCCCCGAGGCCTTCGGTCACCTGCCCGTGTCCTACAGGCAGCTCCTCCCCACCAAGCCCTTCTCAGGGGTCGCGGGCTCGGCCGTCCCGCTCAGCCAGATCCGCCTCCCAGTCGCCTTCGGCACACCCGCCAACTACCGGACTGAGCTCATCGACTTTGACATTGCGCCCATCCACCTGCCCTACAATGCATTCCTCAGCTTCCCGGCCTTGGCAAAATTCATGGCAGCAACTCACCCGGGTTATAACACTGTCAAGATGCCCGGGAGCAACGGTGTCATCACCATCAAAGGGGACACCAAGGCCGCCCTTCAGGTCCTCGGGCGTGCTTACAGGGCTGCTGCCGCAGCTCATCCAGGAGCGAAGGGGGCTCCGAAGCCACCGGAAGCCGCGCCTGCCAAGAAGAAGCAGCTCTTCTCTTAGGATCCCGCCGAGACGAAGCAGGTGTCCACTGATGAGGAGGTCTCAGGAGCCACCTTCACCATCGGCACGGGCATGGACCCTGAGCAAGAGGCAGCGCTGCTCAGCTTCCTCGGGGCTAACAAAGATGTGTTCGCCTGGAAAGCCGCTAACTTGGTCGGGGTGCCTAGGCACGTCATCGAGCATCACCTCACGGTGTGCCCCAATGCGCGCCCTATCAAGCAGAAAGCACGCAGACAAGCCCCGGAGAAGCAGGCCTTCATCGTTCAGGAGGTTCGAAAGCTAGAGGAACCAGGCGTCGTACGGGAAGTACGGCACCCAGAGTGGCTGGCCAACCCCGTCATAGTCCCGAAGAAAGGAGGCAAGGAGCGCATGTGCGTCGACTTCACGAGCCTCAACAATTTCTGCCCTCAGGACCCATTCCCTCTCCCGCGCATCGACCAAATCGTGGATTCGATAGCTGAGTGCGACCCGCTCTGCTTCCTCGATGCCTTCTCGGGCTACCACCAAATCAAGATGGCAGTGGAGGATGTGGAGAAGACAGCGTTCCTGACCCCATGCGGGGTCTACTACTACACCTGCATGCCTTTCGGGTTGAGGAACGCGGGCGCCACCTTCCAGCGCCTGATGCACATCACCATCGGCCCTCAGCTCGGGAGGAACGCAGAGGCCTACGTCGACGACATCGTGGTCAAGACCAGAGAGGCCAGGACTCTCGTCCAGGACCTAGAGCAAACGTTCGCCAACCTGCGCAAAGTGAAGTTGTGCCTCAACCCGGAGAAGTGTGTGTTTGGTGTACCCTCCGGCAAGCTGCTAGGGTTCCTGGTTTCGCACCGGGGCATTGAAGCTAATCCGAACAAGATCAAGGCCATCGAAAGAATGAAGCCGCCCACAAACCTGAAGGAGATGCAGAAACTTGCAGGATGCGTTACATCCCTAGGACGCTTCATCTCTAAGCTTGGTGAACGCGCCCTCCCGTTCTTCAAGCTCATGAAGAAGAAGGGGCCCTTTGAGTGGACTCCGGAGGCCGATGCTGCCTTCCGGGATCTCAAGGAATACCTCACTAGCTCGTCGGTCATGGTAGCACCGCGACCCCTGGAACCCATGACTCTCTACCTCGCCGCAACGCCTCACTCCGCCAGTGCAGCACTAGTGGTGGAGCGCGCGGAGAGGCCCCGAAGCGTGAGGCCACCGGACAATTCGGCATCTTCAGGGCCCCCGTTGCCCCCTGACGCAGTTCCTGAGGTAGATTTAACCGCGGTTACTGATGGCCCCGCCATCCAGCAAGAGGCACCCAAGATTCCTGAAGCGCCTGAGGATCCTGCTGCGCCGACCCTCGTGGAGCACCCAGTGTACTTCGTCAGCACCGTACAGTGCGACGCGTGCTCGCGCTACCCGATGCCTCAGAAACTGCTCCTAGCGCTCCTTGTCGCCTCCAGGAAGTTGCGCCATTACTTCCAGGGCCACCCTATCAAGGTTGTCTCGTCATACCCTCTCGAGAAGGTACTCCAAGGCCAGAATGTCGTCGGGAGGGTCGCTGAATGGAACATCGAGCTTTAGGCGTTCCAGTTGAAGTTTGGCACCACGCGAGTGATTAAGGGAGCGACTCTGGCAGACTTTGTGGCGGAATGGACCGACGCGCCGGAGCGGGGGGCTGGCGAGGATCGCTCGCTGGCCCCCGGTGATGAAGCCCCGGACGGATGGGTGGTATACTTCGACGGCGCCTTCTCGCGCCTTGGCGCGGGGGCTGGCGCCGTGTTAGTATCTCCCACTCAGGACAAGTTGTACTATGATGTGCAGCTTTGCTTCCAGCAAGGCGAGAAGGTCTCCAACAACATCGCAGAGTACGATGGCCTAATTGTTGGGCTCAAGGCCGCCGCTACACTGGGGGTCAAGCGTCTCACCATCAGAGGTGATTTTCAACTCCTCGTCAACTTCTCCAACAAGAAATACAAGCCCAAGGACGAGCACATGGAGGCATATCTGGAGGAGGTGCGCAAGATGGAGAAGCAATTCTGAGGACTGGAGGTGCAGCACCTACCAAGAGGCACCAACAAGGAAGCGGATGACATTGCCAAACGAGCCTCCAGGCGGGAGCCTCAGAGGCCGGGTGTCTTCGAGTAGCGGCTGCTCAAACCATCGGCAACACGCCCGTTCTTGAGCCGGTGTCCCCTCAGCAGGGGCTACCTGCGGCGCCTGCGAATGGTGCCCTGCCCTGCGGACCGGCCTCCGAAGCCAGCCTGCTGCTCGCCGCGGAGCTCGAGGAGGGTTGCTAGACCCAAGAGCTCAAGATGTACTTGCAATACGACACCCTGCCAGACAAGGAGGAAGACGCAGAGCGCGTGGTCCGACAGGCCTCGGCTTACTGCATCCAAGACAGTGAACTCTACAGGAGGCGCCCCAACAACGTCTCACTAAAATGCATCTCGAGGAAACAGGGGCACGAGCTGCTGGCCGACATCCACGGTGGGGACTGTGGTCATCACTCGTCGTCCCGCACCCTCGTGGGCAAGGCCTTCCGCAGCGGCTTCTACTGGCCCACAGCGCTCAACGACGCCATGCAGCTTGTGCGGGCTTGCGAGGTGTGCCAGTTTCACGCCAAGCAGATCCACCAGCCAGCGCAGGGCCTCCAGACGATCCCGCTCTCCTGGCCCTTTGCGGTCTAGGGATTGGACATCCTGGGTCCATTTCCCCGGGCAGTGGGGGGCTACCGCTTCCTCTACGTCGCCATCGACAAATTCACCAAGTGGGCAGAGGTGGAGCCTGTCCGTGCTATCCCAGCCGGGTTGGCCGTCAAGTTCATCCAGGGCCTCGTGAGGCGACTCGGGGTCCCCAGCCGCATCATCACGGATAACGGTTTGCAGTTCATAAGCAATCTCTTCAGGTCATATTGTGCTAACCTTGGAAGACAGATCTGCTACGCCTCGGTGGCTCACCCCAGGAGCAACGGTCAGGCCGAACGCGCTAACGCTGAAGTCTTGTGTGGCCCCAAGACGCGCAGCTTTAAGAAGTAGCTCGAGGCTTGCGGCAGGGGCTGGATCGACGAGCTCCAGTCCGTGATGTGGTCAATCCGAACCACTGCCATCAAACCCATGGGAGAAACTCCTTTCTTTCTCGTCTACGGGGCGGAGGCGGTCCTCCCTCACGAGGTCAAGCATCGCTCCCCACGGGTCTTGGCTTTCAATGAGGAATGTCAGGACGCCGCCTGGCGGATGGACCTCGTGCTCGGCGAGGAGGGCCGCCGCCGAGCAGCCCTCAGGGAAGCACGATATCAGCAGGCACTGCGGCGGTACCACTGACGCAGCGTCCGCGCAAGAACACTTGAAGTTGGTGACTTGGTCCTGAGGCGGGTCCTCTCCAGGGAGGGGTTACACAAGCTCTCGCCCATGTGGGAGGGCCCGTTCAGAATCGCCCGTGTCTCTAGGCCTGGTGTTGTGCGCCTGGAGACGTAGGATGGGATACCTATCCAGAATTCCTGGAACATTGAACACCTCAGGAGGTTATATCCGTAATCAAGGCTCCGTGCCCGTGAAGGTCTCCGCTCGTGACACTCTCACATAATAATGAGTTGGGGCTGTACACGCCTCGGAGTCTCCTGTGCGTTGCCTACGGGCCCTCACACGGGGCTCCCACCCACTCCCCAGTGGCAGTCCTTAGCTCCGCGCTGGGAAGAATACATAGTGTAGGGGTCGGACACGACCTTTTTCCTTTTTTGGCTTGGTGTTTGGCTATCAGCCTTTTCTACTTCCTTGGCTATCAGCCCTTCCTCTACCCCATGCTATGAAGTTCTTGTGTTTCTTGCCTTTGGTTGGGAGTCTTGCTTGGATCTTTCTCGCCGGTTTTAAGTTCAGCTTGTTAAGCAGGGGCTGCGCCACTCACTCTCCTTCGCGCGCCACGTGCATGGGGGCTGGGGCACGGTCGGTCACCGGCTTTCGTCTGCCACGGCCCCGTGACCTCGCCTGGCCAAGCCTGCTCAGGCTTTGGTGTTTGGCTTCTCAGTCCGTGCAATCTATCCTACCTAGCCGGCTCAGACTTTGGCGCCTTAATCCACGCTCGGCACTCTCAGCAGCTCTCAGCGGCTCACCCATACTCGGGGGCTATGCGAGTACTCTGAATTCAGCCGTCCTCACGACCCGATGGGGGCTCATGACGCCAATGAGTCAGGAGCACTTCGCCTCAAGACGTCGCGACGCATAAGCTAAGTAATCTCACCAAGACCAAAAACATGATAGAAAGTTCTCGCTTCATACATATGTCGCAGTCCATTACACGCCTTCTTGAGGCAACTTAAAGTTTTGACATAGGAAGGACATGAAGAAAAAAAGAGAAGGAAGAAGAAGAAGCAAAGGCCGTTCCCGCTCAGTCGGAGTCTCCCAGTTCCTCCGGCTTCATCGAGCCACAGCGGCGCAGCGACCCCCTCCCCTCGTCGAGCCGAGCTCGGTGGCGTGGTGGCTCGTTGTAGCCGCCGCTGCTGGAGGAGCTGCTGCTGCCATAGGAGGGGGACCTGCGGCGCCCCCCAGGCTCAAGATCGTCTCCGGAGGAGGAGCTGCTCCTCCGGACGCCGTCCCCGCCATCCTCTTCGTCATCAGCCTCGGGACAGCACCCAAGGGGCCTCCCTTCCTCTGAGAAGACCCTGACGAACAGCATGGAGGCACCATCATACCTGAAGTGGAGCGTACACCTCCCCTGCAGGTGGCGCGCGTGCAAATGATTGCCAGCCGCGCTCCAGGAACACGTCGCCCGAGGGAGCCACATCAACCTCCACCCAGGATGCACCGCTGCAGCAACCGTCGGTCTGCAGCCAGACGCCACCGGGGCTTCCGGCTGGTAGCATGTTGCCGAACGAGCGGGGAAGCCGGAGCCACGAGCCACCAGGCTTCTCCGTGCACACCAAGAACTCTGACGACACATCGAAGGAGTGGAGCTGCGGGCGCGGAGGACGCACGACCGCCATACGCCGCCTCGCGCCTCCTCTCCCACCGCGGCAGCGACCACCTTCACCGTGGGAAGACGCACCGCGCCTCTCACCGGCGACCGCCACGGGACCCAGAAGGTCGCGCCCGCTTCCCCGAGGAGTCGCTACGGGCGCAGCGGCATGCTTGCGGGGACGCCCGTGGCCCCTCTTCATCGGCGGCGAGGCCAAATCCTTCGGGGCCTTCCCTTTCTCTACAGCAGACGGCTTCCTCGGCGGCGCCATGGAGATCTTGCAGCAAGAGGGAGAGCGGAGAGCAAGCAAGGAGGCAGACATCGCTGGCTTGAAGATGGCTTGGGGGCTCCCCCCTGGTCCCATTTATAGGGCGGAGGAGCCCAACCGCCAGTCGCTGGCGTCGCAGCCATAACGGCCCTGTCGTTTGTGTCGGGGAGTTGTCAAATCACACGGTTACCAAGACTGCGTGGGAAGCGGAGTCGCCACGTCCCATCCGACTGTCACACGCCAGCCTGGCCCGCAGCCTTTTGGGGCCCGCGGCGCTTCGTCCTATACTAAGGCTTCGCCACGAAGCCAACTCCGCACGCGCCTTGGGCTCGGGGGCTACTGTCAGCGTCCTGGGAACCAAGGTACCCAGACTTGCCTGTCTGCGGGCCGCAGCGCGCTCCTGACACGGCCTGGTGCGGCCCAGCTGATCGACTAGCTGCTCAAGACCCTCGCGAGGGGGCTAGACCTCGCGAGGAGAACGACGTCAAGACCCCCTCGGGAGCGGCCTCAGTTAGGGTGCTCAGGAGGGGCGGAGAATCCAAGGCCAAGCCTGCCTCAGGAGGAGGCAGTGACGCAAGCAATGATGCACCACGCCAGCGGGTGCCAGCACGTGCCAGCAGCGCAGTTGCCGTTTTGGTGCAAGGGGGACAGCGCAGGCACAGGTTCCCGAGGAGCAGGACAAAGGTTTCTCCATTGGTGCAACAAGACCAAAGACTGCAAGGACGACCAGGAGGATGTCACCGCTGATCCCACCACCGCTTCACCACCTGGTCCTTTTGCAGGCGAAGACTGCTTTTGTCAGGATAGGAACATCCTTGTGTTCCTGCTCAAAATGGCCGTTGTCGGGTCCCTTCCCGCCTAAACATTTCGGGGGAAGAGGACCCTGGCTGCCTATATAAGTAGCTAGGATCCCCACTATCAAGGGAGAGAGGATCAGATCCAGAAACTCTGCCCTCACGCAAAGGAGCAAGAACTCTTGCCTCCTGAGCTCTCCTCCTGAGCTCAGGAACCACTGTACTAGTCCATATTCAAGCCCTCCCGAGGCCAATCCACCAAAGCAGGAAGTAGGGTTTTACACCACAAGGTAGCCTGAACCTGGGTAAACTCTTGTGTGCTTTACTTGTTGTTCACTTGAATCTATTCACTTGACGAGGGCGAGACGCTAGGTAGACGTGAGTGGGAGAGATCTTCGTTCACGCCCCTGTGTTCGAACTTCTTGGGTTTGCGGAGCCCGTAATCCGACACTATGATTGATTTAAATTGCTTGTGGTTATGTTGCCGTCCTTTGGTGCCCATCATATGAGCGCGCGCGTGGATCACACCATAGGGTTAGTTGTATGTTGATAGGACTACGTATTGGAGGGCAAGAGTGACAGAAGCTTCAACCTAGTGTAGAAATTGATGCATACGGGATTGAAGGGGGGCCAATATATCTTAATGTTATGGTTGGGTTTTACCTTAATGAACGTTAGTAGTTGCGAATGCTTGCTAATAGTTCCAATCATAAGTGCATAGAATTCCAAATCAGGGATGACATGCTAGCAGTGGCCTCTCCCATATAAAACTTGTTATCGGTCTAGTAACGTAGTCAACTGCTTAGGGGCAATTTCGCAACTCCTACCACCACTTTTCCACACTCGCTATATTAACTTTATCGTTTCTTTATCTTAACAGCCCCTAGTTTATATTTACGTGCTCTTTATATTCTTGCAAACCTATCCAACAAAAACTACAGAGTACTTCTAGTTTCATTCTTGTTCTAGGTAAAGTAAATGTCAAGCGTGCGTAGAGTTGTATCGGTGGTCGATAGAACTTGAGGGAATATTTGTTCTGCCTTTAGCTCCTCGTTGGGTTCGACACTCTTACTTATTGAAGGAGGCTACAACTGATACCCTACACTTGTGGGTTATCAGTGATGCAGCACAGTAGCGTAAGTATTTCCCTCAGTTTTTGAGAACCAAGGTATCAATCCAGTAGGAGACCACGCGTGAGTCTCTCGCACCTGCACAAACAAATAAGAACCTCGCAGCCAACGCGATAAGGGGTTGTCAATCCCTTCACGGTCACTTACGAGAGTGAGATCTGATAGATATGATAGGATAATATTTTTGGTATTTTTGGTATAAGAACAAAAAGTAAATAAAGAAAATAAGCATCAGCAACAGAAATTAAAGGAAAAGTAATATGATAAAGATAGACCCGGGGGCCATAGGTTTCACTAGTGGCTTCTCTCAAGATAGCAGAATTCTACGGTGGGTGAACAAATTACTGTCGAGCAATTGATAGAAAAGCGCATAGTTATGAGAATATCTAGGCATGATCATTATATATAGGCATCACATCCGTAACAAGTAGACCAAAACGATTCTGCATCTACTACTATTACTCCACACATCGACCGCTATCCAGCATGCATCTAGAGTATTAAGTTCATAAGAACAGAGTAACGCCTTAAGCAAGATGACATGATGTAGAGGGATAAACTCAACCAATATGATATAAACCCCATCTTTTTATCCTCGATGGCAACAATACAATATGTGCCTTGCTGCCCCTACTGTCACTGGGAAAGGACACCGCAAGATTGAACCCAAAGCCAAGCACTTCTCCCATTGCAAGAACTACAGATCTGGTAGGCCAAACCAAACTAATAATTCGAAGAGACTTGCAAGGATATTATAATGATACATAAAAGAGTTCAAAGAAGAATCAAATATTATTCATAAATAATCTTGATCATAAACCCACAATTCATCGGATCTCGACAAACACACCGCAAAAAAATTACATCAAATAGATCTCCTCGAAGATCGAGGAGAACTTTGTATTGAGATCCAAAGAGAGAGAAGAAGCCATCTAGCTAATAACTATGGACCCAAAGGTCTGTGGTAAACTACTCACAACTCATTGGTGAAGCTATGGTGTTGATGTAGAAGCACTCCGTGATCGATCCCCCCTCCGGCGGAGCTCCGGAACAGACCCCAAGATGGGATCTCACGGGAACAGATGGTTACGGCGGTTGAATTAGGATTTCGTCTGTTTCCTCAATGTTTTCAGGGTACGAGGATATATATAGGAGGAAGAAGGGCACCGGGGAAGCCAAAGGGGGCCCACGTGGGTGGGGGCACGCCTGCGCCCCCCTGGGAGCGCCCTGCCCCCTCGTGGCCGCCTCTCTCATTCCCTCGCGTGTACTCCAAGTCTTGTGTATAGATACGGTTCCCAAAATAACTCTCCCGGAGGTTTCATTCCATTTGGACTCCGTTTGATATTCCTTTTCTGCGAAACACTAAAATTGGCAAAAAAAACAGCAATTTGCACTAGGCCTTGGGTTAGTAGGTTAGTCCCAAGAATAAAATAAAAGTGTATAATAAAGCCCATTAAACATCCAAACAGAATATATAATAGCATGGAACAATCAAAAATTATAGATACGTTGGAGACATATCAAGCATCCCCAAGCTTAATTCATGCTCGTCCTCGAGTAGGTAAATGAGAAAAACAGAATTTTTGATGTGGAATGCTAACCAACATAATTCTCAATGTAATTTTCTTTATTGTGGCATGAATGTTCAGATCCGAAAGATTCAAGATAAAAGTCTATATTGACATAAGAATAATAATACTTCAAGCATACTAACAAAGCAATCATGTCTTCTCAAAATAACATGGCCAAAGAAAGTTCATCCCTACAAAATCATATAGTTAGGCTATGCTCCATCTTCGTCACACAAAATACTCAAATCATGCACAACCTCGGTTTCAGCTAAAAAATTGTTTCATACTTAAAAAAATTCAAACTCTTTCAACTTTCACGCAATACATGAGCGTGAGCCATGGACATAGCACTATGTGGAATAGAGTGGTGGTTGTGGAGAAGACAAAAGAGGAAGATGGTCTCACATCAACTAGGCGTATCAATGGGCAATGGAGATGCCCACCAATAGATATCAATGTGAGTGAGTAGGGATTGCCATGCAACGGATGCACTAGAGCTATAAATGTATGAAAGCTCAACAAAAGAAACTAAGTGGGTGTGCATCCAACTTGCTTGCTCACGAAGACCTAGGGCATTTGTGGAAGCCCATCATTGGAATATACAAGCCAAGTTCTATAATGAAAATTCCCACTAGTATAATAAAGTGACAAAACAAGAAACTCTCTATCATGAAGATCATGGTGCTACTTTGAAGCACAAGTGTGGAAAAAGATAGTAGCATTGTCCCTTTTCTTTTTCTTTTCTTTCTTCTTTTTTTCTCTTTTTTTCCTTTTTTTGGGCCTTTCTTTTTTTTGCCCTTTCCTTCTTTTTTTCCTTTTTTTCTTTGGGACAATTCTATAACAATGATGATCATCACACTTATATTGATTTACAACTCGATATTATAACTCGATATAGAACAAAGTATGACTCTATATGAATGCCTCCAGCAGTGTACCGGGATGTGCAATGAATCAAGAGTGACATGTGTGAAAAATTATGCATGGTGGCCTAGCCACAAATACGATGTCAACTACATGATCATGCATGGCAATATGACAATGATGAAGCGTGTCATAGCAAATGAAACGGTGGAAAGTTGCATGGAAATATATCTCGGAATGGCTATCGAAATGCCATGATTGGTAGGTATGTTGGCTGTTTTGAGGAAGGTATATGGTGGGTGTATGGTACCGGCGAAAGTTGTGCGGTACAAGAGAGGCTAGAAATGGTGGGAGGGTGAGAGTGCGTATAATCCATGGACTCAACATTAGCCATAAAGAGCTCACATACTTATTGCAAAAATCTACAGGTCATCAAAACAAAGTACTACACACATGCTCCTAGGGGAAGGGTTGGTAGGAGTTAACCATCGCGCGATCCCGACCTCCACACAAAGGATGACACTCAATGAAATACCTCATGCTTCAAATTTGTCACACAGCGGTTACCATACGTGCATGCTACGGGACTTGCAATCCTTAACACAAGTATTTCTCAAATTCAGAAATACTCTACTAGCATGACTCTAATATTACCAAACAATCATCAAGTATCAAACTCTCATAGTACTCAATGCACTTTATATGAAAGTTTTTACTATACCCATCTTGGATGCTTGTCATATTAGGAATAGTTTTATAACCAAAGCACATTACCATGCTGTTCTAAAAGACTCTCAAATAGATATAAGTGAAGCATGAGAGATCAACAATTTCTACAAAATAAAACCACCACCGTGCTCTAAAAGATATAAGTGAAGCACTAGAGCAAAACTACCTAGCTCAAAAGATATAAGTGAAGCACATAGAGTATTCTAAAAAATTCTAAATCATATTTATCTCTCTCAAAAGGTGTGTCCAGCAAGTATGATTGTGGCAAACTAAAAAGCAGATACTCAAATCATACATGACGCTCCAAGCAAAACACATATCATGTGGTGAATAAAAATATAGTCCCGAGTAAAGTTACCGATAGACGAAGACGAAAGAGGGGATGCCTTCCCGGGGCATCTCCAAGCTTAGGCTTTTGGTTATCCTTGAATTTTACCTTGGGGTGCCTTGGGCATCCCCAAACTTAGGCTCTTGCCACTCTTTGTTCCATAGTCCATCAAATCCATACTCAAAACTTGAAAACTTCACAACACAAAACTTAGCCAAAAATCTCGTGAGCTCCGTTAGTATAAGAAAACAAACCACCACTCAAAGGTACTGTAATGAACTCATTCTTTGTTTATATTGGTGTTAAACCTACTGTATTCCCACTTCTCTATGATTCATAACCCCCGATACTACTCATAGATTCATCAAAATAAGCAAACAGCATACACAAAACAGAACAGTCTGTAGTAATCTGTAACTTTCGAATACTTCTGTGACTCTAAAAAATGACATAAATTGCCGGACGTGAGGAATTTGTCTATTAATCATCTGCAAAAAGAATCAACTAAAAAGCACCCTCCAGTAAAACATTACAGCCAATCTCGTGAGCACCAAAGTTTCTATTTTTTACAGCATGATCACATAAACTTCACACAAGTCTTCCCAAAGGTTCTACTTGGCACAAACACTAATTAAAACACAAAACCACATCTAAACAGAATCTAGATGCAATATTTGTTCCTAAACAGAAGAAAAAACAAATAAATTAAAATTGGGTTGCCTCCCAACAAGCGCTATCGTTTAATGCCCCTAGCTAGGCACGATACAAGAATAGATCTAGGTATTGCCATCTTTGGTAGGCAATTCATAAGTAGCTCTCATAATAGATTCATAAGGTAATTTGATTTTATTTCTAGTAAAGTGTTCCATGCCTTTCCTTAACGGAAATTGGAATCTAACATTTCCTTCCTTCATATCAATAATTGCACCAATCCTTCTAAGGAAAGGTCTACCAGGAATAATAGGACATGAAGGATTGCAATCTATATCAAGAACGATGAAATCTACGGGCACATAATTCCTATTGGCAACAATAAGAACATTATTAATCCTTCCCATAGGTTTCTTAATTGTAGAATCCGCAAGATGCAAATTTAAAGAACAATCATCGAGTTCATGGAATCCTAACATATCACACAAAGCCTTTGGAATTGTAGAAACACTTGCACCCAATCACACAAAGCAAAGAATTCATGATCTTTAATCTTAATTTTAATAGTAGGTTCCCAGTAATCATAAAGCTTTCTAGGGATAGAAACTTCTAATTCAAGTTTTTCTTCATAAGATTGTTGGGGAACGTAGTATTCAAAAAAATTCTTACGATCACGCAAGATCTATCTACTAGACGCATAGCAACGAGAGGGGAGAGTGTGTCTACGTACCCTCGTAGTCCGAAAGCGAAAGCGTCTAGTGACGCGGTTGATGTAGTCGAATGTCTTCGTGATCCAACCGATCAAGCATCGAACGTACGGCACCTCCGCGTTCAGTGCATGTTCAGCTCGATGACATCCCATGAGCTCTTGATCCAGTTGGGCTTCACGGGAGAGTTTCGTTGGCACAACGGCGTGGTGACGGAAATGATGAAGCTACCGGCGCAGGGCTTTGCCTAAGCACTGCAACGTTACGACCGAGGTGTGTTTCTGTGGAGGGGGCACCGCACACGGATAAAAGATCAATGATCAACTTGTGTCTATGGGGTGCCCCCCACCACCGTATATAAAGGAGTGGAGGAGGGGGAGAGGTTGGCCCTCTGTGGCGCGCCTAGGAGGAGTCCTACTCCCACCGGGAGTAGGATTCCCCCTCTTCCAGTTGAAGTAGGAGAGTAAGGGAAGGAGGAGTAGGAGAGAAGGAAAGGGTGGCGCCCCCCCCCCCCCCAAACCTATTCCAATTCGGCCTCCTGCCAAGGGGGGCGCACCAGCCGCTTGTGGGCTGGTGTGCTTCCTTCTTATGGCCCATAAGGCCCATAACTTCTCCCGGGGGGTTCCGGTAACCTCCCGATACTCCAGAAAAATACCCAAACCACTTGGAACCTTTCCGATGTCCGAATATAGCATTCCAATATATCAATATTTACGTCTCGGACATTCCGAGACTCCTCGCCATGTCTGTGATCTCATCCGGGACTTCGTACTACCTTCGGTACATCAAAACTCATAAACTCATAATACTGATTGTCATCGAACGTTAAGCGTGCGGACCCTACGGGTTCGAGAACTATGTAGACATGACCGAGACTCATCTCCGGTAAATAACCAATAGCGGAACCTGGATGCTCATATTGGCTCCTACATATTCTACGAAGATATTTATCGGTCAAACCGCATAACAACATACGTTGTTCCCTTTGTCATCGGTATATTACTTGCCCGAGATTCGATCGTCGGTATCTCAATACCTAGTTCAATCTCATTACCGGCAAGTCTCTTTACTTGTTTTGTAATACATCATCTCGTGACTAACTCATTAGTCATTTGCTTGCAAGGCTTATTACGATGTGTATTACCGAGAGGGCCCAGAGATACCTCTCCGACACTCGGAGTGACAAATCCTATTCTTGATCTATGCCAACACCATGAACACCTTTGGAGACACATGTAGAGAATATTTATAACCACCCAGTTACGTTGTGACGTTTGATAGCACACAAGGTTTTCCTCCGGTATTCGGGAGTTGCATAATCTCATAGTCATATGAACATGTATAAGTCATGAAGAAAGCAAATAGCAACATACTAAACGATCAAATGATAAGCTAATGGAATGGGTCAAGTCAATCACATCATTCTCTAATGATGTGATCCCATTCATCAAATGACAACTCATGTCTATGGCTAGGAAACTTAACCATCTTTGATTAACGAGCTAGTCAAGTAGAGGCATACTAGTGACACTCTGTTTGTCTATGTATTCACACATGTACTAAGTTTCCAGTTAATACAATTCTAGCATGAATAATAAACATTTATCATGATATAAATAATAACTTTAATATTGCCTCTAGAGCATATTTCCTTCAGTCTCCCACTTGCACTAGAGTCAATAATCTAGTTCACATCACCATGTGATTTAACACCAATAATTCACAACCTCATGTGATTT
The DNA here is from genome assembly GCA_902687465.1 of Secale cereale. Lineage (NCBI taxonomy): Eukaryota > Viridiplantae > Streptophyta > Magnoliopsida > Poales > Poaceae > Secale > Secale cereale. Next base: position 840,492,122 of record LR738710.1, read on the forward strand.
AACACTTTATAGTTCACATCGCCATGTGACCAATACCCAAAAGGTATACTAGAGTCAATAATCTAGTTCACATCGCCATGTGATTAACTCCCAAAGAGTACTAAGGTGTGATCATGTTTTGCTTGTGAGAGAGGTTTAGTCAATGGGTCTGCCACATTCAGATCCGTATGTATTTTGCAAATTTCTATGTCTACAATGCTCTGCACGGGGCTACTCTAGCTAAATGCTCCCACTTTCAATATGTATCCAGATCCTAGAGTTATCCAGATTGGTGTCAAAGCTTGCATTGACGTAATTCTTTACGATGAACTCTTTATCACCTCCATAACCGAGAAATATTTCCTTAGTCCTCTAAGGATAATTTTGATCACTGTCCAGTGATCTACTCCTAGATCAAAATTGTACTCCCTTGCCAAACTCAGGGTAAGGCATACAATAGGTCTGGTATACAGCATGGCATACTTTATAGAACCTATGGTAGAGGCATAGGGAATGACTTTCATTCTCTCTCTATCTTTTGTTGTGGTCGGGCTTTGAGTCTTACTCAACTTCACACTTTGCAACACAGGCAAGAACTGTTTCTTTGACAGTTCCATTTTGAACTACTTCAAAACTTGTCAAGGTATGTAATCATTGAAAAAACTTATCAAGCGTCTTGATCTATCTCTATAGATCTTGATGCTCAATATGTAAGTAGCTTCACCGAGGTCTTTCTTTGAAAAACTCCTTCCAAATACTCCTTTATGCTTTCCAAAAAATTCTACATCATTTTCGATCGACAATATGTCATTCACATATACTTATCAGAAAGGTTGTAGTGCTCCCACTCACTTTCTTGTAAATACAGGCTTCACCGCAAGTCTGTATAAAACTATATGCTTTAATCAACTTATCAAAGCGTATATTCCAACTCCGAGATGCTTGCACCAGTCCATAGATGGATTGCTGGAGTTTGCACATTTTGTTAGCACCTTTATGATTGACAAAACCTTCTGGTTGCATCATATACAACTCTTGTTTAATAAATCTATTAAAGAACGCAATTTTGTTATCCATTTGCCAGATTTCATAAAATGCGGCAATTACTAACATGATTCGGACAGACTTAAGCATCGCTACGACTGAGAAAATCTCATCGTAGTCAACACCTTGAACTTGTCGAAAACCTTTTGCAACAAGTCAAGCTTTGTAGACAGTAACATTACCATCGGCGTCAGTCTTCCTCTTAAAGATCCATTTATTTTCAATGGCTTGCCTATCATCGGGCAAGTCAACCAAAGTCCACACTTTGTTCTCATACATGGATCCCATCTCAGATTTCATGGCCTCAAGGCATTTTGCGGAATCTGGGCACATCATTGATACGTCTCCAACGTATCTATAATTTTTTATTGTTCCATGCTATTATTTATGAATTCTTGGATGTTTAATGGGCTTTATATTACACTTTTATATCATTTTTGGGACTAACCTACTAACCCAAAGGCCCAGTCCAGATTGTTGTTTTTTGCCTGTTTCAGGGTTTTGCAGAAAAATAATATCAAACGGAGTCCAAACGGAATGAAACCTTCGCGAGAGATATTTTTGGAGAAAATCACGCACAGGGGACTTGAGAACCACGTCAGGGGAGCCTCAGGGTGTCCAGGAGGGTGGGGGGGCGCCCCCCTTCCCAGGGCGTGCCCCCCTGCCTCGTGGGCCCCTCCAGCACCCCCCCAGTGTCCTCCTTCCTCCTATATATGTCTACGTACCACGAAACCATCGACAACAGAGAGAAAACCCTAATTCCACCGCCGTAACCTTCTGTTCCCGTGAGATCCCATCTTGGAGCCTGTTCCGGAGCTCCAGCGGAGGGGGATCCATCACGGAGTTCTTCTTCATCATCATCATCGCCCTCACCATGAGTTGTGAGTAGTTTACCACAGACCTTCGGGTCCATAGCTAGTATCTAGATGGCTTCTTTTCTCTCTCTCTGGATCTCAATACAAAGTTCTCCTCGGTCTTCGAGGAGATCAATTCGACGTAATCTCTTTTTGCGGTGTGTTTGTAGAGAATCGATGAAATGTGAGTTTATGATCAAGATTATCTATGAGAAATATTTCATTCTTCTCTGGACTTTTTATGTGTGCTCATAATATCCTTTCAAGTTGTCGGTGTATTGGATCGACACCTATGGGATCACAAGAATCCCTACTACGGTTGCGGGGCGCGGGGTTGAGAGAAGAGCGGATCAAACAGATAGCACACGGTTCGTTTACCCAGGTTCGGGCCGCGAGGATGCGTAAAACCCTACTCCTGCTTTGGTGGATTGTATATTTGTGTTCTTCAGCTAGCTATGGGGCGTGAGGAGATCCAAAAAGCCCGAATCCTCCTCCTGGTCGCCTCGGGCCTCCTTTTATAGAGAAAGGGGTCACCATAGTGGCACACAGGAGGTGGAAAGGGTATAGTGATGCGAGGTTATCCCTCGCATTACATGACAAGGCGCATGTAATGCGTCTTGTTTAGGTGTCCTTGCTTTATCGGGGACGGGGGAGAGGCCTGTCTTCTCCGCCGCCGCTCCTTCTTGTGTCGACACGCGCCTTGGCCAGCGATGCCTGAGATGCCATGTAGGCAGGCAGGCAGCTGAGGTGGCGCAATGGTGGGCCTTCACGAAGATCTGCATGCCGCCACGCAGGTGCCCGCCCAGCTGGTTGGGTTGGCAGCTGCATAAGGCGGTTGTGGTTTAGTTGGTGCGGGCCTGATGGTGGCCCTGCGGGTGTCCTCGGCAAGGGCCTTGCCGGGGCCCCGGCAAGGGTCTTGCCGCGGCGCCTGCTGTCATCCCCGGCAAGGTGCTTGCCGGAGGTCTCGTGGTCTTCCTTGGCTGGGATCCCACCAAGGGTCGTCGTCTTCTTAGTGTGTATCTGATCTTGAATGTCTTCACAAAGATCTACATACCACTACGGTGATATCTCCCGAATCCTTGCCCCATGGGGGCAGCGGACTCAAGGGTGATTTGCTCCGTAGGCGAGGGGCGAGTTGCCATGGCAAGGGTCTTGTCGGGGCTGCTAAAGCCGGCCCCGGCAAGGATCTTGCCGGGGCTGCTGAAACTGGCTCCCGGCAAGGATCTTGCCGGGGGAATCTGCTTCGTCCCTTTGCTCTTTGTGGTCTTGTTCTCTTGGGCTTCAGTCTTACCCTGGCTTACCTCCCTGGCCTTGCTTGGTGCGGCGGTGCCCGTGGCTCAGACTGCCCGTGCACAGTCATAGGGGTACAAAAAGTGTACCCCCCCCCCTTTTTGTACACTGACAGAAGCCCTCGGGCCTGGGCCACACATAAGCGTGACGCGTTGTTGGGCTAGGCCCAGAACGGTGCGCGGGTAGGCGGGAAGGTTTTTACCGTGGTAAGATTTTCCGCGTGCTTCGCCTCCCATGATCTGCGCGTGCGGCGCGGCGTGGAGGGGCATGCATGACGTGGGCGGCATGCGCGGAGCGGTTTCCGTAGGCATGCATCACGTCGTAGTAAAGAGGCGGCTTCGCGCCTTTCCCATAAACGGGGGGAGGCGTGGAGGTGCGGCCCATTTACTGAATGGGGCCGAGGCGCGGTCCTCAAGGCGCCCACTCCCCATGATCACGGGGTGGGGAGAGGTCGCCTCACCCGTCCCCTCGGTTTTGCACGTCTGCCACGCATCTCCCATGCGCTCGGGGTGGCAAAACGGTGGAGGCGGGAAACCGGGTCGTCGCTGGTTGGGGCGGCGGGTCGGTCCTGGCTCCCTGCGCCTTCCGTGTCTTGATTGTCCGAGCGGGGCGGTCGAGCCCCAGCCCGCCCTTTTATAAAAAGCGGGAGGGGAGGGACGACGTCCCGCATTCTTCCATCTTCTTCCTCCTTCAGCTTCTGCTCCTCTCTTCCATTCGTCATGGAGAGAGGAAATCCCGGCCCTTCAACGGTGGCGGCGAGGGTCGCCGCTCGACAACGCGTCCCTCCTTCTCCTGCGCCTTGATAACCCTCAACCGTAAGGGATCGAGATAGTCTTCGCGGGTAAGAATAACCCAATTTATTGATTCGACACACGGGGAGCCAAAGAGTATTTATAAGCTTTAACAGTTGAGTTGTCAATTCAACCGCACCTGAAATATACTAACTTGCAACAAAAGATAAGTGGTAACAGTGATATGATAGTGATGATAGTAATAGTAAAAGTAAACAGCAAAAGTAAATAGAAGTAGTAAATGGAAGAAGTAGCAACTAGTGACAGGCAAGGTTTAAAATACTGTAGGCTAGGGAGATGGATGGTTGGGCGTTGCATGGATGAGATAGATTCCAACTTGGGGCACGGCACACGGAAAAGTAATGATCATCTAGGCAAATATCAAACATTAGGCATGTATCACGTATGTAGTTGTACGTGCTAGCAATAAGAACTTGCACAACATCTTTTGTCCTACCATCCCGCTACGAACGGGGCCAAAAGGAACTAATGGATATTAAGGTGCTCCTGTCAAAGAGCACCGGAACAAAGCAATGAACTCAATGGATACATGTAATCCTCAAACTACGGACCATCCCCTTTGGTGTCCCAAGCTGTCACTTTTGGGATCGCCGGTTCCGAACCGTAACAGGTGCATACAACTCATAGATAGGATCAAGAACACAAATATATTCATGCAAACACATATGGTTCAGATCTGAAATCATGGCACTCGGGCCCTAAGTGTCAAGCATTAATAATAACAAGTTGTAGCAAAGATGATAAACACCATACTAGATGATAGGCAACATGCCCCCAACAATCTGGCGAACTATTACATGATCTAACTCATCCAATCCCTACCATCCCCTTCGCCTACAGCAAGGGAATTACTCACACATGAAGGGGGAAGTCATGGAGGGATGATGGAGTGGTGATGATGATGACGATGGCGACGATCTCCCCTCTCCGGAGGCCAAATCAGCCTCCAGATTAGCCCTCCCGAAGAAGAACAGAGGGTGGCGGCGGCTCCGCGACGAAAAACAGCGAAAGAACTTCCGATCTGGGGTTTCTGCGTCGGGAGGAAAAATACATGCTAAAGTAGGGCACCAGGGGGTGTGGGGCCCACCCAGGCGCCCCCCGGCGCGGCCCAGGGGGGGGCGCGCCCACAGGGCGCCTGGGCACCCCCTGGCCCCCCTCTGGCCCCACTTCTGGCATTTTATTTCTTCGGGTGCGTGGATTTTTCGTGATTTTTCGTGGATTTTTCTGAGATGCTTAAAAATCCGTTTTCCTGCACACAAATAAACCATACAGGCAGCTCTGCTGAAAACAGCGTCAGTCCGGGTTAGTTTAGTCCAAATCATGCAAGAATGAGGTCAAAACAATATCAAAAGTGTTTGGAAAAGTAGATGCGTTTGAGACGTATCAACTCCCCCAAGCTTAGCATATTGCTTGTCCTCAAGCAATTCAGTTCAACGAACTGGACGCGACAAAGAAAACTTTGACAAACTCTTTTGCTTCATTAGATGTATATAAGCATGTACTACGAAAAGAGTTCAGCAAGTATTAAAACAGTACTTATGAGAAAAATGCAAGGAGCAATCCTTCTTTCAAGTGACCAGTCACAAATAATTAAGAGTAAACAATATATTACCGAAAATCAAGACAAGATCACATTGCACATAGCTTGAGCATATTAAGGTGGTATCTCGCTAGCCTCCATGAGTGAAGCAAAACATAAATGCAGAGACCCCTCCAGAGTTTTAAAGGAGACTAGAACTAAGAATTTCAGAATAAATCATATCACAAGTATGCAGAAGACAATGTAATACTTTGGGACAATGCACATTACACTCAGAATGACAATTATGCTCTCCTAGTCAGTGCTTTGAAGAAAGAAGATGAGACTCTCGAACCGTGGCATTTATTGGCAAAGTTGAAACCCCGTGATCGGAAACAAAAACTAAACATGTACCAGAGCTCTTGGTTTTAAAAAACAGAAGTAAATATGTTTTTGAGAGGTGCATATTTCGTCAATGAATGCTAGCAGATAACTCAATCACTTTTTAAGCTAGACAAGTCTCGAGGAACGGCTCCCGCATGAGGACGATCACATCCTCTTAATCTCCTTTGTTTATCACTGCCAAAGTTTTCTGATTTCTCATGAACAAAGCGTGAAGGAGGGTTTGTTTGTTATATTATCTTTTTGAGCCGGGCGCACTCAATGCCAGTTCCTTTTCATATTAGGGGTTCGCACATTATACATGCAATCCAGGGGTGAAACTTGTCCAACTTAAAGAGATCATGAATTAACTACTACTTCCTCATGAGCTAAAACATAGGCACAAAAAGAGAAATGCTTTTGATTAATTTCGAGATGGTACATGAAAGTCTTCGTTAGGAATGGCAGGTAAATACCATGTATAGGAAGGTATAGTGGACTCATATGGCATAACAGGTTTAAGGGTTTTGGATGCACAAGCAGTCATTCCGCTTAGTACGGGTGGAGGTTTAGCAAAAGACTGGGAAGCGACCAACTAGAGAGCAATAACGGTCATAATCATGCAGAGCGACAAAGCAACATTGAATCGGGCATGAAAGTGATATAACTATTCTAAAACTCAAAGATCATCAAGGCAAAGTAGACTTTTTAGTCTTAAACATGTGTAAGCATGTGCCAAGTCAATCCAAAAATTCTCTAAAGGGAAATACCACCCTAGTATGCCAGACTATGAACAATGCGATGCATATAGATCATTTCAATAACACATTATATACTCTAGTTATTGGAGACTAGCCACAAGGAAAGCATGAATCACTGGAAGAGCATTGTAAACATAGCACTATGTCGCTACAAGCTGGTCTCTAGATCATAAGTACAGGCATATGTACAAAAGTAGAAACAATAAGAGTTCATACCGGTCTTCCTTGTTGCTTCCTTTCAGTCGATCTTCGTCATTACTGCTTGTCACTTGCACGATCGAACGTAGGAAATATAATCAAATGCCATCACGGACTCGAGCTGATCTCTGAAAACAAAGCAAACTAAAGAGAGAAAGGAAATATTTTTGAGTTTTCAAAAGTTGAATAAAAAGCAAAAGAAAGAGAAAATCTTTTTGTTGTTTTTGCAAATAGAGGAATAAAGAAGAACGGGTAAAAACTTCGAAAAGACCAAAGTGAATAAAACGGATAATACAATGGAAAAGTGAGAAGGGCACATACTCCCCCAAGCTTAGGCTTTTGGCCTAAGTTGGTAGCAGCTACTGCCCCCAGGAGCCTCCTGCTCCAGGGGTATGGTGGTGAGACCAAGGGTCGTAGAAGGATGATGGCGCGTACACCGAACTCCTCGAAGTCTCCCACGAGGAAGGTTCCGAGCGCCAAACAGAGGAAGACCCTTCACCAAACTCGGTGGCGGTCTCATCCTGAAAATGTGGTATCTCACCATGCCTCTCCTCGTCGGGCACAACCCCCTCCATGGGGTTATGGAACTGATGCTGGACCATGAACTCATCGAACTGGACAACATCAAAGGACCATCCGTTCCTGCGAGAAAAATCAAACAAAAGAGGTGCAGGTAGACGGATCTCGCATTCCGTGGAAGTTTCGAAACGCAAGATATAAACAAGGTTATCAAGCTCAGAACCCATGGTAACAAACTTATGCCTTTTCATAGTAGCAAGATCAAAGCTTAAATAAGTAAAAGGAGTATCATCAGGGTGTGGGGTGCCTCCTCTTCTCAAGCCATCCTTTTGCCCTTCCTAACAAACTCATTTCTGAAAAAAAAAATTACAATTTACAAAAACGAGGATTAAAACAAAGTGAGCTAAGGCAAACTACTCAACTCACTTGCCCAAGGCATAAACTTGCATCAAAACTTGGAAAACAACTTTCTACACATGCATGCAAGCTCATCTCTACAGCACCAAGAACTACTAAATACTCACAAATGAGGCCACCAATCAAAAATCTAATTGGAGGGGTGGAGGAGTCACATACCAGGGAGTATCTTAAAATTTCAGCTCAAATGATGGGCTGTGGAAAGAGATCGAAGAATCGCCCCCAAGAACAGCAAGAACAAGACCAGAACTCGGGTTTCTGGAAAAAGAGAGAGAGGGGAAGAAGAAGTACCTGGAGGGGGGTCCCGTGGGCCCCAGGCGCCCTGTGGGCGCGGCCAGGGGCTGGGCCGTGCCAGCTGGCCGCCTGGGCCACTGGTAGCCCCCCCTGGCTGACCCCAGGACTTTCCGGGTCTCTCCCGTTGTGGAAATTTTTAATATAATTTTTCTGGAATTTTTCTGAAAACTTCACTGTTGAAATTTTTTCGAACTTCAAAAAGCCGCGAAACTCTCTGAAAACTTGAAGCAGTTAGTAGTATTGTGAAGCTTCAAAAACATAGATACTTGGTACAGCAAGTATGACAACACTAAAAATAAAGGAAAACGTAGCAAGCTCAACTTTTTATCCATATAAAACACGTTCGCTAGTAAGGTTGATCAAGTCTTACCAACAAACAAGCGATATATAGAGCAAAAAGTCTCACCTCCTACGAAGTAATCACTGAACTTTTACCTTGATGGACATTGTCCTTACCATGATAGTTTTGTATTTGTGAGGCACATGTAGTGGACAGTCCCATTCTCCAATTTTCACGGTCTCGATATTCTCTATAGAGTTGAGGGCATGCCTCCTGTCGGTCTTCTTTGGAAAATATACCGTGTGTTCTTTATCATTCACATGAAAGGTAACCTTCCCTTTGTTGCAATCAATAATAGCACCTGCGGTGTTAAGGAAAGGTCTACCAAGAATAATGGACATGCTCCCATCCTCGGGCATGTCAAGCACAACAAAATCAGTAAGAATTAAACAATTAGCAACTTCAGCTGGGACATCCTCACAAATACCTATCGGAACAGCGGTTGACTTGTCAGCCATCTGAAGGGATATATCTGTAGGAATTAGTTTCTCTAGACAAAGCCTCTCGTAAAGAGAGAGAGGCATAACACTCACTCCCGCTCCAAGATCACATAAAGCAGTTTTGACATAATTATTCTTTATGGAGCAAGGGATGGTGGGTATACCTGGATCACCGAGCTTCTCAGGAATCTTTCCACTGAAAGAATAGTTAGCAAGCATAGTAGATATTGCATCATTAGGAACTTTTCTTTTGTTAGTGACAATATCTTTCATATATTTTGAGTAAGGGAGTAACTTAATAGCATCAGTCAAAGGAATTTGAAGAAAAAGAGGTTTAATCCATTCACAAAACTTATTGTAATGCTCTTCTTCTTTAGATTTGATGGACTTACCTGGAAAGGGCATGGGTTTCTGTACCCATGGTTCTTTATCCTTCCCATGTTTTCTTGCGATGAAGTCTTCTTTAGTGTACCTCTTACGTTTGTCAGGTGCTTCTTCTTCTCGAACTTCAGGCGGATCATTCTTCTCATTATCATTACCTTCAGGTTCAGCACCGTCTTCAGTCTCAGCATCGGAGATAGATACATTGTTGGGATCAATAGCTGGCTCTTCATTTGCAATAGGATCATTAGAATTGTCAGTCTCTTTATGTTTCTTTTTCTTATTTGGAGAGACAACAATTTCTTCTTCCTGCATTTGAGAATCTTGCTCGATTCTCTTCGGATGTCCCTCTTGATAAAGAGGATCTTGAGTACTAGTTCCTCCTCGGGTCTTAATCCCAAAAGCCTGCAATTTATCTTGTATGGCATTGTTAGCAAGCAAATCTCTTTGCACATTAGAAATTTGATCAAGCTGAGTTTGAACCATATGAAAATGCTTCACAAGACATTGAACATCATTAACTGTTCTATCTAAAACACCAAGCAACTTTTTGATAGCAAGGGAATTATCATGCAACTGACTTTCTATCCTCTCATTAAAATGATTCTGTTTCATAATAAAATTATCAAACTCATCTAAACATTGATCAGGAGGCTTACCATGAGGGATGTCACTTGCGTTGAAATCCAAAAGAGAGTGTACCTCTACCATAGGAGGGTGAGTGGTAGGCTCACACAGCTTCTCAATAGGGGGTAGATTCTTCACGTCTTCAGCTTTAATACCTTTCTCTTTAATAGACTTCTTTGCTTCTCGCATATCTTCGGGGCTTAGAACAAACATGCCCCTCTTCTTTGTTGGTGGAGGTGGTTCAGGGACGGACCAATCTTCATGGTTTTTGGCAATCCTGCCCATCAGATCTTCCGCATCGTCCGGTGTTCTTTTCCTGAAAACAAAACCAGCACAACTGTCCAGATAGGACCTAGATTCATCAGTTAGACCAACATAGAATATATCAATTAATTCATTCTTAGGAACTCCATGTCCTGGTCTAGCCTGAATCAAACCGCAGTACCTCCCCCAAGCTTTAGGGAGGGACTCATCCTACAACTGTTTAAAATTATAAATTCTTTGTAAAGCAGCATGTTGCATATGAGCAGGAAAGTACTTATCAACAAAAGAGTGAGCTAAGTCCTGAGGACTCTTAATAGAACTGCATGGGAGTGAATCATACCATGCTTTAGCACCTTCCTTCAAGGAGAAAGGAAGAAGCTTGGTCACATAAAAGTAGCGTATCTTCTCATCTGTGGTAAACAGGCTACCTAGTTCACCAAGTTTAGTTAGGTGTGCAATAGCATCATCATTTTCTCTGCCATAAAAGGGGTCAGCTTCAACCATAGGTATAAGTGAAAGATCAACAGAGAAATCAAAATCAGGATCATCAATGCATATAGGAGATGTAGCAAACTCAGGATTAGGAACGGTTTTGTTTTTCAAAGAGTGTTTTTCAAATATTTTCTTAATAATTTCAGGGTCAGAGCCGGCAAACTCTGTCAGTTCCCTGCATAAATCTTCATCAAGTATATAGTAATCATCATCAAGGAGCCTCTCCTGGAGTTTACTCAAATCAGGATAATCATAAGTTTCACCAATAGGGTAGCGAGTAACAGGAAGTTCAATTCCATATTTTTCAGCAGCAGCAGTAATTTGTTTCTCAAGGGCATAACCAAGCGAACTAATATCATCATCAAAAGTAGTAGAAGCATCATCAAGAGTATCAGACATAGTAATAGGTTCAGTAGGAGCATCATGTGGTGGTGGTTAGGCAAACTTACTCATAACAGAAGGTGAATCAAGCGTAGCACTAGTGCTCAGAGCAGTACCTCTTCTTGTAGTGGATAGTAAGATCGGAACCTTGGGGTCACCTTTCTTACCCATAGTGAATAAAGTGCAGCAGGTAGGATACCTCAAGTAGACTTGTAAATATTGTTATGCTCCCCGGCAACGGCGCCAGAAAACGGTACTTGATAACCCTCAACCGTAAGGGATCGAGATAGTCTTCGCGGGTAAGAATAACCCAATTTATTGATTCGACACACGGGGAGCCAAAGAGTATTTATAAGCTTTAACAGTTGAGTTGTCAATTCAACCGCACCTAAAATATACTAACTTGCAACAAAAGATAAGTGGTAACAGTGATATGATAGTGATGATAGTAATAGTAAAAGTAAACAGCAAAAGTAAATAGAAGTAGTAAATGGAAGAAGTAGCAACTAGTGACAGGCAAGGTTTAAAATACTGTAGGCTAGGGAGATGGATGGTTGGGCGTTGCATGGATGAGATAGATTCCAACTTGGGGCACGGCACACGGAAAAGTAATGATCATCTAGGCAAATATCAAACATTAGGCATGTATCCCGTATATAGTTGTACGTGCTTGCAATAAGAACTTGCACAACATCTTTTGTCCTACCATCCCGCTAAGAACGGGGCCAAAAGGAACTAATGGATAGTAAGGTGCTCCTGTCAAAGAGCACCGGAACAAAGCAATGAACTTAGTGGATACATGTAATCCTCAAACTATGGACCATCCCCTTTGGTGTCCCAAGCTGTCACTTTTGGGATCGCCGGTTCCGAACCGTAACAGGTGCATACAACTCATAGATAGGATCAAGAACACAAATATATTCATGCAAACACATATGGTTCAGATCTGAAATCATGGCACTCGGGCCCTAAGTGTCAAGCATTAAGAATAACAAGTTGTAGAAAAGATGATAAACACCATACTAGATGATAGGCAACATGCCCCCAACAATCTGACGAACTATTACATGATCTAACTCATCCAATCCATACCATCCCCTTCGCCTACAGCAAGGGAATTACTCACACATGAAGGGGGAAGTCATGGAGGGATGATGGAGTGGTGATGATGATGACGATGGCGACGATCTCCCCTCTCCGGAGGCCAAATCAGCCTCCAGATTAGCCCTCCCGAAGAAGAACAGAGGGTGGCGGCGGCTCCGCGACGAAAAACAGCGAAAGAACTTCCGATCTGGGGTTTCTGCGTCGGGAGGAAAAATACGGGCTAAAGTAGGGCACCAGGGGGTGTGGGGCCCACCCAGGCGCCCCCCCGGCGCGGCCCAGGGGGGGCGCCCACAGGGCGCCTGGGCACCCCCTGGCCCCCCTCTGGCCCCACTTCTGGCATTTTGTTTCTTCGGGTGCGTGGATTTTTCGTGATTTTTCGTGGATTTTTCTGAGATGCTTAAAAATCCGTTTTCCTGCACACAAATAAACTATACAGGCAGCTCTGCTGAAAACAGCGTCACTCCGGGTTAGTTTAGTCCAAATCATGCAAGAATGAGGTCAAAACAATATCAAAAGTGTTTGGAAAAGTAGATACGTTTGAGACGTATCACGCCTGTGGTGGCAGAGCCGGCCGCGAGGGGAAGGGGGAGGGGCCGAGGCCGTGGGCGAGGCCGGGGCGCTCGGGGAAGAGGAGGACGGGGTAGCCCGCCGGCCTCGCCCCCGCCAGCAGCTCCTCCTCCAACGGAGGGCAATGTTGGGGATGACCCTTGCGAGTTCTTCGTCAGGTTGCGCCGGCCGCCGCGCCGTCGCCTTCGTCTCCCGACTCCATTTGCGCGGGAGATGGAGCTGGATCCGCCGGAGTCATTGCGGCCGCACATGAGGGGCTGCGGGATCAGCGGCACGCGGGTCCACGTCGACTTCCCTGCTCCTCATGTGATGCATCTTCGTCGGGGATGGAAGACGTTTGCTCGTATCCACAGCTTGACGGATGGGCTCACTCTCTATTTTAAGTTAATGGAGGGTGGCCTTCTTTCCGTCAAGGTCTTCGGGCACTTCGGGACTCGTGCAAGGTGCTGCGTGGAGAGCTCTTCCGATGACGAAGATTCCTCCTCGAGCGAGAGTGACGAGGAGGACAGCGGCAGTGACGACGAGGGCGGCAGGATGACGGGTCCGACTAGGTGTCGGGCGCTGCTCCTGGTGGCACCGGCGACCCCATCATCCATGTCGCCGGCTCCTTGAGCTTCTCGGGGTCGTCCCCTTGGCGGCTGGCGTTGGGAGGCTGCAGAAGAGGAAGAGGGCGGGCGGCAAGGTCGTCATGTCGGAGTACGCGGGCACCGACGCCTTTGACGCGTACTGACGTCCTGCCGCCTCGTCTTCGAGCTCTGCTTCCGGCGCCGTCATCACCATCTAGCCTTTGGGCGGTCACCAAGATGTTCTCTTGGTGTCTTCTGCCACTCGTAGCTCACCTAGGCGCTCCTTTTGCCCTTCTCGCCTCCTTGACCTGCCTCCTGAGGAGAGGGACAAGAAAGGCATTACGGGCATCTTATCTCTTTTTAGTTTGTAAGCCTTTGGGCATCTGTTAAATTTAAAACTTGTAATCCCCTTGTTCATGTTTTTTCATTCCCTATGGACTATACCTGAGTGGAATGTTTTTAATGAAAAAGGGATGTTTGTCGGGTCATTTGTTTGTGGGTGAAACCCACGACAAGGAATAAATACTTGATATCTCTAAGATAAACATTTTCCCGCCCGGCAACAGGCCTTGCCGTCTCCCCACTTTGCTCGACCTTTCTCACGCCTTTGGCGGAGGCAGGGATGAAGTGGGTTTAGGCTCCTCGTTTTACCCCTTTGATGTCACGACTACGACCCAACTTGGTCCCAGGAACGAGCCCCAGGGCCTAGAGTTAGGGGAGCACGGTAGTTTTAAAGAAAAAATGAGGTTTCACATACCTCAGTCCATAATGGAATGCATGATAAGGGATGGAGAACTTATCTGAAGCTGCAGCCCCCGGTAACCCTGGTTTGCCGTGGGTGAATCTCTGCTCTTGCAGCCCCCGGCAACACTGGTTTGCCGGGGCCTTGACGCTGGTCTGTTCCGTTTTTTTTCTTCCCAAGTGGTTTCGGAAAGGATACTTGTGTTTCCTGTGAACCAAAGGAGATAAAAGAAAGACAAAGAGATGCAAACTCGACCTCTAAGCTAGGGGTTAGCCGCCGCTAAGCACTATCAACCCTAAGCAAGGACGAGACCCGACCTAGCATGCATGCTATAACTTAGGGCGCCAGCGCTTCATTTATTTATGCTCAGGGTCTGCGCCTGGCTTTGTACAAAGGGTTACATGCCTTGCCGGCAAGGCTTGTACAAAAGGTGGCTTGCCGGGGGGGCCGGCAAGCCGCGCCTTATGGGTAAAACTTGTGAAGATGCTCAATGTTCTAGGAATTGCTCACCGGAATGGCATTTTCGGTCTCCAGGCGGACTGCGCCAGGCGTGGTGACTCGTATTACCCGATAAGGGCCTTCCCACTTCGGCGTCAACTTCTTGGTATTCTTGGCCGATTGAATGCGCCGAAGAACAAGGTCGCCTTCCTCAAAGCTTCGGTCACGGACCTTGCGGCTATGGTAGCGGCGCAAGGCTTGCTGGTAGTGTGCTGCTCTCACAGCCGCCCGAAGACGATCTTCCTCAAGGAGCGTTGCGTCGTCTTGCCGCAGTTGCTCTTGCTCAAGCTCATCATAAGCGAGCACTCGAGGTGACCCGTATATGAGTTCAGTGGGGAGAACTGCTTTTGCCCCGTATACAAGGGCAAAGGGTGTAATGCCCAGGATGGGACTATACCTCCTACGTGTCGAGGCACGACTTAAAGGTATAAGCCCATTATGGAATGATCTCAAGTTTGGTATCTTTGCACGACTCATGTAAAAACAGGGGATGAAATTGCAAAAGGAGATAGTTGGCTTACACTCGCCACTTCACACAATACATTACATAAGCAAAACATCATTCAAAACATCACAACCCGACTACGGGCAAAGATCCAAAAGAAAGATACCAAAACATAACGCCACAGGTCCGAATCGCCCCTAGTAGAAACCACTACTGATCGTCGAAAACGTCACAAGCTTACGGCCATTCTCTTCATCGAGCTCCCAGTGAAGTTCTGATCCATCTCCTGCATCATTCTCGGCTGAACCTGTATTTGGAGTTGTAATATCTGTGAGCCACGAGGACTCAGCAATCCCATAACCATGGGTATCAAAACTAGCAAAGCTTTATGGGTATGGAGAAGGGTAGTGGTGAGGTTGCAGCAGCGGCTAAGCACAATATGGTGGCTAACTTACGAGTACAAGAATAAGATGAGCATCTACGCAAACGGTCGCAAACTAGTAGTGATCGCTAAAGATCCTGAACTACATACGAATCAAACATAACCCCACCGTGTTCTCTTCTCAAAGTGAAAAGAGACAGTCACGGTTACTCACACAGTTGTGTGTTTTACTTCGGATCCTCTGTCAAGTTTTCTACAACCGGACATTAACAAATTCCAATCTGCCACATAACCGCGGGCACGGCTTTCGAAAGATCATAACCCTGCAGGGGTGTCCCAACTTAGCCCATCACAAGCTCTCACGATTAGCTGAAGTGATAAATATAATATCATCACCCCTTATCTTAGGGAAATTCCATCAGGCTCGGCATCCCGGTGCACAAGACATTTCGACAATGGTAAAACAAGTCCAGCAAGACCTCCCGGCGTGCCGACACCCTGATAGTAGCCGCGCGTATCTCGTCTCAGGCCACAACCGGATGGGGGATGCTATAGGTAAAACCAAACCTCGAGTTTCCCCGTGGTGGCCCCGCAGGACCCCCGTTTGGGACCAACACCATCAGCACTGGCCCCCCCTGCTATGTAGAATTAAGAACCCGGGGACACGACCCCCTATGCAAATTTAAATTAATTAATTAAGTTGTTATTATGAGGCAAATTAAAACCAATGTTGGGCCTTGCTGGAGGAGTTTTATTCAAAGTCGAACTGTCAAGGGGTCCCCATCCACCCATCGTGTAAGGAACGCAAAATCAAGGAACATAATGCCGGTTTATCGGCGCCTAAGGTGCCATGAGTGGAACAAAACACCAAGCAAAAGGCCAAGCCTTCCACCCATGCCCAGTATATAGGTGTGTTAATAATAATAATAATAGATATTGTGATATTCCAACAACAAGTTCCCTCCTGGAACGATCTTCATCTTCACCTGCAACTAACAACGCTATAAGAGGGGCTGAGCAAGCGGGTAACATAGCCAAACAGTGATTTTGCTAGGAAGGTGTCAAAGGTTAGAGGTTTCATAGCAACAAGGAGAGGGCTGACAATAAAAGATTGGTAGCGCGACATGTAACGATAGCATCGAGACAACTAAGCATGGCAATGGTAGTAACGGTATCCAAGGGTATGATCATCTTGCCTGGGATTCCACGAGGAAGAAGAACAAGTCCACGAAGTAGACGGAGCAACATAGGAGCGAATCCTCACAACTCCGGAACGAAACCGAAGCTTCGGAACGATCGTTCTCGAAGCGGTTCGAGTCGTCGAGGGACGTAGTGGAAGTAGTGGAAGTAGACGTTCTCGAGGCGGTCGGGGTACACGTTCGTAGAGGGAAGTAGTTGTTCCGTTCGTAGTCGTACACGGGGCGACGGTTGTGGTACTCGGTTCATCGGCGACGGTCGTCGTACACGTTCCGTAGAGGTACTTGAGGGTCTTCGCACTTGCCGGTCTCGGTTCTTGCGACGGTAGACGTTCACGTTACGTAGACGTACACATTTCCGTAGAGGTACTTGACGAAAAATTGGCAACGGTAGAACTTGGTGCTGCTCCCTTTTCTGTAGTCGAACTTGGGGGTCTTGGCGTTCTGCATCCAGGTGGAACGGTGCCCCTGCAGCAGAACTAGGCGGCGCCGGTGGCCGGAGCAGAGGCGAGGCAGCGCCTCGGCGGCTGCAGGCGTCGAGGAGGAAGGTGCGCTGGAGGCGTGGGGTGCTGGCTGGAGGGCTGCACGGTGCTGCGGCAGAAGGGCCCCGGGGCGGCCGGAGAGGCCGAAAAATGGCGGCGCTGGAGGGGCCTCCGGCGGGTCCGGCTGGAGGACGGCGAGGTTGTCGAGGAGGAGATCGGGGTCGGCGAGCCAGAGCGTTCAGCGGCGGTGCCTGGAGCGGAGTGCGGTGGTGGCGAGGAGGAGGCGTCGGTGGAGGCCACCGTAACGGGCGGCGGCGGAGGCCTGGGTTGCCCGCCGGCGGCGAGGCGCCGGTCGCCGACGAGGTGGAGACGGCGGCGGAGTTCGGGTGCACGGGAGGGGCACTCGGGCGTCGGGCGGGGTGCGCAGATGGGGCGGCTTCGAGTCGCTGGGGGGAAGAAGGGTGCGGGCGATGGGGACGAGGGAGATGAGGGTCGAAGGGAGGAGGGGTCGGGAGCGAGGCTGAGAGATGGGGATCGGGTGCGAGGGAGAGAGCTGCGGGACGACCTAGCGGCGGAGGGAGAGAGCGAGGGGAGAGGGAGATCGGTGGGAGGTCGGGCTAGGGTTACAGGGTGGCGTTAGGCCAGGAGGGAATTGGGCCGGATGGGCCTTAGGGAGGTCATGGTGGCCTGGGCCAGCTGCGGCTGGTAGCTGGGAGGCCGGCCCAGCTGGTATATCTCTCTCCCTCCCTTCTCTTCTCCTTTTTTTCTAAAACAAAAAAGAAAAGAAAAAGCAAAGAAGAAAAGGAGAAAAGAGGAAGTGTTTGGGATAATGTTTGGGCACAGGGTTAAATCTCCCGGACTCATAACAATAAGCATGATCAAAGAAAATTATAAGTGGCATGAAAGAAAGATGTAAATTCAAACACATTTGATTTTCATTCAAATGGGTTTGAACTAGGACTTGGTTTTTGAAGTGTCCAAAAATGTTCGGATTTTTGGAGGAGCCTCGATAAAATGGAAAGGATAGTAGAGACGGTTTGAGGCAAGGAATTGCGAAAGAGAAGGCATGGGGAAAATATGCAAGTGTGTTGGGTTAATTCCAAACAAATGGAATATTTATAATATAGCTCCCCAAATATTGGGAGGATATGTTATAAAGAGAAGTCATCCTTCCCTCGATTTAAATGGATCGAAAATCCACACGATTTATTTAAGTTGAGATGCAAAAGATTAATGACATGATGGCATGATGACATGATGCAAAGCAAAATAAATAACACAAGCACAAATAAAACACACGGGAGAACCCGGAACATCTGGAATCTTCTGGAATCTTCTGGGACGTCGGTCTTCGGGCGTCACAACTCTCCCACACTAACAGAGGATCTCGACCCGAGATCCTAGAGATGGCACCGGATGAAACGGAAAAAGGAAGAGGTAAAAAACAAAGTTGCTTCTTAGACAGATGAGTGAAACTAGGAACCTTGAGAGGTTAAACAAGTTGAATAAGAGTACAATGGAGATGAACGAAGATGAAAACACTTCGTTAGAAAAGAGGAACAAGGAGCATTATGAGAACCTTGTAGGTTGAAAGACATGAAACAAGAGCTTACGAACCAAAAGAATATGAAACTGCAACGGTATAGCCAAGGAATAAGAATGACAGAATTTGGACAGCACTCCATCTGAAAATGGAAGGAATTAACATGAACTTGAGAAGATGGATGATCTTGACGAAATCGACAGCATATTGCCTCTGAAACAATCGAAAGAATGGCATAAGGGTTAGAAGGATTCAGACAGCACTCCGGTTGAAAAGAGAGGCAAACTAGATAAGATGACGGAACTTGAATGGAGGACACAACACTCCGGTTAAATAGACAAGCAAGGGAGAATATGATCTTGACAAAACGAGATTATGGGACAAGAGAGAGCAACATCACAATGCCTCCGGAATGAAAGATTATATGCTAGATCGTTGGAAAGAAAAGAACGGAGAAGAAAAGGACAACTTCTCCAACAAATGAATATGAAAAACATCCTTACGAAGAAGTGTTGAACGGAGTTGTTGGAAAATTAACAACGAAAAGAATAAGCTCGTTGTGGGCTTATGGAAAACATCTCAAAATTATGAGGTGACAACCAGCCACTAATGGAAAACAATTGATTGGATTGAGATCACCAAGGAGACGATAAACTTATTTCACCGGAATGATAAATGAAGGACTTGGGTCATTTATAAACACCATAATAGCAACAATTCTCAGGGAAAGCTTTTTGGTGAATTATAACCCAAGATAACTCCAACGAATAATTGAAGGGTTGAAAACAACTCCTGAACAAGGAAAAAGATGGTTTTAAATATCTCATTCTTGATAACTCGTGAATCATAATTCATGAAGGAACTGACAAGAATGACATAACACCACCTCAACAGATAATGGAGCAAGAATTGCACTTGGAAAGCATGATGAAGAATGCTTGAGCTCCAACAAGAATCTTGATGAAGACTTCGAGGATGAATTAAATCATGATGAACCACCATGAAGAACTCCGGTAATGAAAGCATGAGAAGTGAAAGATGAAAAGAATAAGATTCAAGGCCTGCGATGAATTAGATGGAGCTTTGAAATGATAATTGAAATAACTTGGAGCTCCGGAAAACAAGATGAAGAATTTAGAACCGAGAATATATAATGAACAAGCTCCGGAAAAAAGAGATTTAAACACTTCGAGGAAATAAGAATAAGATTTATTGTATGCTTATCCTTCATCAGATTAAATTGATGACAAGCAAACGGATTTGGCATACCACTTATTCTCGTTGCAAAGGATTAAGAGAGATCTCGCACAGCTTGGGTAAATCTTCAACGAACTACCGGTAGGATTGTGAAAAGAACAAATGAATTAATACGATAACAACGGAAGAGTAATCTTGAACGAACCACCGTGACAATTATGGAGACGAACGAAGAGGCATCGATGAAGAATATTTGGAGAATGAAGTTGAAAACTAAGAACGAAGAAATATTCTGAAATGATGGCCTTCGGAGGAACACAAAGAAAAGAATTCATAAAATGCTTCGGACGGGTATAAAAAGAATTCCTCACAAACGGAACAATAATGAGGATGGCATGAAGCTAGAACCACGAATCTTCAAGAGAACGGGCCAAGATTAAGAGAAACTCTTCTCCGGTCTCCAAATGCTGAGAATGAAGACGAGAAATGCCATAAGAATTGTTGAGGCACTCCGGAATGAATAATTAAAAGGCTGAAACAACGATGAAAAGAATTTGAAAGCGATCTTGGAGAAGGACTGTGACTGATGGGATTCATTCTTGCGTCACACTTTGAAAAGAATTTAAGTATAACTCCAGAAAAATAGAAGAGTCAGGTAAGATCCTGGGAAAAGACCTGTGGGTTAGGGCCCACTAAGGAAATCACCGTTGAAAAAGATTGCTTAAGAGATATTGCACCGGTTGAATTAAATGGCTTGTATCAATCTCAAAATAGTTTGAACGGATTAAGAATGGAATTATGAATCTTCTGAGATATCTTCAACACTCCGGATAAGAATAGGAGAGTTGAATGAATAAGAGAGCCTTCGGATAATAAATTTTAACATGGGAAAACATGTGAAACAAGAGGAAGGATATAATGAACACCAAAGCTTGAATTAAATCCACCGGAGAAGAATATGAGAATGGAATAACGATAAACATGAAGCTCCTGAGCATCTTAATGAGGAATCACCGGATAAGGGCATTGAAGGAAAAGAATGAAGAAACATCACATGAATAAAATGGATACTTCATCTGATAATTTCTTGCTCCGAGAAGAAGAAGGGCGGGAGGATGGGGAAACAAGACAACTTGGAATGAATGAAACAGACAAATCGTCAGATTTCTCAACGGCGTCCGTATGGAATAATTTGAAGAGAAGGCACACCGGTTGAAAAGGATTAACATGAAGATCTTGATGGTCAAGAAGAATTAGCACTCCCATAGAAATATGAGAACACCGCTTAGGAAGGTATGGAATCAACATTTGACATCGAAGCAACTCAGATACCAGAATCAAAATGAAACAAATGATAGATATGTTGTAACATAATCTTCACAATATCATCTGAATAGAGAATTGAACGAATGAATTTCATAGGTACATCAACTTGTCGAGAAGCCACTAGGGAGAACAAAAGATAAATAAAAACAACAAGGAGCAGATAGAACAAATACAAGATAGAAGCTTCATTCCACATATTCGTGCTGAAAGCTCATGGAACGTGTTACAAAAGGGTTTTGCAATCCCCGGATCAGCATAGCCAAGGACCCTTTAAGATGCAACTCCCGATCGGAACAAGCCCATAAAACCACTTCACTCAATGTAGAACCCCGAACTTCATATCATGCACTCGTTGGAAGAATGCCTAGAACTACCAGATGAACCCACCTATTAATTTCCGAAAGTTTCCAGTTATGCAATCAGGTGTTGGGGATACAGGGGAAGCACCGTGCACTCAACTCTAATCCTACATCCAGCTGTATCCATCCTTCAACACATAACCAGTTATTTCCGGAAACTGTTTACCTCGGACCTTCAAAACGCATCTACTATACAAGCTATGGCAATACTCCCGAACTACCTCCCCAGTACTGGGTGATGTCGGGGTTATCTTGCCACTAACCGCATAGGAGAGTTTTCGATGTCGGCCGTCTAAAGTATTCTAGAACTGATGCGATATATTTGTGACGACAACACCTCGGAGCTCAACTCCCCGGGACACTGCCACAACCCCTAAATGACAGGAGGCATCGAGAACAATGTTCTCGTCACAAAGACATCGGAACAATCCAAACAATACTCGCGTGATCCTAAAAAAAAATTGGTGAATTTTGAGAGTAGAAGAGATAAGAGTAATCGTCAGGAGTCCTCACCAGAGTGAAAAGAGATGAGAAGCAAAAGAAATCCTACTCTCTGATATATATATATATATATATAGGACTCAAAACATTTTCAAGTGTGTGCCTAGACTCAACCGTCAACGATTCGATCAATCAGTGGGGGCTTCTAGGTCGGAGAAGGCTCTGAATACCAACTTGTAATGCCCAGGATGGGACTATACCTCCTACGTGTCGAGGCACGACTTAAAGGTATAAGCCCATTCTGGAATGATCTCAAGTTTGGTATCTTTGCACGACTCATGTAAAAATAGGGGATGAAATTGCAAAAGGAGATAGTTGGCTTACACTCGCCACTTCACACAATACATTACATAAGCAAAACATCATTCAAAACATCACAACCCGACTACGGGCGAAGATCCAAAAGAAAGATACCAAAACATAACGCCACAGGTCCAAATCGCCCCTAGTAGAAACCACTACTGATCGTCGAAAACGTCACAAGCTTACGGCCACTCTCTTCATCGAGCTCCCAGTGAAGTTCTGATCCATCTCCTGCATCATTCTCGGCTGAACCTGTATCTAGTGTTGTAGTATCTGTGAGCCACGAGGACTCAGCAATCCCATAACCATGGGTATCAAGACTAGCAAAGCTTTATGGGTATGGAGAAGGGTAATGGTGAGGTTGCAGCAGCGGCTAAGCATAATATGGTGGCTAACTTACGAGTACAAGAATAAGATGAGCATCTACGCAAACGGTCGCAAACTAGTAGTGATCGCTAAAGATCCTGAACTACATACGAATCAAACATAACCCCACCGTGTTCTCTTCTCAAAGTGAAAAGAGACAGTCATGGTTACTCACACAGTTGTGTGTTTTACTTCGGATCCTCTGTCAAGTTTTTCTACAACCGGACATTAACAAATTCCAATCTGCCACATAACCGCGGGCACGGCTTTCGAAAGATCATAACCCTGCAGGGGTGTCCCAACTTAGCCCATCACAAGCTCTCACGATTAGCTGAAGTGATAAATATAATATCATCACCCCTTATCTTAGGGAAATCCGATCAGGCTCGGCATCCCGGTGCACAAGACATTTCGACAATGGTAAAACAAGTCCAGCAAGACCTCCCGGCGTGCCGACACCCTGATAGTAGCCGCGCGTATCTCGTCTCAGGCCACAACCGGATGGGCGATGCTACAGGTAAAACCAAACCTCGAGTTTCCCCGTGGTGGCCCCGCAGGACCCCCGTTTGGGACCAACACCATCAGCACTGGCCCCCCCTGCTATGTAGAATTAAGAACCCGGGGACGCGACCCCCTATGCAAATTTAAATTAATTAATTAAGTTGTTATTATGAGGCAAATTAAAACCAATGTTGGGCCTTGCTGGAGGAGTTTTATTCAAAGTCGAACTTTCAAGGGGTCCCCATCCACCCATCGTGTAAGGAACGCAAAATCAAGGAACATAATGCTGGTTTATCGGCGCCTAAGGTGGCATGAGTGGAAGAAAACACCGAGCAAAAGGCCAAGCCTTCCACCCATGCCCAGTATATAGGTGTGTTAATAATAATAATAATAGATATTGTGATATTCCAACAACAAGTTCCCTCCTGGAACGATCTTCATCTTCACCTGCAACTAACAACGCTATAAGAGGGGCTGAGCAAGCGGGTAACATAGCCAAACAGTGGTTTTGCTAGGAAGGTGTCAAAGGTTAGAGGTTTCATAGCAACAAGGAGAGGGCTGACAATAAAAGATGGGTAGCGCGACATGTAACGATAGCATCGAGACAACTAAGCATGGCAATGGTAGTAAAGGTATCCAAGGGTATGATCATCTTGCCTGGGATTCCGCGAGGAAGAAGAACAAGTCCACAAAGTAGACGGAGCAACATAGGAGCGAATCCTCACAACTCCGGGACGAAATCGAAGCTTCGGAACGATCGTTCTCGAAGCGGTTCGAGTCGTCGAGGGACGTAGTGGAATTAGTGGAAGTAGACGTTCTCGAGGCGGTCGGGGTACACGTTCGTAGAGGGAAGTAGTTGTTCCGTTCTTAGTCATACACGGGGCGACGGTAGTGGTACTCGGTTCATCGGCGACGGTCGTCGTACACGTTCCGTAGAGGTACTTGAGGGTCTTCGCACTTGCCGGTCTCAGTTCTTGCGACGGTAGACGTTCACGTTACGTAGACGTACACATTTCCGTAGAGGTACTTGACGAAAAATCGGCAACGGTGGAACTTGGTGCTGCTCCCTTTTCTGTAGTCGAACTTGGGGGTCTTGGCGTTCTGCATCCAGGTGGAACGGTGCCCCTGCAGCAGAACTAGGCCGCGCCGGTGGCCGGAGCAGAGGCGAGGCAGCGCCTCGGCGGCTGCAGGCGTCGAGGACGAAGGCGCGCTGGAGGCGTGGGGTGCTGGCTGGAGGGCTGCACGGCGCTGCGGCGGAAGGGCCCCGAGGCGGCCGGAGATGCCAAAAAATGGCGGCACTGGAGGGGCCTCGGGCGGGTCCGGCTGGAGGACGGCGAGGTTGTCGAGGAGGAGATCGGGGTCGGCGAGCCAGAGCGGTCAGCGGCGGCGCCTGGAGCGGAGTGCGGTGGTGGCGAGGAGGAGGCGTCGGTGAAGGCCACCGTAACGGGCGGCGGCGGAGGCCTGGGTTGCCTGCCGGCGGCGAGGCGCCGGTCGCCGACGAGGTGGAGATGGCAGCGGAGTTCGGGCACACGGGAGGGGCGCTCGGGCGTCAGGCGGGGCGCGCAGATGGGGCGGCTTCAAGTCGCTGGGGGGAAGAAGGGTGCGGGCGATGGGGACGAGGGAGATGAGGGTCGAAGGGAGGAGGGGTCGGGAGCGAGGCTGAGAGATGGGGATCGGGTGCGAGGGAGAGAGCTGCGGGACGACCTGGCGGCGGAGGGAGAGAGCGAGGGGAGAGGGAGATCGGTGGGAGGTCGGGCTAGGGTTACAGGGTGGCGTTGGGCCAGGAGGGAATTGGGCCGGATGGGCCTTAGGGAGGTCATGGTGGCCTGGGCTAGCTGCGGCTCGTAGCTGGGAGGCCGGCCCAGCTGGTATATCTCTCTCCCTCCCTTCTCTTCTCCTTCTTTTCTAAAACAGAAAAGAAAAGAAAAAGCAAAGAAGAAAAGGAGAAAAGAGGAAGTGTTTGGGATAATGTTTGGGCACAGGGTTAAATCTCCCGGACTCATAACAATAAGCATGATCCAAGAAAATTATAAGTGGCATGAAAGAAAGATGTAAATTCAAACACATTTGATTTTCATTCAAATGGGTTTGAACTAGGACTTGGTTTTTGAAGTGTCCAAAAATGTTCGGATTTTTGGAGGAGCCTCGATAAAATGGAAAGGATAGTAGAGACGGTTTGAGGCAAGGAATTGCGAAAGAGAAGGCATGGGGAAAATATGCAAGTGTGTTGGGTTAATTCCAAACAAATGGAATATTTATAATATAGCTCCCTAAATATTGGGAGGATATGTTATAAAGAGAAGTCATCCTTCCCTCGATTTAAATGGATCGAAGATCCACACGATTTATTTAAGTTGAGATGCAAAAGATTAATGACATGATGGCATGATGACATGATGCAAAGCAAAATAAATAACACAAGCACAAATAAAACACACGGGAGAACCCGGAACATCTGGAATCTTCTGGAATCTTCTGGGACGTCGGTCTTCGGGCGTCACAAAGGGTGTCTAGCCGGTGGCTCGATTTGGCGTCGTTCTGATCGACCAAAGAACCGTCGGCAATTCATCAATCCAGCGCCTTCCACTCTTGTGCAGCCTATCAAAGGTCTTTGTCCTTAAGCCTCGCAGTACTTCAGCGTTTGCCCTCTCAGCTTGACTGTTGCTTCGTGCGTGAGCGAGGGAAGCAAAACAGACTTTGCTGCCGAGGTCTTGGATATATTGCATGAAGGTGCGGCTTGTGAACTGTGTGCCGTTGTCGGTGATGACCCTATTGGGTACACCAAATCGGCACACTAGTCCCTTGAAGAATTTGACGGCTGACTAAGCGGTGACCATCCTCACTGCCTCCACCTCTGGCCACTTTGTGAACTTGTCGATTGCGACGTACAAGTACTCAAAGCACCCGACAGCGCGGGGGAAAGGGCCCAGTATGTCGAGCCCCCAGACCGAGAAGGGCCAGGAGAGAGGAATGGTTTGAAGGGCTTGAGCTGGTTGATGAAGTTTCTTTGAATGGAACTGACACGCTTCACACCTGGTGACTAGTGTCGTCGCATCCTGGAGGACAGTGGGCCAGAAGAATCCTTGCCGAAATGCCTTGCCGGCAAGGGCTCTTGACCCTATGTGGGATCCACATATGCCTCCATGTATCTCTGCCAACAGCCCCAGTCCTTCCTCTCGAGGGATACACTTCAATTTCACACTGTTCGGTCTCTTTCTGTATAGGACGTCATCGACGAACTGGTACATAGCAGATCAACGGGCTACTTTTTCCGCTTCTTCCTGCTCGTCAGGAAGTTCCCCAATTTGGAGGAATCAGACGGTATGCTGTGCCCACGCTGGAGCCTGGGGCTCGACGGCGAGGACTAAAGGCATTTCCTCCGCCATAGGAGCGGCTGTCTCGGCGGCAAGAGCTTGACGCTCCGCCGGAGCTAGCCGTCCCGTGGCGGGCTCAGTGTCCCCGGCAACATCCTTGCCGGCGGCTCCGGGGAGCTCGGCGGGAAAGTACTTGCCGGGCCCTGATTTCCTCCTCTTGTTTTGCTCTGTTGATGGATCAATGGATGGCTGAGAAAGCTGAAGAACAAAGGTACCTGGTTCCACACGTAACTTGAGGGCAGCGCGCTTTGACAGGTAATCGGCAATGTCGTTCTCTGCTCGGGGAACGTGCTCCGCCTGTATACTATCAAAACACTCTTCCAGCTTTCTTACTTCATCGACGTAGGCCTTCATCAACGAGCTCTGGTAATCTTTGTTGACTTGTTTGACGACAAGCTGCGAATCGCCCCTGACAAAGAGTTTCTTGATTCCGAGGTCTGTCGCGATCCTGAGACCAGCAAGCAGCCCCTCATATTCGGCAGTATTGTTCGTTGATACCTCCCTGGGGAAGTGCATCTGGACCACGTACTTGAGGTGCTCTCCAGTGGGCGCGACAAGCAGTACGCCAGCCCTGGCGCCCTGTAAGGAGAAAGCTCCATCAAAGTACATGATCCAGTCGCAACTCGCCTCTTTGCCGGGGAGAGCAGTTTCCTGGGCTTCTTCATCAGGCGTCACGGTCCATTCTGCAACGAACTCCGCCAGGACTCGGCTTTGAATCGTCGAGGTACTTTCAAACTTGAGGCCAAAGCTGGACAGCTCCAGCGCCCACTCTACAATTCTTCCCGTTGCATCTGGATTGTGCAATATCCATTGCAGAGGGAGGCGAGTGACAACAGTGATCTCGTGTGCCTGGAAGTAGTGACGCAGCTTCCTCGAGGCCATAAGAAGGCCGAAGAGAAATTTATGCACACCGGAGTACCTTGACCTATCCCCCTGCAAGAGGGAGCTAACAAAGTAGACCGGGTGCTGCATCATTTTCTTCCTTGGCGGCACTCCAACCGGCTGTGTCGTCTCTGCACAGATGGCATCAGGCTCTGTCGCTGCTATCACCTTGTCATCAATTTCTCTCTGTGCCACTAGTGCGGCGCTGACCACCTAGTTTGTTGCCTCTTTGTACGTCCACCCTACGCTAGCTGGGTAGTCTTGTCGGCGCGGAAACCCAAGGCGGCGTTTTGGGGACGGGTCCCCATTGGCCTGTCGGGCGAGCGTGCTGCCGGGTGAGCCACCTTACCGCCCTTAACGCAGCCGCTCGAACTGTCGAGTTTGACTCGAGTCAGAGTCGAGAGCCTTGCCAATTGTGGAAGGCTACCCTACCGTTTCCAACGCAGCCGTTTGAACTGTTGAGCGGACTCGAAACAGAGCAAAGGCATTGCCGATCGGGAAGGGCCCATTCGCGTACAGGTATCCTTTTGTACAAAGTACGACAGCTCCGAGGATAATAACCTTATATAATAGAATAGAAATATCCGGGGTTCGATGTAACTTAGCTTCTGTTTGTAGCTGTTCGAGTACTGATCTTCCGGCCTCCTTCCTTCTCAAAGAGCCACGAAGACGAAGGAGTGTTGGGCCAACTGCTAGAGCCGATTCTCACAACTACGCCCCCTACCTGGCGCGCCAAAGATGTCGGTGTATTGGACCGACACCTATGGGATCACAAGAATCCCTACTACGGTTGCGGGGAGCGGGGTTGAGAGAAGAGCGGATCAAACAGATAGCACACGGTTCGTTTAACCAGGTTCGGGCCGCGAGGATGCGTAAAACCCTACTCCTGCTTTGGTGGATTGTATATTTGTGTTCTTCAGCTAGCTATGGGGCGTGAGGAGCTCCAAAAAGCCTGAATCCTCCTCCTGGTCGCCTCGGGCCTCCTTTTATAGAGAAAGGGGTTGCCACAGTGGCACATAGGAGGTGGAAAGGGTATAGTGATGCGAGGTTATCCCTCGCATTACATGACAAGGCGCATTTAATGCGTCTTGCTTAGGTGTCCTTACTTTATCAGGGACGGGGGAGAGGCCTGTCTTGTCCGCCGCCGCTCCTTCTTGTGTCGACACGCGCCCTGGCCAGCGATGCCTGAGATGCCATGTAGGCAGGCAGGCAGTTGAGGTGGCGCAATGGTGGGCCTTCACAAAGATCTGCATGCCGCCACGCAGGTGCCCGCCTAGCTGGTTGGGTTGGCAGCTGCATAAGGCGGTGGTGGTTTAGTTGGTGCGGGCCTGATGGTGGCCCTGCGGGTGTCCTCGGCAAGGGCCTTGCCGGGGCCCCGACAAGGGTCTTGCCGTGGCGCCTACTATCATCCCCAGCATGGTGCTTGCTGGAGGTCTTGTGGTCTTCCTTGGCTGGGATCCCGCCAAGGGTCGTCGTCTTCTTAGTGTGTATCTGATCTTGAATGTCTTCACAAAGATCTGCATGCCACTACGGGGATATCTCCCGAATCCTTGCCCCATGGGGGCAGCGGACTCAAGCGTGATTTGCTCCGTAGGCGAGGGGCGAGTTGCGGCGGCAAGGGTCTTGTCGGGACTGCTAAAGCCGGCCCCCGCAAGGATCTTGCCGGGGCTGTTGAAACTGGCTCCCAACAAGGATCTTGCCGGGGGAATCTGCTTCGTCCCTTTGCTCTTTGTGGTCTTGTTCTCTTGGGCTACAGTCTTACCCTGGCTTACCTCCCTGGCCTTGCTTGGTGTGGCGGTGCCCGTGGCTCAGACTGCTCGTGCACAGTCATAGGGGTACAAAAAGTGTACCCCCCCCCTTTTTGTACACCGACACAAGTCTCTTCGAATTATTGGTTTGGTTCGGCCTACTAGATCTATAGTTCTTGCAATGGGAGAAGTGCTTGGCTTTGGGTTCAATCTTGCGGTGTCCTTTCCCAGTGACAGTGGGGCAGCAAGGCACGTATTGTATTGTTGCCATCGAGGATAAAAAGATGGGGTTTATATCATATTGCTTGAGTTTATCCCTCTGCATCATGTCATCTTGCTTAAGGCGTTACTCTGTTCTTATGAACTCAATACACTAGATGCATGCTGGATAGTGGTCGATGTGTGGAGTAATAGTAGTAGTTGCAGAATCGTTTCGGTCTACTTGTCTCGGACGTGATGCCTGTATACAATGATCATGCCTAGATAGTCTCATAATTATTCGCTTTTCTATCAATTGCTCGACAGTAATTTGTTTACCCGCCGTAGAATATCGCTATCATGAGAGAAGCCATTAGAGAACACTATGGCCCTCGGGTCTATTCTCAACATATCAATCTACATCTACTTTACTTTTATCACTTTTATTTTCTGTTCTTATAAACAAAAATACCAAAAATATAAACTATCATCTCTATCAGATCTCACTTTCGTAAGTGGTCGTAAAGGGATTGACAACCCCTTATCGTGTTGGCTGTGAAGTTCTTATTTGTTTGTGCAGGTGCGAGGGACTCGCGCGTGGTCTCCTACTGGATTGATACCTTGGTTCTCAAAAACTGAGGGAAATACTTACGCTACTGTGCTGCATCTCCCTTTCCTCTTCGAGGGAATACAACGCAAGCTCGAGAAGTAGCAAGAAGAATTTCTGGCGCCGTTGCTGGGGAGGCTTTCGCAAAAGTCATATACCAAGTACCTATCAAAAACCCTTATCCTTCGCATTACATTTTTTTGCCTCTTGTTTTCCTCTCCCCCACTTCACCCTTGCCATTTTATTTGCCCTTCTTCCATCGTGTGTTTATCGTTCGCTTGCTTCTTGTTTGCTTGTGTGCTGCTTGCTTGCTTGTCATCATGTCTAGCACACCTATCATTATCAACACTCCCGAGAGTGAGGTCCTCAACTTTAAACAAAGGGAGGTAGAAAACTTAAAAGATGCTTGGTATAGAATTTGCAATGCTCGAAATAGATCTAATAGGAAGCTTTAAACTTCCGTGCTTCTGCGCAATTTTTATGTTGGCATAACCCCTTGGAATAGGCTTGTTTTTGATACCGTTACCGGAGGAAATTTCTTGGGGAATCATACCCTTGATTCTTATAATGTCCTGATAGATTTATTCGGGCAGCCTTCCACCCAGGAAGAGACTCAAGTTTTTGAGAAAATATGTGAAGTAACAAAGATATTACAAAAGTCTCTTGAACCGCTTAAGAATGTTAGTGGAAATATCCACCGTATGAATATGTTGATTACCCTTTGCAATAAGTGGTTGGATGCCTTAGATCTGAAGATCTCCGAATATGAAGGGAAACGTAAAGAACCTCCCGGATTTGAGCTTCACACTATTAAAAGGGTGAAGATCAATGATGGCAATGCCTAGATTTATCTTGTATCGTGCCTAGCTAGGGGCGTAAAACGATAGCGCTTGTTGGGAGGCAACCCAACTTTATATTTTTTTTTGTTTTTGTTGTTGTTAGGGAATAAATATTGCATCTAGCCTCTGATTAGATGTGATTTCATGTTTTGTTTAGTGTTTGTGCCAAGTAGAACCTTTGGGGAGATGTGTGTGAAGTTTATGTGATCTTGCTGTGAAAAACAGAATCGTTAGCGCTCACTAGAATGGTCGTCAGATTTTACTGGATCGTCCTATTTAGTTGATTATTTTTTCAGATGATTAATAGACAAATTCCTCACATTTACCAATTTAGTTTGAATTTTTTGGAGTTACAGAAGTATGCGAAACCTGCGGATTAATACAGATTGTTCTGTTTTTGACAGATTCTATTTTTCGTGTGTTGTTTGCTTATTTCAATGCATTTGTGAGTAGTATTGGCAAGTATGAACCATAGAGAAGTTGGAATACAGTAGGTTTAACACCAATATAAACAAAGAATGAATTCATTGCAGTACATTTGAGTAGTGATTTTCTTTCTTATACTAACGGAGCTCACGAGAATTTTTGTCTAAGTTTTGTGTTGTGAAGTTTTCAAGTTTTGAGTATTGCTTTGATGGATTATGGAACAAAGAGTAGCAAAGGCCTAAGCTTGGGGAATGCCCAAGGCATCCCAAGTAAAATTCAAGGATAATCAAAAGCCTAAGCTTGGGGATGCATCGGGAAGGCATCCCCTCTTTCGTCTTCATCCATCGGTAACTATACTTGGAGCTATATTTTTATTCACCACATGATATGTGTTTTACTTGGAGCGTCTTGTACAATTTGAGTCTTTGCTTGTTAGTTTGTCATAATAATCCTTGCTGGACACACCTATTTGAGAGAGTTAAATATGGCCTAGGAATTGTTAGAACACTCTGTGTGCTTCACTTGTATCTTTTGAGTTGAATAGTTTTTGCTCTAGTGCTTCACTTACATCTTTTAGAGCACGGTGGTGGTAATATTTTGTAGAAATTGTTGAACTCCCATGCTTCACTTATATCTATTTGAGATTCTATTAAAACAACATGGTAATGTGTTTAGGCTAATAAAACTAGTCTTCACATGATAGACATCCAATGTCAATGTAGTAAAAAAATTCACACTAAGTGCATTGAATATGATGAGATGTTGGATGCTTGATAATTGTTTTGAGATATGAGGATAGTGATATTAGAGTCATGCTAGTGGAGTTATTATGAAATTTAGAAATACTTGTGTTAAGGTTAGTGATTCCCGTGTCATGCACGTATGGTGAACCGCTATGTGACGAAGTTAGAGCATGAGGTATTTGTAGAGTGCCAAGCTTTGTGTGGAGGTCGGGGGCGCACGATGGTTAACTCCTACCAACCTCCCCCCTAGGAGCATGCGTTGATTGCTTTGTTTTGATGACTCATAAATTTTTGCAATAAGTATATGACTTCTTTATGACTAATGTTGAGTCCATGGATAATACGCACTCTCACCCTTCCACCATTGCTAGCCTCTCTTGTACCGCGCAACTTTTGCTGGTACCATACACCCACTATATATCCTTCCTCAAAACAGCCACCATATATATTCCTCAAAACAGCCACCATACCTACCTATCATGGCATTTCCATAGCCATTTCGAGATATATTGCCATGCAACTTTCCACCGTTCCGTTCATATGACACGCTTCATATTGTCATATTGCCATGCATGATCATGTAGTTGACATCGTATTTGTGGCAAAGCCACCATGCATAATTTTTCACACATGTCACTCTTGATTCATTGCACATCCCGGTACACCGCCGGAGGCATTCAAATAGAGTCATACTTGTTCTAGTATCGAGTTGTAATATCGAGTTGTAAATCAATATAAGTGTGATGATCTTCATTATTAGAGCATTGTCCCGTGTGAGGAAACAAAAAAAACAAAAAAAGATGAAGGCCAAATAAAAAAAGATGGCCCAAAAAATAATTGAGAGGGGCTAAATAAAAAAAGAGAGAGAGAAAGCCCCTCCAAAAAATGAGAGAAAAGAGAGAAGGGACAATTGCTACTATCTTTTTCCACACTTGGGCTTCAAAGTAGCACCATGTTCTTCATGATAGAGAGTCTCGTGCTTAGTCACTTTCATATACTAGTGGGAATTTTCATTATAGAACTTGGCTTGTATATTCCAACGATGGGCTTCCTCAAATGCCCTAGGTCTTCGTGAGCAAGCAAGTTGGATGCACACTCACTAGTTTCTTTTGTTGAGCTTTCATACATACTTAGCTCTAGTGCATCCGTTGCATGGCAATCCCTACTCACTCACATTGATATCTATTGATGGGCATCCCCATAGCCCGTTGATACGCCTAGTCGATGTGAGACTATCCTCCTCCTTTTTGTATTCTCCACAACCACCTCCATTCCACCCATAGTGCTATGTCCATGGCTCACGCTCATGTATTGCGTGAAAGTTGAAAGGTTTTAAAAGATAGAGTATGAAAACAAGTGCTTGGCTGAAATCGGGGTTGTGCATGATATGAATATTTTGTGTGATGAAGAGGGAGCATAGCCAGACTATATGATTTTGTAGGGATAACTTTCTTTAGCCATAGTATTTTGAGAAGACATGATTGCTTTGTTAGTATGCTTTAAGTATTATTATTTCTTATGTCAATATAGACTTTTATCTTGAATCTTTCAAATATGAACATTCATGCCACAATTAAGAGAATTACATTGAGAAACTATATTGGTTAGCATTCCACATCAAAAATTCTTTCTTTATCATTTACCTACTCGAGGACGAGCAGGAATTAAGCTTGGGGATGCTTGATACGTCTCCAACGTATCTATAATTTTTTATTGTTCCATGCTATTATTTATGAAGTCTTGGATGTTTAATGGGCTTTATCATACACTTTTATATCATTTTTGGGACTAACCTACTAACCCAAAGGCCCAGTCCAGATTGTTGTTTTTGCCTGTTTCAGGGTTTTGCAGAAAAAGAATATCAAATGGAGTCCAAACGGAAGGAGACCTTCGTGAGAGATATTTTTGGAGAAAATCACGCACGGGGGACTTGAGAACCACGTCAGCGGAGCCTCGGGGTGTAAACGAGGGTGGGGGCGCGCCCCCTGCCTCGTGGGCCCCTCGAGCACCCCCCCCGGTGTCCTCCTTCCTCCTATATACGTCTACGTACCCCGAAACCATCGACAACAGAGAGAAAACCCTAATTCCACCACCGTAACCTTCTGTTCCCGTGAGGTCCCATCTTGGAGCCTGTTCCGGAGCTCCACCGGAGGGGGATCCATCACGAAGTTCTTCATCATCATCATCATCGCCCTCGCCATGATTTGTGAGTAGTTTACCACAGACCTTCGGGTCCATAGCTAGTATCTAGATGGCTTCTTCTCTCTCTCTCTGGATCTCAATACAAAGTTCTCCTCGGTCTTCGAGGAGATCTATTCGATGTAATCTCTTTTTGCGGTGTGTTTGTAGAGATCCGATGAATTGTGAGTTTATGAGCAAGATTATCTATGAGAAATATTTGGTTCTTCTCTGAACTTTTTATGTGTGCTCATAATATCCTTGCAAGTCTCTTCGAATTATTGGTTTGGTTTGGCCTACTAGATCTATAGTTCTTGCAATAGGAGAAGTGCTTGGCTTTGGGGTCAATCTTGCGGTGTCCTTTCCCAGTGACAGTAGGGGCAGCAAGGCACGTATTGTATTGTTGCCATCGAGGATAAAAAGATGGGGTTTATATCATATTGCTTGAGTTTATCACTCTACATCATGTCATCTTGCTTAAGGCGTTACTCTGTTCTTATGAACTCAATACACTAGATGCATGCTGGAGAGCGGTCGATGTGTGGAGTAATAGTAGTAGATGCAGAATCGTTTCGGTCTACTTGTCTCGGACGTGATGCCTATATACAATGATCATGCCTAGATAGTCTCATAATTATTCGCTTTTCTATCAATTGCTCGACAGTAATTTGTTTACCCGCCGTAGATTATCGCTATCATGAGAGAAGCCACTAGAGAACACTATGGCCCCCGGGTCTATTCTCAACATATCAATCTACATCTACTTTACTTTTATCGCTTTTATTTTTTGTTCTTATAAACAAAAGTACCAAAAATATAAACTATCATCTCAATCAGATCTCACTTTCGTAAGTGACCATAAAGGGATTGACAACCCCTTATCGCGTTGGCTGCGAAGTTCTTATTTGTTTGTGCAGGTGCGAGGGACTTGCGCGTGGTCTCCTACTGGATTGATACCTTGGTTCTCAAAAACTGAGGGAATACGCTACTGTGTTGCATCTCCCTTTCCTCTTCGAGGGAATACAACGCAGGCTCGAGAAGTAGCAATCATCGCTTCCTCATAGTTTGTAGGTTCATCATGGTCTAGTAACATGACTTCCAGAACCGGGTTACCGTACCACTCTGGCGCGGAACGCAGTCTGGTTGACCTACGAGGTTCAGTAGTAACTTGATCTGAAGTTTCATGATCATCATCATTAGCTTCCTCGCTAATTGGTGTAGGAATCACTAGAACTAGTTTCTGTGATGTACTACTTTCCAATTCGGGAGAAGGTGCAATTACCTCATTAAGTTCCACTTTCCTTCCACTCACTTCTTTCGAGATAAACCCCTTCTCTAGAAAGTATCCATTTTTAGCAACGAATATCTTGCCTTTGGATCTGTGATAGAAGGTGTACCCAACAGTTTCCTTTGGGTATCCTATGAAGACACATTTCTCCGATTTGAGTTCGAGCTTATCAGGTTGCCCCAAACTTTAAGAAACGGCGGCTTAGGTTTCTTGCCAAACCACGTTCATATGACATCGTCTCAACGGATTTAGATGGTGCTCTACTTAACGTGAATGCAGTTGTCTCTAATGCATAACCCAAAACGATAGTGGTAAATCGGTAAGAGACATCATAGATCGCACCATATCTAATAAAGTATGGTTATGACGTTCGGACACACCATTACGTTGTGGTGTTCCGGGTGGCGTGAGCTGTGAAACTATTCCACATTGTTTTAAATGAAGACCAAACTCGTAACTCCAATATTTGGCTTCGCGATCAGTTCGTAGAAACTTTATTTTCTTGTTACGATGATTCTCTACTTCACACTGAAATTTCTTTGAACTTTTCAAATGTTTCAGACTTGTGCTTCATCAAGTAGATATACCCATATCTGCTCAAATCATCTGTGAAGGTCAGAAAATAACAATACCCGCCGTGAGCCTCAACACTCATTGGTCCTCATACATCAGTATGTATGATTTCCAACAAGTTAGTTGCTCACTCCATTGTTCCGGAGAACGGAGTTTTAGTCATCTTACCCATGAGGCATGGTTCGCAAGCACCAAGTGATTCATAATCAAGTGATTCCAAAAGCTCATCAGCATGGAGTTTCTTCATGAGCTTTACACCAATATGGCAGTGCCACAAATAAGTTGCACTATCATTATCAACTTTGCATCTTTTGGCTTCAATATTATGAATATGAGTATTACTACGATCGAGATCCAACAAACTATTTTCATTGGGTGTATGACCATCGAAGGTTTTATTCATGTAAACAGAACAACAATTATTCTATGACTTTAAATGAATAACCGTATTGCAACAAACATGATCAAATCATATTCATGCTCAACGCAAATGCCAAATAACATTTGTTTAGGTTCTACACTGATCCCGAAAGTATAGGGAGTGTGCGATGATGATCATATCAATTTTGGAACCACTTCCAACACACATCATCACTTCACCTTTAACTAGCCTCTGTTCATTTTGCAACTCTTGTTTCGAGTTACTAATTTTAGCAACTGAACCGGTATCAAATACCCAGGGGTTGCTATGAACACTAGTAAAGTACACATCAATAATATGTATATCAAATATACATTTGTTCACTTTGCCATCCTTCTTATCCGCCAAGTATCTAGGGCAGTTCCACTTCCAGTGACCATTTCCTTTGGAGTAGAAGCACTTAGTTTCAGGCTTGAGTTTAGCTTTGGGTTTCTTCACGGGAGTGACAACTTGCTTGTCATTATTCTTGAAGTAGCCCTTCTATCCCGTTGCCCTTTACTTGAAAAAAGTGGTCTTGTTAACCATCAACACTTGATGCTCTTTCTTGATTTCTACCTTCGCCGATTTCAGCATCGCGAAGAGCTCGGGAATTACTTTTGTCATCCCTTGCATATTATAGTTCATCACGAAGTTCTACTAACTTGGTGATGGTGACTAGAGAACTTTGTCAATTATTATCTTATCTGGAAGATTAACTCCCACTTGATTCAAGCAATTGTAGTACCCAGACAATTTGAGCACATGCTCACTGGTTGAGCTATTCTCCTCCATCTTATAGGCAAAGTACTGTTAGAGGTCTCATTGACACGGGCATGAGTATGAAATACTAATTTCAACTCTTGGAACATCTTATATGCTCTGTGGCGTTCAAAACGTTTTGAAGTCCCGGTTCTAAGCCATAAAGCATGGTACACTAAACTATTAAGTAGACATCATATTGAGCTTTGCCAAACATTCATAACGTTTGCATCTGCTCCTGCAATAGATCTGTCACCTAGCGGTGCATCAAGGACATAATACTTCTATGCAGCAATGAGGATAATCTTAAGATCACGGACCTAGTCCGCATCATTTCTACTAACATCTTTCAACTTATATTTCTCTAGGAACATATAAAAATAAATGGGGAGCTACATCGCGAGCTATTGATCTATAACATAGATATGCTAATACTACCAGGACTAAGTTCATGATAAATTAAAGTTCAATTAATCAAATTACTTAAGAACTCCCACTTAGACAGACATCCCTCTA
Source organism: Secale cereale (assembly GCA_902687465.1). Taxonomy (NCBI): domain Eukaryota; kingdom Viridiplantae; phylum Streptophyta; class Magnoliopsida; order Poales; family Poaceae; genus Secale; species Secale cereale. The sequence goes on from LR738710.1 coordinate 840,529,724, forward strand.
GTCATCTAAATGATCACATGAACCAAATCAACTAAACCATGTCCGATCATCACGTGAGATGGAGTAGTTTTTAATGGTGAACATCTTATGTTGATCAAATCTACTATATGATTCACGCTCGAACTTTTGGTCTCCAGTGTTCCGAGGCCATGTTTGTACATGCTAGGCTCGTCAAGTTTAACCCGAGTATTCTACGTGTGCAAAACTGGCTTGCACCCGTTCTATGTGAACGTAGAGCTTATCACACCTGATCATCACGTGGTGTCTCGGCACGACGAACTTTTGCAACGGTGCATACTCAGGGAGAACACTTGTACCTTGAAATTTTTGAAGGGATCATCTTATAATGCTACCGCCGTACTAAGCAAAATAAGAAGCATAATAAGATAAACATCACATGCAATCAAAATATGTGACATGATATGGCCATCATCATCTTGTGCTTTTCATCTCCATCTCCAAAGCATCGTCATGATCTCCATCGTCACCGGCGCGACACCTTGATCTCCATTGTAGTATCGTTGTCGTCTCGCCAACTATTGCTTCCACGACTATCGCTACCGCTTAGTGATAAAGTAAAGCAATTGCATGGCGATTTTATTTCATACAATAAAGCGACAACCATATGGCTCCTGCCAGTTGTCGACATCTTTACAAAACATGATCATCTCATACAATAACGTATAACTCATCACGTCTTGACCATATCACATCACAACATGCCCTGCAAAAACAAGTTAGACATCCTCTACTTTGTTGTTGCAAGTTTTACGTGGCTGCTACGGGCTTAGCAAGAACCATTCTTACCTACGCATACAAAACCACAACGATTTTTCGTCAAGTATGTGATGTTTTAACCTTCACAAGGATCGGGCGTAGCCATACTCGATTCAACTAAAGTGAGAGAGACAAACACCCGCCAGCCGCCTTTAAGCAACGAGTGGTCATAACGGTGAAACCAGTCTCACGTAAGCGTACAAGTAATGTCAGTTCGGGCCGCTTCATCTCACAATACCGCCGAATCAAAGTATGGCATGCTGGTAAGCAGTATGACTATTATCTCCCACAACTCATTGTGTTCTACTCGTGCATATCATCTGCGCATAGACCTGGCTCATGATGCCACTATTGGGGAACGTACTATTCAAAAAAATCCTACGATCACGCAAGATATATCTACTAGATGCATAGCAACGAGAGGGGAGAGTGTGTCTACGTACCCTCGTAGACCGAAAGTGGAAGCGTCTAGTGACGTGGTTGACGTAGTCGAACGTCTTCGCGATCCAACCGATCAAGCACCAAACGTACGGCACCTCCGCGTTCAGCACACATTCAGCTCGATGACGTCCCATGAGCTCTTGATCCAGTTGAGCTTCACGAGAGAGTTTTGTCAGCACGACGGCGTGGTGACGGAGATGATGAAGCTACCGGCGCACGGCTTTGCCTAAGCACTGCAATGGTACGACCGAGGTGTGTTTCTATGGAGGGGCCACCGCACACGGCTAAAAGATCAATGATCAACTTGTGTCTATGGGGTGCCCCCACCCTCGTATATAAAGGAGTGGAGGAGGGGGAGAGGCCGGCCCTCTATGGCACGCCTAGGAGGAGTCCTACTCCCACCGGGAGTAGGATTCCCCCCCCCCCCCTTCCCTAGTTGGAGTAAGAGGGGAAGGGAAGGAGGAGTAGGAGAGAAGGAAAGGGGGGCGCCCCCCCCCCCAAACCTATTCCATTCGGCCTCCTGCGCAAGGGGGGGCGCACCAGCCCCTTGTGGGCTGGTGTGCTTCCTTCTTATGGCCCATAAGGCCCATAACTTCTCCCGGGGGGTTCCGGTAACCTCCCGGTACTCAGGAAAAATGCCTGAACCACTCGCAACCTTTCCGATGTCCGAATATAGCCTTCCAATATATCAGTCTTTACGTCTTGGACATTCCAAGACTCCTCCTCATGTCCGTGATCTCATTCGGGACTCCGATCTACCTTCGGTACATCAAAACTCATAAACTCATAATATTGATCGTCATCAAACGTTAAGCGTGCGGACCCTACGGGTTCGAGAACTATGTAGACATGACCAAGACTCATCTCCGCTCAATAACCAATAGCGAAACCTGGATGCTCATATTGGCTCCTACATATTCTACGAAGATCTTTATCGGTCAAACCGCATAACAACATACGTTGTTCCCTTTGTCATCGGTATGTTACTTGTCCGAGATTCGATTGTCGGTATCTCAATACCTAGTTCAATCTCGTTACCGGCAAGTCTCTTTACTCGTTCCGTAATACATCATCTCGTGACTAACTCATTAGTTATTTCCTTGCAAGGCTTATTATGATGTGTATTACCGAGAGGGCCCAGAGATACCTCTGTGACACTCAGAGTGACAAATCCTATTCTTGATCTATGCCAACACCACGAACACCTTTGGAGACACCTGTAGAGCATCTTTATAACCACCCAATTAAGTTGTGACGTTTGATAGCACACAAGGTGTTCCTCCGGTATTCGGGAGTTGCATAATCTCATAGTCATAGGAACATGTATAAGTCATGAAGAAAGCAAATAGCAACATACTAAACGATCAAGTGCTAAGATAACGGAATGGGTCAAGTCAATCACATCATTCTATAATGATGTGATCACGTTCATCAAATGACAACTCATGTCTATGGCTAGGAAACTTAACCATCTTTGATTAACGAGCTAGTCAAGTAGAGGCATACTAGTGACACTCTGTTTTTCTATGTATTCACACATGTACTAAGTTTCCAGTTAATACAATTCTAGCATGAATAATAAACGTTTATCATGATATAAATAATAACTTTATTATTGCCTCTAGAGCACATTTCCTTCAAAGATTGCATTAAAGCATCAACTATGTGTTTGGTGAAAGCCTTATTTTGACTATAAGCATGTGGAGAATTTAGCACGGATTGCAACAAGGAAATACAATCTATTAAAGGGCAATTATCATAATTGAATCCCTTGAAATCCAAGATAGTGGGTTCATTGCTATGCAAAGTTTTAATCTCTTCAATCCCACTTTTAACAATTTTAGCATCAAGACCTAAAAACTCCGAATCATTGGGACGCCTTTTAACTAAAGTAGACTCATCTCCAATCCCATCTTTATCAAGATTTGTACTAGAAAGCAAGGATCTAATAGGAGACACATCAATCACTTTCAGATCTTCATCTTTATTTTCATGATAACTAGAAGAACACGCTTTCATAAAGCAATCCTTTTTAGCACGCATCCTAGCGGTTCTTTCTTTGCACTCATCAATGGAAATTCTCATGGCTTTGAGAGACTCATTGATATCATGCTTAGGAGGTATAGATCTAAGTTTCAAAGAATCAACATCAAGAGTAATTATATCCATGTTTCTAGCCAACTCATCAATCTTAAGCAATTTTTCTTCAAGCAAGGCATTGAAATTCTTTTGCGAATTCATAAACTCTTTAACACTAGTCTCAAATTCAGAGGGCATCTTACCAAAATTTCCATAAGAGTTATTATAGGAATTACCATAATTATTAGAGGAATTACTAGCAAAAGGTCTATGATTAAAGTTTCCTCTATAAGCATTGTTACCAAAATTATTCCTTCACATCCAAAGGTTCATTGTTATTGACAATCAACGTGGATAAAGGCATATCATTAGGATCAGAAGAAGCACTCTTAGTAGCAAATAATTTCATAAGTTCATCCATCTTTCCACTCAAAACACTAATCTCTTCAATAGCATACACATTTTTACTAGTAGATCTTTCGGTGTGCCATTGAGAGTAGTTAACCATAATATTATCTAGGAGTTTGGTAGCTTCTCCTAAAGTGATTTCCATAAAAGTGCCCCCCGTGGCCGAATCTAAAAGATTTCTAGAAGCAAAATTCAAGCCAGCATAAAAGTTTTGTATAATCATCCATAAGTTCAAACCATGTGTAGGGCAATCACGTATCATTAATTTCATTCTCTCCCAAGCTTGTGCAACATGCTCATGATCTAGTTGCTTAAAATTCATAATATCATTACTAAGAGAGATAATCTTAGCGGGAGGAAAATACTTAGAGATAGAGGCATCTTTGCACTTATTCCATGAATCAATACTATTTCTAGACAAAGAGGAAAACCAAGTTTTAGCACGATCTCTAAGTGAAAACGGCAATAGCTTCAATTTAACAATATCATTATTAGTATCCCTCTTCTTTTGCATATCACATAAATCAACAAAGTTGTTCAGATGGGTAGCGGCGTCTTCACTAGGAAGGCCAGAGAATTGATCTTTCATGACAAGATTCAATAGAGCAGCATTGATCTCACAAGATTCAGCATCTAAGATAGGAGCAATCGGAGTGCTAATAAAATCATTATTGTTGGTATTGGAGAAGTCACACAATTTGGTATTATCTTGAGCCATAGTGACAAGCAAGCAATCCAACTCACAAGCAAACAAGAGGCAAGCGAACGGTAAAACACACGGAAAAAAGAAGGGCGAATAAAACAGCAAGGGTGAAGTGGGGGAGAGGAAAACGAGAGGCAAATAATGTAGTGTGAGGGATAAGGATTTGTGATAGGTACTTGGTATATGACTTTTGCGTAGATCTCCCCGGCAACGGTGCCAGAAATTCTTCTTGCTACTTCTCAAGCTTGCGTTGTATTCCCTCGAAGAGGAAAGGGTGATGCAGCACAGTAGCATAAGTATTTCCCTCAGTTTTAGAGAACCAAGGTATCAATCCAGTAGGAGACCATGCGCGAGTCCCTCGCACCTGCACAAACAAATAAGAACCTCGCAACCAACGCGATAAGGGGTTGTCAATCCCTTCAAGGTCACTTACGAGAGTGAGATCTGATAGATAGGATAGGATAATATTTTTGGTATAAGGACAGAAAATAAATAAAGCAAATAAGCAACGGCAACAGAAATTAAAGGAAAAGTAATATGATAAAGATAGACCCGGGGCCATAGGTTTCACTAGTGGCTTCTCTCAAGATAGCAGAATTCTATGGTGGGTGAACAAATTACCGTCGAGCAATTGATAGAAAAGCGCATAGTTATGAGAATATCTAGGCATGATCATTATATATAGGCATCACGTCCATAACAAGTAGACCAAAACGATTATGCATCTACTACTATTACTCCACACATCGACCGCTATCCAGCATGCATCTAGAGTATTAAGTTCATAAGAACAGAGTAACGCCTTAAGCAAGATGACATGATGTAGAGGGATAAACTCAACCAATATGATATAAACCCCATCTTTTTATCCTCGATGGAAAGAATACAATATGTGCCTTGCTTCCCCTACTGTCACTGGGAAAGGACACCGCAAGATTGAACCCAAATCCAAGCACTTCTCCCATTGCAAGAAGTATATATCTAGTTGGCCAAACCAAACCAATAATTCGAAGAGACTTGCAAGGATATTATAATCATACATAAAAGATTTCAGAGAAGAATCAAATATTGTTCATGGATAATCTTGATCATAAACCCACAATTCATCAGATCTCGACAAACACACCGCAAAAAGATTACATCAAATAGATCTCCTTGAAGATCGAGGAGAACTTTGTATTGAGATCCAAAGAGAGAGAAGAAGCCATCTAGCTAATAACTATGGACCCGAAGGTCTGTGGTAAACTACTCATAACTCATTGGTGAGGCTATGGTGTTGATGTAGAAGCACTCCGTGATCGATCCCCCCTCCGGCGAAGCTCCGGAACAGGCCCCAAGATGGGATCTCATGGGAACAGAAGGTTACGACGGTGGAATTAGGGTTTCGTATGTTGCCCCGATGTTTTTAGGGTACGAGGATATATATAGGAGGAAGGAGGGCACCGAGGGAGCCGGAGGGGGCCCACGAGGGTGGGGGCATGCCTGCCCCCCCTGGGCGCGCCCTGCCCCCTCGTGGCCGCCTCTCTCGTTCCCTCGCGTGTACTCCAAGTCTTCTGTGTAGATACGGTTCCAAAAATAACTCTCCCGAAGGTTTCATTCCATTTGGACTCCGTTTGATATTCCTTTTCTGTGAAACACTAAAATAGGCAAAAAAAACAGCAATTTGCACTGGGCCTTGGGTTAGTAGGTTAGTCCCAAAAATAATATAAAAGTATATAATAAAGCCCATTAAACATCCAAAACAGAATATATAATAGCATGGAACAATCAAAAATTATAGATACGTTGGAGACGTATCACAGCTCCGTTAGGAGGGATTGCTTCATATTTTGTATCTTCTTTAGTTTCGCATCATGGATGGTGGCGGTTGTCCATAGGATGCAGCCTATTTGATTGATATAGCACGCGCGCGCTTCCTCGGGTTGTGTTGGCTCAAAATTGTCGGAGCCCACCTCCGTGACCACCAGTCTAGTTGTGATGAGCTGGTTTGGGCGTCGTCTCCTCTTCAGTTTTGGTTCTATACCGGCTTCGCCAGTTTCAGTGCCGGTCTCGATGCCGGTCTGAGTCTCAGCACCAGTCTCGGTGCCGGTCTGGGTCTCAGTCTCGGATGTGACAGGTGGGCCCTGCAACAACAGTTTCTCGTCGGGAAGGTTTAAATAAGCATTTGCCGCCTCATAGACATTGCAATCACTAGAACCCTGTCATTCATCATTGCTAGCCATGTTTCCTAGGATTAAATCTATTCAATTAATTCTAGACCTAATAAAATGAATAATGACATTAAAAAGGCCTATGTTTTGCAGGAACATTGATTCATTCCCGGTGCGGGAAATCCCGGGCACTCGATATGTCCTAGTTGTAGCACAAGTCATGCCGAAATTCACAGAAAATTTCGGCATGACCTTTGCTAAAAAGTGGACAAATCGAGCACCTGAAATTTGCCGGAACGGTAATGAATCAACATTCTGGCAAAACATAGGCCACTCGGCTTCATTCCCTGGAAACAAAAAAAGGCCACTTGGGCACAATTGAACCACTTCAATGTTGCATATAACAGGACCACTTAAGAACATGTACATGAGCAACTACAATAGTACATAAACATGAGCAAACACTATTAAGGAATTTGCATATAACATGACCACTTAAAATTCGCATCTCCTAGTGTTTGACACTTCAAGAAAATCTACACAAATTTCAAATTATGAACCCTAGAACTCAATTCAAATTATGTCCTAAATTTTTGTCATAATAAAAAATCAGTAAAAATTAAGAACCTAGTACACTAGCAGCACTGCCGTGACATTTTCTTCATTTTGTTCTTCTAAAAAAACAACTATGAAAACAAAAATCATAAATCCTAGTGCCCTAACTAAATTTTTGCTCTAAACCATACTGCCCTAGTTAAACCCTAGTCCCCTAACTAAATATTTGCTCTAAACTTAAAATTTTCTCTAACCTAGGTAGTTAACCTAATGAGCCTAATTAACCTAGCTAGTTAACCAAATTAACCTACCTAGTTAACCTACTTAACCTAGCTAATTCCTAGGGTTCATAACTAAATTCACCTAAGTTAATTAACCTAGAGAGGAGGGTGGGGCTTACAGAGAGGAGGGGATTGAGGGAGGCAGGGGCGGCGAGGAGCGGACGAGGGTGGCTCCGGGGGCGCGCGGCTCCGGTGGTGATACGTCCAAAACGTATCTATAATTTCTGCTTGCTCCATGCTACTTTTTGGTGATATTGCTATGATATTCATACACTTCCATACACTTTTGATCATATTTGGACTAACTTACTAATCCAGTGCACCCCAGTGCCAGTTTCTGTTTTCGGCTGTTTTTGTATTTCAGGTTTTCACGTTTCGAGAACTGCCCAGAAAAATCCAGAAAAATTATATAAAAATTCAGCGAACCGGAAACAACACTGCGTCCGAAGGGCAGCCTGGGGGGCCACAGGGGCTCCAGGCGCCCTGTGGGCGCCCCCCCCCCCCCCCCCCCCCCCCCCCCGGG
>LR738710.1:840537790-840612287 GCA_902687465.1 Secale cereale
CCCCCCCGGGCCACGCCGGGGGGCGCCTGGGCCCCCCGAGGCTCCCCCGGTGCCCTACTTTGGCATATATTTAAAGGGTTCCCCGTAACCCTCAGAACAGGACTTCTTTTTGCGATCCCATCTCTGTTCCGCCGCCGCCGCCGCTTCCAAGATCGGGAGCACCAGGAGAAATCTTCCCGGCACCCTGCCGGAGGGGAGGATCACCACCGGGAGCTTCTCCACCACCATGGACGCCTCCCGGATGACTCATGAGTAGTCTCCCTTGGACCATGAGTCCATGACCAGTAGCTATGTGATGTTCTCCTCCCGTTCTTGTGCTTCACTAATTAGTCCTCGTGAGCTGCCCTACATGATCGAGGCACCTATGTAATCCTTATGCTGTTGCTATGTTGAGTTTGCTGGGATCCGATGGATTATGAGATTATGTTCAGATTGATCTTGAGTAATATATTTGATTCATCTCTTTTATATTTTAGTTCATAAGTAATTCTTGCATGTTCTCCGTTGTTATTTATTGCTTTGGCCCAGTAGTAAGTAGTGGCTCCAAGAGGGAACGTTATGCTCGATTGTGGGTTCATGCCCCTCGATGACTAGCTTGAATGACAGAAACATGAGTCTAGGGGATGTGTTGTTGCCACAAGGGGGAAAACAACGGTGCTTGTGCCCGCGGGTGCAAGGATTGTTTACTTTACGCAAAGTTCTTTTAATGCAGTTGTCTGTTGCATTGAGTTTACACTATGGGTGGGACTCGCAACTTAATACCAGCGAGATGTTTTGGATAGATATCTCAAGGTGGATGATTAGTAGTAGATATTGATGGATTTCGGTCTACTTACTTTGGCGTACCGCTCATGCTTTGAACCTCAACCTTTCTTGCAATGTAGTCAGCATTGGTTTGCGTTTGTGGTCCTGTCAATTGCCCAGCTGTAATTTGTTTACCTCACATAGCTGTTTTATCGTCTTTTGGGAGAGAGACATCACTAGTGAACATCATGAGACTCCGTTCCATATTACCATCATTGATCACATCCACTATTTACTTTTCGCTATTTTACTTACTATTGCAAAAACTATCTATCACTACTATCATATTGCTTTTAACCCTTTGTGAACTACAAGGCCGGAGAGATTGACAACCTCTCTGTACTCGTTGGGAGCAAAGTTATTTGTATCTGTGTGCAGGTCCACGTTGATTGCTAATTGCGCCGTTAGCAGTTGACACCTACCTGTTGAACCTAGGAGTCTCTGGGGATTCGATCCTTGGCATCTTTGCTAAGGGAAAACACTTCTACTTACTGCATCTTACACCTTCCACTTGGGGTAACCAACGAGGGGTTTGAGGCCCATCAAGGAGTATTTTTTGGCGCCGTTGCCGGGGACTCCACTCTTCAGGATAGGGGAGTTGCATGCTATCTTTTACCTTTGCTTTTTAGTCTTGTTAGTTTACTTTTCATTTTTGCTTTAGTTCCTTTTTATCGAAAATCACAAAAATAGTTATCTTGCTTGCTTGCTACTATGGGTTCTACCAAAAACACTAAATGGGAGGAGTACACCCCTACTTCCATTGCCCCACTTATCTCTGACGGGGTTTACAAAAAAGATAAACCTTGTGATTACACTAGTTATGACGGAGAGTTATGCCCATGGCATGGTCTTCCAGGAAAAAAGTATGAGCCTCAGTTTAAAATTGCTCCTAAGCTTCCCGAAACTTGGGAAGATGTTCAAACTCTTATAATAGAGAGCGAATTAAACAAAGAGGATGACACTACAATTCTGCCCATTAATGATAAAATTGATTTTGATAATTGTAGTATTTCAGAAGTTGTCGCCTTTCTACAAGGAATGGCTAAGGATCCCAACACTAGCACGCTTAATCTTGCCTTCACAGAGCATATCACTAATGCTCTCATCAAAGCTAGGGAAGAGAAACTTAGAGTAGAAGCCTCCATACCTAGAAAGCTAGAAGATGGTTGGGATTCTATGATTAAAATTAAGATAAACAACTTCTCATGCTTTGCTTTATGTGATATTGTAGCCAGTACTTCTATTATGCCCAAAAGACTATATGATATGCTTAAATTGAAATCTTTTGATTCTTGTTCTTTTGGTGATGCTCTCGTTGATTCTTCCATAAAGAAACCTTTGGGGAGGATCGACGATGTTCTTATTGTTGTCAATGATAATTATGTGCCTGTTGATTTCACTATCATGGATATTGAATGTGATCCTTCATGTCCAATTATTTTGGGACGTCCCTTTTTGCGCACCGTTGGTGCTGTCATTGACATGAAAGAGGGTAATATAAAATTTCAGTTTCCTCTCAAGAAAGGGATGGAACACTTCCCTCGTAAGAAGGTCAAGTTACCTTTTGAGTCCGTTGTACGGGCTAGCTATTATTTTACTCTTGATAAAACTTGATATATGCATTATGCCTAGCTTAAAGGCATAAAAGAAAGCGCTTTTGGGAGGCAGCCCACATGAATAAATTTTTTGCTTTTGTTGTGTATTGATGTTGTTTACTGCTGTAGCATCATCATTGTATCTTTGCTTTTCATATTTGTGCCAAGTATAGCCTCTGATTGCTAGAAAGTTCAAAAGTTGTGAGGTGCTGTCCAGGAAACAGATTCTGTCCTTGGATAGAAAAATTTGTATAAAATCACCAGATCATCTTTTTGGTCTGAATGTTTTCGACAGTGTTCTCTATATAATTGTCTTTCGTGCATCAGTTCTGAGTTTTTTGATTTGAGTTGCAGAAGTATCCCGAACAGGTCAATTACTGCCTGCTGTTCTGTTTTTCACAGATTCTGTCCTGTTTTGCCTTACCTTCACTTTGCAAATTGAGAACTTGCTTTTTCTTTGCAAAAACCTTTTGGCAATCTTGAGAAACAGTAGAACTTCAAGAATATCCTTATTTCCAGCAAGGTATAATTATTTTATTAAGGGTACTAACCTCGCTAATCAGATTATGATGAGTTGTGTATGAAGGGAGTTTTCAAGTGTGCGAGGGAAGATGATAAAAAGATTCAGGAGTGTCAAGCGCTCAAGCTTGGGGATGCCCCCGTGCACCCCCAAGAAATATTCAAGGAGACTCAAGCGTCTAAGCTTGGGGATACCCCCGTGCATCCCCTTCTCCATCAACATTATCAGTTCGTCTTTCGTTCCGCTATATTTTTATCACTTCATGTTTATGTGCTATGCTTGGAGCGTCTTGCTTTTAGTTTTCCTTTTTAGTTTTTCATAACGAGTCGGAACCCAGCATTCCTTTATGTGGGAGAGAAACACGCTCCACCTCTACCTAGAACATTACATAGAATTTTCATGTCTATCTATGATGTGTGTGTTCTTTTTTTTAATAGCTACTATCGTGCTCTGCTCTTAGTATACATGCTTATCTTTTCAAGAGCTTTTATTTAGTTGGTTGCTTGAACTCTCTTTAATTACCATGCTCACCTTATTAAGAGAGTTTGCTTCCGTTGCATGGGTTAATGTGTCTATGATAAAGATGCTACTTTCATGATGGTGCTTAGTAGTTCAGGTTTTCTTTTGGTTAATCTCAAATAGCTGGGGGGTTCCCAATGTGATATTGGAGTACCAACTTGGTTTGTTTGCCTATGATGTGGTATGGTTTAGTAATATCTTCCTTCGAGAATTTATTTTGATTGACTTGGCGTATGCTCACGCATATTCAAGACTATAAAGGAAGTCTGTCAAGCCTTGATGATCTTTTGTTTCTAAGTAGCGATATAACTACCATGCCTGATTCAATATTGCTTTGTCGCTCTGCATGATTATGATCGGCATTGCTCTCTTAGTTGGTCGCTCCCAGTCTTTTGCTAACCCCCACCTGCACTAAGCAAATTAACCATGCAATACATAGCTCATGGGAAAGTAGCCTAAAAACTATTGTGGTAAAGAATATGTTGCTTATGTATCTTATTTCTTATGAGTTGCTTGCTGAGCGGTAACCATGTTTCTGGGGATGCCATCAACTGTCACACTTTTGTTGAATATCATGTGAGTTGCTATGCATGTTCGTCTTGTCTGAAGTAAGGGTGATTTACCGTGGGTTGAATTAATATGCATATTGTTAGAGAAGAACATTGGGCCGCCAACCAAAGCCATGCATCATGGTGGAAGTTTTAGCTTGGACCTTAATCCTCAATCTCTCATGAGAATATGCTGATGCATTAAAGAGGAGTCCATCATCTATTTTCTATGTTGTCCCGGTATGGAAGTCCTCAAGTTGAGATCTATCAAAAATGAGAAATCAAATGCGATCTATCTCCTTGGACCTTTGTACAGGTGGCATAGAGGTACCCCTTTGTGACACTTGGTTAAAACATATGCAATATAATGATAACCCATGGGGATCCGGGCTAATTAGGACAAGGAGCGAGCACTATTGGTATTCGATGCATGAGGCTTGCAACTTATAAGATGTTTTATACATGACACATATGAAGTACTACTACCGTTGACACAGTTGCTTTCATGTTTCAAAATAAAAAGCTCTAGCACTTCAAGCACCAACTACTGAGAGCATGATTGTCATTCTGAGTGTAATGTGCATTGTCCCAAAGTAGCATTGTCTTTTGCATGATCGTGATATCGTTTATTCTGAAATGATTGTATCTAGTCATCACTTAAACCTTGAAGGTGCCCCTGCACTTACGTTTTGCATCACTAAAGGGGGCAAGCTAGATATCACTTTATCATATTTGCACATCATGTTCATTGCAAATCTTTTTGATGTTTCAGTTTCATGTTGTAAAACTTTCAGTCATTTGTGATTTTCTCTTGAGACAACTTAATTACTTTAGAATCATTGTCTCAGTAAGCTTTTGTCATATGACTATGAGAAAGTCCTATATGGTTAATAGCATGTCACCACAGAAATTATTCTTGTTATCATTTACCTACTCGAGGACGAGCAGGAATTAAGCTTGGGGATGTTGATACGTCCAAAACGTATCTATAATTTCTGCTTGCTCCATGCTACTTTTTGGTGATATTGCTATGATATTCATACACTTCCATACACTTTTGATCATATTTGGACTAACTTACTAATCTAGTGCACCCCAGTGCCAGTTTCTGTTTTCGGCTGTTTTTGTATTTCAGGTTTTCACGTTTCGAGAACTGCCCAGAAAAATCCAGAAAAATTATATAAAAAATCAGCGAACCGGAACAACACTGCGTCCGAAGGGCAGCCTGGGGGGGCCACACGGGCTCCAGGCGCCCTGTGCCCCCCCCCCCCCCCGGGCCGCGCCGGGGGGGCGCCTGGGCCCCCCGAGGCTCCCCCGGTGCCCTACTTTGGCATATATTTAAAGGGTTCCCCGTAACCCTCAGTACAGGACTTCTTTTCGCGATCCCATCTCTGTTCCGCCGCCGCCGCCGCTTCCAAGATCGGGAGCACCAGGAGAACTCTTCCCGGCACCCTGCCGGAGGGGAGGATCACCACCGGGAGCTTCTCCACCACCATGGACGCCTCCCGGATGACTCGTGAGTAGTCTCCCTTGGACCATGAGTCCATGACCAGTAGCTATGTGATGTTCTCCTCCCGTTCTTGTGCTTCACTAATTAGTCCTCGTGAGCTGCCCTACATGATCGAGGCACCTATGTAATCCTTATGCTGTTGCTATGTTGAGTTTGCTGCGATCCGATGGATTATGAGATTATGTTCAGATTGATCTTGAGTAATATATTTGATTCATCTCTTTTATATTTTAGTTCATAAGTAATTCTTGCATGTTCTCCGTTGTTATTTATTGCTTTGGCCGAGTAGTAAGTAGTGACTCCAAGAGGGAACGTTATGCTCGATTGTGGGTTCATGCCCCTCGATGACTAGCTTGAGTGACAGAAACATGAGTCTAGGGGATGTGCTGTTGCCACAAGGGGGAAAACAACGGTGCTTGTGCCCGTGGGTGCAAGGATTGTTTACTTTACGCAAAGTTCTTTTAATGCAGTTGTCTGTTGCATTGAGTTTACACTATGGGTGGGACTCGCAACTTAATACCAGCGAGATGTTCTGGATAGATATCTCAAGGTGGATGATTAGTAGTAGATATTGATGGATTTCGGTCTACTTACTTTGGCGTACCGCCCATGCTTTGAACCTCAACCTTTCTTGCAATGTAGTCAGCATTGGTTTGCGTTCGTGGTCCTGTCAATTGCCCAGCTGTAATTTGTTTACCTCACATAGCTGTTTTATCGTCTTTTGGGAGAGAGACATCACTAGTGAACATCATGAGACTCCGGTCCATATTACCATCATTGATCACATCCACTATTTACTTTTCGCTATTTTACTTACTATTGCAAAAACTATCTATCACTACTATCGTATTGCTTTTAACCCTTTGTGAACTACAAGGCCGGAGAGATTGTCAACCTCTCTGTACTCGTTGGGAGCAAAGTTATTTGTATCTGTGTGCAGGTCCACGTTGATTGCTAATTGCGCCGTTAGCAGTTGACACCTACCTGTTGAACCTAGGATTCTCTGGGGATTCGATCCTTGGCATCTTTGCTAAGGGAAAACACTTCTACTCACTGCATCTTACACCTTCCACTTGGGGTAACCAACGAGGGGTTCGAGGCCCATCAGGTGGCAGCGATGGCGCACGGCTCCGGTGACAGCGACGGAGGTAGGGGCGATGAGGGAGCAGGGGCGGCAAGGGATAGGTTGGGTAGATGTGAGAACGATGGGGAATTGGGGGAAGGAGGGACGCCTGCGCATGGGCAAGTCAAACTTAGTAGTAGTGCTTTTACCCAACAAGCGATATAGCTACTTCATCCCACTACTCGTGCTTCCCATAAAGATGTCGTGCAGCACCTTCATCCTCGGGCACTTTTCAATCATGGCTCGCATCAAAGTCATCATGGTGATTGTGGGAGAAACAATTAGTGTGGATTTTGAGGAAATTTGGAGGATCTAAGACTTTGAATACCAAATGATAGCACCCCACTACTTATATTACATGAATCAATCATTGGTTGGGGTTACAAACGGGAATCATAGAGGAATTCATGGTTGAGGAAAGGAATTAGGAGGTGGAAGATAAATAGTACGCACACACGCTACAGAATCAACACACAGCATATGCAACAATATGATGCATGAACATGACATGTAGATATAGTGTGGTTTGAGCTGAATTAGCCACCATTCCATTTGAATGAAGTCCATTTGAACCTCCAAATTAAATATTTAAAAACAATGACATTTATGTGTTTTCACTTATACAGTAGGTATAAGTTGGTTTTTCATGCATGGAAATGGTACAAATGGATAGATTGAATATTTCTTATAATTTTTCATTTTCAGCTACGGTTAGTTTTCTATGATTTTTTGAAGTTTAAACTATTTTATGGAATTTCCCGGATTATATTTCTAAAATTCGTAGAAAATAATCTATAACTACGATGGAAATAATTTATATATGAAAAACTATCAGAAAAATTCAAGAATTTGTTTATGCCATGTTCATGCATGTTTGAGCAAGTTAACATCACCAACTAGGATAAATCATGATTATGGAATATATGGTACTTAGTTTTGGAGTTGGAATTTGCTATATGTTTGAATTCCACTTCAATTAATATGACTAATTATTTCATTAGGTGAATTCATTACCTTAACATGCCATGATCATGCATCATTGTCGCATTGCATTGTTGTGTTCCTTCTCTGTTTGCCAGTGTTTGTTTCTTCTCGGTAGCGGACGATTCTGACGTTGTGATCATTGACACAGATGAAGAACAGTACTATCTTCAGAAGAGCCAGGCAAGAAAAACCCCTTTGAGCATTCCGATACAATCCCACTCTCTCAGTCTTGCTTTCTTTTATGGCATTAGACAACAACGATTCAATTGTTACATGTTGCGGTAGTTGAACTCATTCTTTTGCATGACCTGTCTTTGCCACGGTGATTAGTAAAACCCACTAGCATGAGTAGGAGTTGTTTGAGCCATGATGTGCCTACTCATGCATGCTTGCTTGTTATGCATGCTATGCTTAGAGTTGTGTCAGGTCTAATTCATCTGGGATGGATTGGAATGGTGGTGAACATGTCCTACAGTGGAGAGGTAAGTGTGTGAACACGATTTGGTAAAGGTGGCGATGAGAGGTCATGTAGGAGTACATGGTGGGTTGTCTCATTGAAACCGTCGTTAGGAACTGAATTCTGTGTTTGTGATCCAAGACAGTTACTACCACACATTGGGATCCCCTTTTTTTACTCTCTCGACTTATTAATCGCTTTGATCTCTGTCCAGGAGTTGCAACTATTTTTGGTGTTTATAGGATGTGTTGGGGGGGCATACTTAGCGTTGACCGGAGGGGTAGGCTTTGTTACGGTAGGCACCATGGCTTGGTGTACCAAGCGCAGTACCATCCGTCGAGGTGAACTTGGGAACCATGCACACATCATTTGGACGTGATAGAAATCTCGGTCGGACTTCCATTGCGAGTCTTGTGTGGTAAGTCAGGTCGTGACCGACACCCTCGCCGGGCTTCCGCTTGAAGGTTGCCGACATACATGACGTGTACATGCTGATAAGTGGTGAGAGCGTGTGTGAAGAAGAACACCCCTTCAGGGTTAATGATCTATTCGGATAACTGCATCCTCGGATATGAACAACTTGGAAAGTTTATATGGTTTATAGACAACTTGAAGTGCATACTCTAAAATGCGCAAGATAAGTGTGAGTGATATGGATGGCCTTCTTGTAGGGACGGGAGCGGATCCATAGTGGTGTATTGATATGGTGAATATGTGGACTCGTGTGCGCTCTCTCAGGTAGTCGTAGTACATGATAGCCACTGAGTCAAAGCTGGCTTGCTGCAGTTAAACCCCACCACCCCTTTGTTGATACGTCATGCATATGTAGTTAGTTCTGATGTAAGTCTTGATGAGTACATTTGTACTCACGTTTGCTTAATTTATATTTTGCAGAGGAGACTTCAGTGTCACTAGTAATTCCACGTTGACTTCGATGGTTTGCTTGTGAATCCCGGACAGAGGTCTGGTTCCTATGGAGGGTCTTGTAGATGTTTTCTAGCCATCTTTCTTTTCAGCTGTCTATACTCACACAGGTTTATGCTTCTGCTTGCTGCTTGTATGACTTTGTATGCTGGGTCATGAGACTCATGTTCATGTTATGTAAGGCTTTTCAGAGCCTTTTTAATAAATACTTTGAGTCGTAGAGTTATGTTATGATGTTATGTTGTACCAACACATACTTACATGTGTTCTGTGTATGTATGATGCGTATTGCTATGTGGTGCAGCTATGCATCTTTTATAGCCACCACAAACGCAATGTAGCGTGCAGCGCTCCCTAAATGGGTTGGACCAAGAGACGTAGCTGCGTGGGATGCTACTTTGTTTTGATCGCTCGTTATCTTTGATTAACTTTTTTCTTTCATAATTATATTCATATTCCAAAATAAAAATATGCATATTTAGAGTTCTTATGCAGTGTTTAAAAACTGTTTATGCAGTACTTCAAAAAGGTTCATGCAACTTTTAAAAATGTTGTTGGCTGTAAACAAATTGTACACTAAAAATGTTCACAAGTTCCCAAAAGATGACATTTTAATAAAATACTATGTACCATTGATAAAATCATAAATATGTGCACACGTTTCAAAAACTATCTTCACGGAATTTTTACAATAGTTATGCAATGTAGAAAAAAAATCTCGTAGTCTAAAAAAGGTTTGATGGCACTAAAAAATATGCATTTGAAAAATGTTTAACATGTATTAAAAAATATTTAAACATATGTATTTAGAAAAAGTACAACAATTGTTCAAAAAAATGATCAACTGTATCAAAAACATGTATACGAAAAATGTAAAATGTGTATTGAAGAAAGTACGCACGTGTTAATCAAAAGAAAAAAAAAAGGAAAAAAACAATGAAGAAACACGAAAAACGGGAAAACCCGGTGAAAGAAATACAGAACCACCCGAAACAAACATGAAAAAACCAACCACTTGAAAAAAACAGGTCAAAACTTCCACAGAAACAAACATGAAAAAAAACACGGAAAATCGATCAAAAATCTTCCCTAAAAAACCGCTCCCCCGGACCCCTATTGGACAGGCCCATCAGTCCTTGTCTCATACGTGGGCTGGATCATGGCTGAGGGCCCTGCGTGGCCCAAGGTCGCTGACACCAAAAAAGATCAGCCCTCGTACTATTACGTGTCCCAGGTGTTACGTGTGTACGACTCGGTTGTCTCAAAAAAAAACGTGTGTACGACTCGGAACACGTACGTGTTAAGATCGATCAAGAGTTGTCCCGATCGACGACGCAGGCCTTCTCCGCCTTCCACTCTGATCTGGTAGGGTTCGTTGCCAACTGCGGCCGCGCCGGATACGCCTCCTACCTCGACTCAGATATCGATCGAGCCGCTACAACTATATATATCCCCGCACGACGTCCCACCAAGGCACCAACCACCAAAGCAAAAACATAGGAGACCAAGTTGAGCGGAACCATGAGCCATCAGATCGATCTGGAGACCAGCGCCCGCACCATGGCCGAGGGCGACGACGATGACGACTGGGTGTACATCGACGGTGACCAGGACACGAAGGCTTCACCAGCGTCGGCGCCGGCTGTGGTATGTGCCTCCAATAGCCTCGACGAGTCGGAGGACGCATTCGACTTGAAGCTGCTTGCCGATCTCGATTATCTCACAAGGAAGAAGGCTTGCCGCATCATGATGGATGCGCCTGACGATGCTGTGACGGAGGTGGTGGCTGCACCGGACGCCGTCGGTGATGGCGAGTTGGACCAAGACCTCGGTCAACTCGAGGATGAGTCTGAGCGACTGAGGGGACTACTCGACAATCTCAAGACCATCGAAAGTAAGCTGCTCGACTGCCAGAGGGAACTGCTCAATTGCCAAAAATCCATCCAAGACCACCACAATGCTACACGCGGCGACGCCCTGGCGCCGGCACCCTCAGCACACGGTTACAACGCTCGCCACTCAGCTGCCTCGCCGTACAGCTCTTACGACGGCTACCGTGGCGGAGGTTACGGCACCAGCTATGGTTATCATGGCAATGGCTACGGCGGTGGCCTCTCAGACTATGACTACTGCGGCGGAAGCCGAGGTTACTACCGCGGCATCTCGGGTTATGACTACGGCGTCCTAGGTTACCAGTACCACCCCAACATCTTTGAAATTAAATACGGCATGGCTGGCGGAGGAGGCTACGGCATGAGCGGCGGAGGAGGTTACGGCATCGGCTCGGGCTATCGCTACGGTGGCGGCGGAGGCTACGGCGGCACCTTGGACTATGGATATGGCTATGGCGGCAACGGAGGTCATTACTCTGACTTTGACTATGGCGGCCTCGGAGATCATTACAGCGGCGGCATGTACCCAGCGCAGCCTGCGGCGTGGGATCCCTCGTACAGCCAGTATGGCTACACAGACCCGCCGTGTCCTCCGTCGTCACCGATGCCGGGGGCGCCGGTGGCTGGGCCTGAAGCGCTGCCGTAGATTATGGATAGGTTAATCAGGTTTTGTTCATCGCATAGGGGTGTGGCGCTTGGTATCGTTTCATCGCACTAGAGTAATAGTAGTAGTTGGTAATTGCTGTTTGGATCTATATATTGTGAGAAAGAATTAAACTATTAGTTATATTAAGTGTGTTGCTCAACTCTTGAACTTATTTGCTACTTCTCCGTTGCTATGAAATCCTATGTGACAGTTTGATACTACTTCGTTCTTACACGTAATAGCACTTACTTCCTCTGTTTAAGAGTTAGTCTAGATACGTATATCTTAGTTCTAAGAACATCGGTATATGGGCAATTTCAGTCCCTCCTACGGTCTTGTGAAGAAGCCTTCAAGTCTCGTACACCAGTCATGTAAAACAGCAAAAAGAACACGCAGACCAACATCAAGCAACCTTTTCAGCCTACCATTAGTGAACTTTGAACTTCCAGTGGAAGAATCCAGTGAAAAGCAGCTAGAGATATGCAGATCATTGTACTCTTTCCAAGACTAAATTGTCCAGCCAAGAGAAAAATAGCCTTTCATGTATTAATTGTGTTATAAATCTTCTAGTAAAAGAACTTGTACTTTCTTTTCATATACTCCCACCACACTAGGTGAACGGGTGGTGTGGGGGTGAAGAGAAGAAGAACAACATAACCAGCATGAGGAGCACCCAAAAGGCTAGAACCAGAACCAAAAACTAAACATGATAGGCCACAGCAGCAGCCCCCAAGCTAGCAACCCTGACTCAGGCGCAAAACAGAACATGAACCCTCCTCGGTTTGCCGTGATAGAGTTTAGTTTCAAGAGCCGCGCAGATTTCTTCAGGCAACCCGTGATGCCAGGTCCCCTTCCTGAATTTTTTGTTCGTCTTCAGAGCTTGACCGGGGCGCGAGTGCCTGGAGAATCTCAGATCCATCCACCAACGCATGTTTGTCCTCTGGTCGTATAACAAACATACCAGTTCAGCAGGGGAACAAATCCCCTTCGCTTTCAAACGAGCATTATTTCTAATTTTCAGAAGAGCCAAGCACACAGCTGCACTCCAGTAAGGATATAATGACAGAATTTTGTCGGAAGTCTATAACCAACAATGTGATAATGAGAAGTACCACAATGTGAAGCGTAAAAGGGATTCAAAAAAGAGTGTGAGAACTGTTACATGTATCCTTTCCGGAAAAAATCTGTCTTGCCATGGAACCTCATAAATTAAAGAACGTAACATCTAATGCAAACATGAGATTAAGCAGCCTAACTACCGAAGCTACATGCAAAGTTCTAACAGAAGCTTACTCTTTCAGCACCACCATCATAGCACACTACGTATCGCTGTAGTTTCCAAAACCAAGGAAGTCCATCGCATTGTTCCCACAAGCAAACAGAGTGGAGATCAATTCTGCCAATCAGAAACCCTTTTGCACTCAACCGCAGCATCGTGCTACTGGGTTGATGATCATAGGACGGAGAGGTGTGTTGGTAATAGGACGTTGCAAATTTATCTCATCCAATCTCGACTACACACAAGTGCTTCAATCGTCTCGATGCTCAGTGTGCTCTGGTGCTTTGGAATTACTGGCCCGCTGCTACTGAATGCTGCTTCAGATTGAACAGCAGATGCCGGCATCGCTAAGACGTCCCGGGCAATAGCAGCAAGTGTTGGGTACTTTGTGGTGTGTTCCATCCACCATGTAAGAATGTCAAAATCGTCTTTTCTTGGTACTAGAACCTCCCCAAGGTAGTCGTCAAGTTCTGAAGACATCTGGCAATTGAGATGCTCATCCCAATCTTCCAAAGGATCATTATCAGCTGCATCCAGAGCTGCACTACTTAAAAGACGGACGCCACTCAGCTGATCTGTAGCGTTGTAGTATTCATCGAAGAGTTCCTGGACCGTATCATGTATTTCAGATAAGTAGCCCAGCGAGTCTGTGCTGTAAGCCCGTTGCAGACGAAATTGAATGAAGCTCATCTTGAATCTTGGATCTAACACGACAGGTATTGACAGCCACACGTATGAGTTTTGCCAATACTCATCGAACGCTTCCTGCATCCCCGTGACCAGAGTCACAATCTCTGCGTGATCATTTGATGCTTCTTCTTGCAGAACTGTCCTCACTTTCCATACCTCGCTGAAGTATACATTTGCTGTCGGAGAGCTAGGGCTAGAGATTACTTCGATGACACGATAAAATGTCCTCAAAATCTTGCAAATAGACCAAGTAGCTGTCATATCTTCTGGAGACAGCACTTCTGCAGCAGGAAACAACTTGTTGAATTGCAACACAACTTCAAGCCTAAAATATAACTTGTGCCACCACTTGGCATCTTCTTGCGGACATTTCAAACTCATCTGTGAAATAACTTCCAGAAGCTGCTGTTGCATTGATGATGAAGATGCACATGCCCCAAAAAAGTCCTTTACTATGTCACCAACAAGGAAAAGTATATATGATCGTCCATCAGAAACTACACTGTTTAGCATATCGTCCACACAAGCAATGTTGTACAGCTTGCCTCTGATGGGAAGGCACCTCTTCTTTATGAGCATCTCCTTGAGCTTCAAGGTATTTGCATCATTCTTAATTTCACCAACTGAAGTCAAGCTCAAAATCTTCTGGTCAAGATTCCAGTCTCTGATTGCATCCCACATGACATTGTATGATCCACTTTCAGACTCTGGAACACAAGCCTCCTTGCAGTGTATTATCCTTTCCAAATTAGTAGGTGAGCACCAATACATGCCGAATTTGATTACTAATCTGTGAATTATCCAGTCTTCAGTAATAAAATGTGCTGTCAAACAGAGGTAATTTACTGTTGGCTCAGGTCCATCATGAGTCCAGATGCTTGCTGATAGCGAGATACGCTGGGAGGTGAGTGCAATTTCATCCTTGAAGTTTATCTTCTTCTTCTGAAACAGAGCAAGTAAATGTTCTTCCATATCACTAAGAGAGACTTTGTTAGTCATGGGACTGACGTTCTTTAAAATTCTTCTCATATCTTCATTCTCCACAATTGACAAAGGATAACCATGCAAAGTTATCAATCTGGCGATATCTTGATAAGGTGAATCTTGACCAAACTTGCTGGTGCTTATGGCAGTTGCATTAGTCATAGACGAGGTCTTCTGTTTCTTCAGCCCTGTACCATCTGGTGCTGGTAGGGATAGATGATCTGCCACCGCTTGAATTGGCCAATAGGTGATGCCACTGGAGCTGCTAGCCCTGCGGAGCTTGCTAGAGCATTTTGTACCATCTGGTGCTGGTAGGGATAGATGATCTGCCACCACTTGAATGGGCTGATAAGTGATGCCACTGGAGCTGCTAGCCTTGCGGAGCTTGCTAGAGCATTTTGTACCATCTGGTGCTGGTAGGGATAGATGATCTGCCACCACTTGAATGGGCCGATAGGTGATGCCACTGGAGCTGCTAGCCCTGCGGAGCTTGCTAGAGCATTTTGTGATTTGAGCTTTCCTGGCAGGCGAAGACTCGTCTCGCACCCTGGAATTTAATTTAGGTAGACTAGAACGGTTACCCTTCTGATGACTGTGGTCATACCCATGTCGTTTTGAACAGGCTAGAGCATGTCGATTCAGATGACCTCCATGTTTGCTGAGGCGCTTGTGGCAATGGATGCAATCTGCACCCTGCAATTTCCCCTCAACGAAGATGGGTGTGAAACCCTCCCATATATTGGACTTCCATTTTATGGGACTTACTGAGCTTATGTCGTCGATAGTCACTGCAAAAATTTCATCAACGAAAACATAAGCTGAAACTGGATTAATTCCATTCACCAAAACCATGAATACAATACGAATAGCTACTTTGTGCCAAAGTTCAATTATCTTAATAAAGGAATATCTGTGTATCCAGATCTTAAACTACACACTGCTAACTAATAAATCACTACTATTAAAGTTGACTGGACACCGTTAGCTAGGTAATGCATGGAACCTCAATAGGCAAAAATGGACATTCCATTTGGGAAGTGGGAATCTACTACTACTAAAGTGTGGTCTACACACTGAGCCAAGTAGAAGGTAATGTCATGGAGCCTGAATAGGCAAAAATGAACATACCAATTGGGAGGCAGGAATCCTGTGGCGACATCCACTCCGTCACTTCGGCCGACGTCGCTTCCGGTTTGGCTGGGCAGGTTTTCAGATGCCGGCGCAGAAAGCTATCCCCATTGTAGCCGAGGCGGTTGTGGCAGTGGAGGCAGTCTGCAAACTGAACCTTCCCATTCAGGTAGATCGGCTGGAACTCCTCCCAAATCGGCTGCAACTCCTCCGGCGCCACCTTGGACTGATTCTTGGGCTTCTTTCTGAGAGAGATGTGAGCACCATCAAATTTGACCATCGCCTTCGTGCTGTCATCCTTCCCATGCTTAGCAGGATTCCCCATAGCTTCACAGCAGCTCAGTCAAGTATGAAAAGAAAACACATATCAGTCCAAGAAGATGGCTGCACATAACCTCAATAAGTATATGCAAGATGAAATCCATGTAGTTCCAAGAAGAAACCCTACATTGATCTGAGTAATACATGGTATCCCCCATAATTTCAAGACCATAGGGACACAGACAGACACATACATATGCTTCTTGCCCGGCCGTCCGCCAAAATAAAAAACACATACTTGTGGATTCAGTCTCCCGGCCGAAAGCCTAGATTACCGAGCGCGAGCACCCAACACTACCACAATCCGAAGCATCCTGCTGAGGGGGAACCTCTTCCAAGCACGAAATGTCCCAAAACTCGACCAAAAATGGCACCTTTGCTCCGTACGTAGCACAGCACAGCGCGCGGGGGTTTCTTGAGCAGCGCGAGGGGAAACAGAGCAGGGAGAAAGCAGAGCAGAGCGGCGGCGGGCTAACCTGAACCGCCGGGAAGCGATCGCCGACGCATGGTGTGTGGTCCCGCCGGAGAACCGCCGCTCCTCGGCGGGCTCGCCGGGCGCTGCCCCCCAATCTTTCCCTCCCTCTCCTTCCCAGTGGCGAGAATGGGCTTCCGCTTCCTGGAGGAGGAACCACACCTGCCCCTAAAGACGAGATGCGTGCACTGGGCTGGGCCTCTTGGTGGGTCGGCCCTGCTAAAACCCAGATAATCTATTCGTTCGGCCTGGATTCAAGGCTGGATGGGCTTATATTGGGTCAATCTCGTTCTGTCTTCTTTGGCAGCAACTAGTTAAGGAGCGCTCCTTCGGAAGCCTCGCAGCGATCAGCGTCACTTGGCGCGCTCTGAGCGATTCGCCACGTGTCGCGCTCTGGACGCTTCCTTCGGATTTTATTTTTTTATTTTTCCGTACGCGTTTTCGGCTTATTGAACGGTTTTTTCCCGGGTTTTTTCGACGTTTTGGTTTTCCACCGGTCTTCCCTAGCTTTTCAACGAAAAAAATTCAAAAAAATATTATTTTTTCAAAAAAACACGTTTTTTTTCGTGAAAAGTCACGGTTTTGCTTCCGCGAGAGTCACGGCCATGCCTCTCGGAAAGGAAAAAAAACATGTTTTCTGTTTTTTTTCCTTTTTCGCGAGAGTCACGGTTTTGCTTCCGCGAGAGGCACGGTTGTGCTTTCGCGAGAGTCACGGCCGTGCCTCTTTCGAAAAAGGAAAAAATCGCGTTTTCTGTTTTTTTTTCTCTTTCGCGAGAGTCGCGGTTTTGCTTCCGCGAGGGGCACGGTTGTGCTTTCGCGAGAGTCACGGCCGTGCCTCTCGGAAAGGAAAAAAACGCATTTTCTGTGTTTTTTTTCTTTCCCGAGAGTCACGGTTTTTGCTTTCGCGAGAGTCACGGTCGTGCCTCTTTCGAAAAGGAAAAAAAACGTGTTTTCTGTTTGTTTTTCTTTCGCGAGAGTCACGGTTTTGCTTCAGCGAAAGACACGGTTGTGCTTTCACGAGAGTCACGGCCGTGCCTCTTTCGGAAAAGGAAAAACCGGTGCGCCCGGTTCGGTTTTTTCCTCCGGGTTTTTTCGTGAAAAAAAGTCCGTCAAAACCTATCAACATGGGATCTAATTTTGAAGATCTCCACGCGAGAAATTCAACGGTGAAAACGGTTCGAGATTTGGACGCACGGTTTAAGAGATAAAATATTTTGAATAAACGGATCTACGAAAAAACGGAAAACACTCAGGTTGCGACAAGTGACGCACATGCAGCGCGCCATTTGTCGCAACATGGGGGTTTGGGGGTGATCTTTACAACGAGTACTCCTCAACTAGTGATCTCGGTCTTCTTTTGATTTCAGCTCTCATTCTGTCCTTCCACAAAAAACTCTTATTCTGGGACACCTTATGGAGTTTTATTTTATGAAGACCGGGGCGCCTTATGGAGTTTTATTTTATGTAATTTCGTTAATGAGTTTAGGAGCTCGAATGTCGAGGCTCGCAATTTAGTGAAGCGAGCTTTACAATAGGAGCTGGCCGTCATGTTTGGTTCAGCCACCCCGGTGACCTTTCTTTCATCCTTGTAAACATTGTGACAGGTTAATAAAGCTTTGTGAAATTGTCTAAAAAAACAAAAACAAAAACTATTATTCCGGGCTTCCACTCACAAGTCCTTTTATATCACTGTTCACCATTATTATTTCAGTTTTGCTAAGTCTATGTTGACTTAGACTTCGTCATGTCTCAGTCGATGTTATATTTCATTGATCTTGCATTAAGATTCGTATAAAAAATTCTTTTCACTTTTTTCTTTTTCTTCCCATATACTATATCACTTGACTGTCGACTAAGACCTAGACACACCCTTATTATTTCTAAAATCACGTCGGTTCAAATTTCGGTCCCTTTGCCTTGGGCTGCCATCTTCGCCTTTCAGAAAACAAAGATATTTTTTGGATACCACAGTTTGATTAGTACACAGAAGTTTTCTATCATGATATAACATTCTTCCTTTGTTTTCTGAAAGGTCGGGGGTGTTTGGCCCATGAACATTTTCCATTAACCCTGCGTTTAGGTATCAGCGGAGAAGGCGATTAGATTATTTGCCACTATTAAGATTTAGATGATTTGCCTCAAGGTTATTCGCCACATGTACGACTTACAGGGCCCCGTCAGTGTAGCCGGCCGCCATGGCCCACATGATTTGGCTGCAAGTTCAGTGACAATGTGATGTTGAGCCATTGCATTTGCATGTACACATTGATTTGGTCCCTGTACAAATACATGCTCTCCTGTGTGTGATTCGGTCGTCTACTCTGGGATTTCCTTTCTTATTATCGGCAGCACAATGAAAGACATCACAAGAGTTACCCTTAACGAAAGGCAACTCCGGTGAAGCTTAAATTCCACGTCAATGCCTGGGTTTATTTCCACATACATGAGTTAGCTCGGGTGACTTCACTTCTGCGAGATGGGCATGGAGAGAGAAACCCGCTGGGGAGCCGGCTCCTTCCACTGCTGCGTGATGGTCTTGATCTGGGTGAAGAACTGCACGCCCGCCTTGCCTGCAAATCCATGTTCACCGTGTTAGTTACTTATATGCTCCGATGCGACTCTAGGTGGTCTGCTGGAGAAGGATGATCAAGTGAGATTAGCAGGCGCACCGTAGAAATTCAAGTCTCCGGCGAAGGAAGCTTTGCTACCCGTGAAGGAGAAGAACGGCAGGGGTACTGGGATCGGCACGTTGATGCCCACCTACAAAGGAAAGCCATAAATTGTGAATAATGCGGGCAGTACTCTTCTTGTTTATGTTAACTTCAACTTTAGAATGCTGAATTTCCAGGCGCCCGACCAGTTCTACTCCCTCCATCCCAAAATAAGTGTCTCAACTTTAGTAGTTAGTACAAAGTTGAGACTTATTTTGGGACGGAGGATATATATCCAGATGAGTAGCTTCTCAATTCATGTACTCCCTCCGTCCGGAAATACTTGTCATCAAAATGAATAAAAATGGATGTATCTAGATGTATTTTAGTTTTACATACATCCCTTTTTGTCCATTTTGATGACAACTATTTCCGGACGGAGGGAGTATGTGTCTACCTTTAGGTTAGCATAGCAACCACATTGGTATATTCCAATTTCTAGCAAGAAACAATACACAACTAGGTTTGATATATTTTCTCCAGATCGTTTTCATACCCTGTACCCAGCTAGCATACTACTCCCTCTGTTCCAAAATACTTGACCCTCGCTTGTCTAGATATGGATGTATCTATACTTGTTTAGTGTCTAAATACATTCATGTCTAAACAAATGGGGGTCAACTAATTTGGAACGGAGGGAGTACACGATTAGGTAACTAATCCTTCACAAATGCTACGCAGTACCTGGCCAGCTTCAATGTCCGTCTGAAATTTCCTTGCAGAGACACCAGATGTGGTAAAGATGGAAGCCCCATTGCCATACCTGAGGACGATTTGTAGTATAAATCATTAAATTGCAATCATGCTCTGCTTGGGACTATGAGCTCAAGGGAGAGAGAAAAATTTACTTGTTTCTGTTTACAATTTGTATGGCATCATCTAGGCTCTCTGCCTGCAATTGATAACACAATCAGCATAACAGAAATTTAATGGTGTCAAGTGAAGGAAACAAGTTTGTCATACCTTCATCAAGAGAAGAACTGGACCAAAAATCTCCTCCTGTTTCATTTTTTGCAGGTTTCAATCAATATAACAAGCCAAATGGTCGTCTAATTCTATCTTGGAAAGGATCGGACTACCACTCCTTGGATAGTGGGTACTCTTTGTTAAAATAATGTTAAAACTGATGCAAAGTATAAATACCTTGTAACACTCCATATCACTTTTAACATCAGCCAACACAGTTGGACCAACAAAGTTGCCATCCTCGAATTGAGGAACCTGCTCAGCACATAGCTATCAGGCATGCCAAGACCCAGTTGAATGAATTGCACACAGACAGTTCAACAACTCAATTCATAAAATTACCACAATCTCCCTCCCATCCAGCACAATCCGAGCACCACTGTCAACACCACTTTGGACTAGCTTGCAGATGCGGTCCTTGGCCTATAGATACCAAACTGTTAGGGCACGAGATTCACCAAGAAAACAAAGGGCACTAATACCAATCTAGTACTCCCTCCAGTTCCCAAAAAGCAGAAGTTTTGGACATCGACATGGTCTAAAACCGCAATTCTGGCCACTGTTTTCTATATGTAAATCCTAACAAAATTATGATATCATCTGGGCATAACTAACATGGTAAATATGGATGTGGACTTTTGAAGACAACTCCTAAGTTCTAATCCAAATATTTGAAAATATAGGTAGACAAAGCTTTTAAAGAGTCAGCACGTCGACAATCTGTGAACTGGAGCAAGTGATATGAATCCTGAGGTCACAGAGAAGCCTCCAAAAAGAAAATTGGGTGTTATTTTATCAAACTAATAATTGCAATAATCTACTGTATTTTTATGGTCCTAATGTGGGCCTTAGTAGCTTAGCCCCACAAGAAAAAACTCAATTAATCACCAACGTAGTAGTGGCAGTGGCATATATATGTGCTCCAGGCAGAGATTAAGACAGGGGAACTACTGGTTACCATTGCAGTGACTACGAAAAATAAATCTAAAGCTCGTGATACGTACAGTCAAACCCCAAATGCTAATATGTTTCTGGAAAGGCTATACGAAGATGTCAACAGTTCATCATTACTAAAAAAAGGTGTAGCATTTTTTTTCAATGGGATCATATTCCATACTGAGGCCATACGAAGATTACTCACTCAACATTTCATGATTAATTCACCTAAATAAATGTCTATGGTTAAGAAGTAACTACTGTTCTATCGACCAATTTTAAACAGGTGATCAAGCAGCCTTTTGGAGATCTAAACTTCATAAGATCTCCTTTTACTCCTTCAATTTAAAAATTTCGAATACCTTCTGACAAAGAGATAGAACAGTATTCGAAATTTTGTATGACACTGAATGAAGAAAATATTAAGCATTCCTTTTCTTTACACCAGTTAATATTTGAGGATTAGAAGTTTGGAAGATGATTCTTTTCTTTACAGACAAACTTAATCTGTGTAAAAATATTCTTAAACTCCCAATATTATTATCATTATGTATTCATAAGTGGAAAATTATGAATAACATGGGTACGGAAACATGTGCTAAAAAAAGCAAACCTGTCTACTGATCACTGGACCAAGGTCTGCATCCTTAGCTGTTCCAGTATTAACTACAAGGCTGCTTGCACGTTTGACTAGTTCATCCTCCCTAAAACAAAAGATAAGGTTGACAATGCTTCCCCAAAATCTGACAAAATAAATAGCTTTAGCCAAAAAATTCTGTCTTGGATAGAAGTCGTAGAACTCTACCATGGTTCTGAACCTCCAACAAAAACTGCAGTGCTCAACGCCATGCACCTTTGCCCGGCTGCACCAAAACCGGCAGCAATAAGGGCATTCAATGTGGCATCTCGATCAGCATCAGGAAGGATAATGGCATGATTCTTTGCACCCATGTTACACTAAAGCAAAAAGAAACAGTCATTCTGAATTATACTGCTTAGGACGCAAAAGGCAGGAAAAAAAGGTTATTCAGGAATTCATGATTAGAAGAAACCCACCTGGACACGCTTCCCACTCGCAGATGCTCTAGAATATATATGCATACCTGCCTGAGAAGGAGAGAGACATCAGAGATAGCACCGCTAGCTAGCTCTGAGCCACAGGAGTACAGTAGCAATATATGGGGTTACAAATCTAATGTAAATGATTAAAAATATAACTTGTAACTGCACATCTCTCAATACAAGATACATGCCAGTAACATGAATACATCAACAGCAAGAACACCTTGGCACAAAACACTCTTATTCGCATCTTGGTAAAGGAATTTACCGGTCGGCACAGAAAGCTAATTAAGTTTTGAAACACTAATAACACATAAAAAGATCTGCCATGTGTGCAGGTGATTGAGAATGCATGGATATCCTTGTTTCTAGAACGAGATCTGGTTAATGACCCAAGAGCTGAAAACAAATATGTTGATACGTACTGG
Organism: Secale cereale; assembly: GCA_902687465.1. Taxonomy (NCBI): domain Eukaryota; kingdom Viridiplantae; phylum Streptophyta; class Magnoliopsida; order Poales; family Poaceae; genus Secale; species Secale cereale. The sequence goes on from LR738710.1 coordinate 840,560,290, forward strand.
AAGAGCAGAATATTAGTTACATGGTCGATGCCAGAAAGTGTACATGTAAATCAAGGTTCAGGGAGATCGTTGGATCCACTTACTGTATTGGAACCAACAAAAGATACTGCCTTAATAGCCTCGTGATCACAAATGTTGTTGACAACATCCTGATAAAATTAAACAAAATCAGAACCAGGTAAACTAAGAAGCCTGGGGACTCCAGCAGAATAGATCATGATGTTCTTTCCAGAAAAAGCATAATAGATCCATGAATGTTCTTTACAGAAAAAGCATAATAGATTCATGTATCCACTATGAGCAGATAATCCTCCAGAGGAAGTGTGAAGTTTCAAGATGTGCTGCTTTGCTAGTGTTCCAAAGAGTAAAGTCAAATAGCGTGCAGCTTTGCCACAAAGTATCAATCATTTTATGTGTTCTAAAATAACAACACCAGGAACCAGCAGCACATGGGTACCATGAGAAACAGATTATCAAACCCAATGACAAGCTCAAAAAAGAAAAACTAAGAATACCGTACATGGGTACCATGAACAATGTTCAACACACCCTTTGGTAAACCAGCCTCCATTGCTAGCTCCGCAAGCATCATAGCAGCCCCTGTTGACAAATATTATACCATCAAATCTCAAAATTAATCGTGTGCAATCTTTCTGTCACAATGGAAAAAAATATAAAGCATTTTAAAGGATCGCCATTTACAATGATAGATGGTACTCCCTCCGTAAACTAATATAAGAGTGTTTAGATTACTAAAGTAGTTATCTAAATACTCTTATATTAGTTTACAGAGGAAGTACTTTAAAATGTGGCAAATGATCAAATCTTCAGAGATAGAAAGCTCGTTTCAAGTGTGATTGTGATATAAATTATGCAGTAGCTTTAAGCCCATCTCTGTATCTTGTTTTGGATTCTTGGTCGAGACCTCTGTCCTTTTGCCCCCTGTGAGCAGGATTTTAGGCCGTTTAGGCCTAGTTTGGCAGCACGAGTTTTCCCAAAACCCTAATAATCTAAAACCTCAGTACTCCAATACTAGAGTTTCTAAGAATCACAGTTTTTCTCAGTCAGTTAAGAGAAGAGGTCGAGACCTCTTTTTCAACTTTCAAGTACTGCGACGGTTTATGAAAGTGCTGCATTTGTTGATGCCAAACACATCAATGTATTTAAAACCGTGCTTTCTAAAATGACCACGGTATTCTCCTAAAACTCCAACAAAGCTGAGATGCCGAACATAGCATTACATTTTATATTACAAGAATCTACTACACACACCGTAGGGTTTTCCCCTATGGTATTCTTGTCCAAGCACATTCACTTTTGTATTTAGGTAGTAAACGCCACAAGAAATTGGGCAAGAATATGATGGCAAAAGCAAGCACCTGGATCCTTTTCTGATGGCTTTAGAACAAAAGTATTGCCACAAGTAACAGCTATGGGGAACATCTGCATCCAAAGAACATAAGAAACAACCCGCATGATCAAATTTTCTCTCCTGAGTTAATATTACAAAGATGAATGGCAGACATTCCCTCAAAAAAAAAAGATGAATGGCAGACATTCCCTCAAAAAAAAAAGATGAATGGCAGACATTAACAAACAAAGTTACTGACAGAATACAGTCAGGAAATTCAACAGGTGATGCACTCTAGGGTCCTGGTAAGTGATAGGAACAAAATTTGATGTTAAAGGGACAGTGAAGTCAGGCATACCCATAGGGGAATCATGGCAGGGAAATTGAATGGGCATATCCCAGCACATACACCAAGTGGCTCCCTAATACTGAAGGTGTCAATCCCATGAGAAACATTAGATGCATATTCGCCCATTTGCAGTGACCCCATTCCACAAGCATGTTCCACCACCTCTACAAAATTAGAAGTTTGAAATCAAAAAATTCAGAGCCAGTGTGTCAAATAGCCAATATAACCAAGAGGCGGTTCAGAAAGAAAATGTCACTTCACAGAATCAAGCGTATCAAGGGCAAATAAAAGATGCTGGTGGCATCGACATGTCCTGCAATGTAGAAGGTGTGGAAAATAGAATACCATGTCTTAAACCGCATACATGAGGAGAACCTGCTATTATGGAGGATTTATTCTGCTTACTGGCCTATATCTTCTAGCAGAATAGTGTTATTACATATTCCAAGTATGAACAGGGAGAGTGAACTCATCAGACTAGCTTGCAGGTTGCCCGTGTATCAACAACTAACATGATTGCGGTGTTAAGATGATTATACTACCTAACCAATGCAAGCAGAAAAAGCCCGAAAACAAGTGTAATGACATGAAAACTAACCTAGACCACGGAATACATCACCCCAAGCATCTTTCAGCGTCTTCCCCTGCTCGGTTGTAATGTTCTCTGCCAGTTTATCCTGGTATTTATCACCACCAAATAAGCACAGAATTAATCACCGCCAATGAAGCACAGAATTACTGCAGCAGTTACGAATAACTGATGGTTTCTATTGATAGAAATTGGAAGAAGTTCAGAAATAATAATACTACCATGTTGGCCCGGATGAGCTCCTGGTATTTGAACATGATGCGCTGCCGCGACGTGACCGGCGTGCTCCGCCAGCCAGGGAAGGCGGTCCTGGCAGCGTCCACCGCGGCCCTGAACTCATCAGCGGTGGTGAGCGGGATCCGGGACACCACCTCCTGCGTCGCCTGCGACATAGAAATGCCCGCGTCACATCACATCTCGACAGCTATAAAATCGACCAACTCCAGCTGAAGGGTCGATCGATTCGGAGGGGCCGAGAGGCGGGAGGATGGCTTACGGGGTTGGTGACGTCGACGTGCTCGGTGGCGCTCGACTCGACGAAGTCCCCGCCGATGAGGAGGCGCACCCTGGGCTGCGAGCGCGAGGAGGGGGCAGTGAGTCAGCCCAGGCGGAAATGACGCTCACACAGATAGAAATAACAGATTGGGAGTTCCGGGAGGGGCGGGCGCGTACCGGCGACGACGAGGTCCCCTCGGCGAGCCACGAGGCGGCGGCGGTGGATAGCGGGGCGGCCATCGGTGACCGGCGGAGGCCGGAGGCTGCGACGGTGAAGGGGTCAGGAACTGCGTGCGGCCTCGAGGGATGGAGGACGGGGAGGCGGGGGAGGGAGGGGGAGCGAACGATATACCTGAGCGGAGGAGGACGGCGCGAAGCATCGTCGGTCGCCGGCGGCGGCGGTTGCGTCTGGGAACAGGGGTGTGGAGTGGAGCGGTGACGAGGATGGAGGGAGGGAGAGCGGAGTGGCGACAAGCGAGGAGTGGTTGTTGGTGTCGTATTCGTTTCTGCCACCCGCCGATTAGGCTGCGCCGCCGCGGCGGAGCAGATGGGAAGGCAGACGTCACGCGATGCCCTTTCCAGCCAGGATACATATCTCTATCTCTATTTTATTTTTTTAAGTGATCCTCTTTTACTGTATCTTTTATATACAGCACTAAACTAGCTAAATAGCCTCGCATTGCTACGGGATGAAATAATATTTGGAAAATGGTGACGAATTAAGCGTGTGGTTAGGTGAAATCGACCCGTTAAAGTGCTAGACTTGGCATTGGTGGCGTATTTTACTGTATTTATTTCAGGTCTTTCGATGATGTTCGTTCGGTGAGAGGAGACGATCTCACTCACTACGAATGCGACTTCATCGATCTCAGTGTTGACTCAGTGTCTTGGACGTGCTCATATGGTAGGATATGTGTGCGTGCGTTCATAAAGTGAGTGTATGTGCATGTGTCAACATCTATACTTTGTTAAAAGAAATTGAAAATTGGTGGCATGCGAAGTGGTAAATTATGGGCAGTTTTAAAAATAGCTAAAAAAAATAGAAAATGCATATTATCAGGAAAAATGTGATTGGAAAAAATCCCTGATTTTAACTATCTGCATGCCTAATTAACAATCGACCTCAATTAATTATTTGTATTAATTATTTAATTTCTAAATTGATTCCGCACCAAAAACATTATTGACTCAATTAATTGCACACGTAATTAATTGCCTGGCTAATTAATAAATATATAAATGACTTGATTATCAAATTGATTTGGCACTCGGTTTTAAAATTATTTGTGCATCATTGTCGGCGTGTGAACGACGATGACGTACACATTATACATTATCTTGTCTATCTCTATATTTATATCTGCTACTTAAAAAAGAGTAGTGTTCCTTTCCTACTGGTAGAATCGTTACTGTATCTTTTATATACAGCACTAAACTAGTTAAATAGCCTCGCATTGCTACGGGACGAAACAATATTTGAAAAATGGTGACGAATTAAGCGTGTGGTTAGGTGAAATCGACCCGTTAAAGTGCTAGACTTGGCATGGGTGGCGTATTTTACTGGATTTATTTCATGTCTTTCGATGATGTTCGTTCAGCGAGAGAAGACGATCTCACTCACTATGAAGGCGACTTCGTCGATCTCAGTGTCTTGGACGTGCTCATATGATAAGATGTGTGTGCGTGCGTTCATAAAGGGAGTGTATGTGCATGTGTCAACATCTATACTTTGTTAAAAGAAATTGAAAATTTGTGGCATGCGAAGTGGTAAATTATGGGCAGTTTTAAAAATAGCTAAAAAAATAGAAAATGCATATTATCAGGAAAAATGTGATTGGAAAAAATCCCTGATTTCAACTATCTACATGCCTAATTAACAATCGACCTCAATTAATTATTTGTATTAATTATTTGTATTAATTATTTAATTTCTAAATTGATTCCGCACCAAAAACATTATTGACTCAATTAATTGCACACGTAATTAATTGCCTGGCTAATTAATAAATATATAAATGACTTGATTATCAAATTGATTTGGCACTCGGTTTTAAAATTATTTGTGCATCAATGTCGGCGTGTGAACGACGATGACGTACACATTATACATTATCTTCTCTATCTATCTCTATATTTATACTACTAGCAAAATGGCCCGTGCGTTGCAACGGGAATAAATATTTATGGCACAAGATCAATTTTGTTAAATGCAACGCATGTGCTTCACTACGGGGCAAATGGCAATTACCATGAATTACGATTGATCGGGTCAAGTAACTGGATCACAGGACAATTCAATTCAGTTAAACCTTGACAATTAAAATGAGTGCATTGCGATGGAAAAAAGGCGAGGAAGACCACCAAGGGAAAAGGCGACGAATGCATTCAGTCATAGAGCATATCTAATTCGTTTTTCATGGTATGGGTTCTTCATTAGTTACCAATGAATCAACTGCTTAATTCATTATATATTAGCAAAATATGAGATTAGTTCCATATGATCGAGTAATACGTTGTGAAGAAAGAACGCATGTCCAAAATATTAACAACATGCAATTTTCTCGTATTTCGGTTTGTATCTGACAGATATATTCTTGAATGAAAAACTGGGAATGAGTTACGTCAAGACTACTTAGCTAAAATATTGATTTTTGAGTTGTTCAACTGGGCAATCCATCAATCAGTCGTATTCCACTCAACTGGGAACTTGCCTCGACACAAAGTTCCTTTGTAGCTCTGAATTAGCACAAGAGAAATAGATGCAGCATGCATTTGTCAATATGCATTCATACCAGTTTACTGCCACCTAAGTAAAGCTTGATGGTAGATCTTGTGATGAACGGGATGAACAACTCAAAAGAAATTGAGATGAGAGTCGCGAGATCACATGATCCGACAGAAAAATAGACTTTCAAGTTGTGCAGTCAAGCTGCTGAGCCAAGACCCATGTCCAGTTGCAACCGACAATGTCCAGGAGCCACGGTCATATCCAGTGGCAAGCTGGCAATACGCGCCATGAATGATCCAACAATGTTGGTATTTTGTGCTACGCCAGCGGAATTCAGTGAGGTGCCTATTACCAAAATACCTTTTTGCGGGACCTATACCAAGATTACTGACCACTGGAATCAAAGTATTGTTGCCTACTTTTAATATAAATCTGTATAAAACATAAGCTTTTGCACATAAATCTCATAACTTAAACTTCGCATCATAAATTTCCCACTAAACCAAAGAAGCCAAAAAATTAGTATGACTACCCAGAAAATTAATTTCCATTAGAGAACTTATTAAACTATAGAAGCGAGTGGTTTCATGTCTGGGATCCGATGGGGCAGCCTCTTCCAGTTCCATGTATTTTTTGTTTCGTCCTCCAGTGCATATTCCCTGCAGCTTATTGTGGGTACTCATCATAATAATTTGTACTTAGAGATGAGATGCATGCTGTCACTGTCAGGCACACAACTTTTTGATGGAAGTGGTAAATACTCTGATTTTGACAACAACAAAAAAGATGTCATTCACGTCTGTTGCCTTCAAATATCAATTTGTATTTAAGCATATCTAATGTTTGATCTGCAACATACAGGCGTATAGGGGGCGGTCAGCACTAATTCCCCTAGCCTCTCACCCACACTTGTCTCCAGGTCTCCTCAGACTTTGACCCCCGCCATCACCATCTCTGCCTCTGCCGTGCTGCCTTCACCGTTGCGGCGGAGCACACGACGGCCGAACTGCCAGAAGCCTTCCTTGCGGTGGCTGTCAGGCCCGTACGTGTTCCCATTGCCATTCTGCCGTGCCACTTGACCAGGAAAGACAGGCGCGCTCCGTCGTGGTTGCGCCTGACGCACGTTGTCTGAGCATGACCAAGGCTAATAGGCTGCAGAGTTCCATCACAATCGGTAGCACATCATGCTTCTGTACATTATAAGAAACCATACAAAATACAAAACAAATACAATCCGAGAGATTTAAAGGGCAAACAAGCATTATGGAGACTGATTAATTAGAAAACCTGCAGACACATCACAGATCAGATGAGGCTAACTCAATTTCCAAATTTCTTGCAATAGTGATTTGTATTTGAAGCCGTTACACAGGTAGTGGTGATGACACTACGCAGGTTCATGCAGAAACATCTAAAACAATGATTGAAAATTGGTACCTCAGTTGGAGTTCAAGTGGATGGCGTTCGGCGAAGTAGTCGAGATTGGAACCTCAGTTGGAAGTGGAACTCAAGCGGACGGTGTTCCGGCGAATTAGGCAAAGATTAATAGAAGCTCCCTAGTGTGGCGCTTTCGAGCACCGTAACTTGTGATAGCGCGGGGTTTAGGCGGTCGAGACCTTTTTATGGCAGCGAGGGGATCGGACGAAATCCAAGTCAGGTACAACCCCATGGCTGCATGCTTGAGCGGGTTTCATTATGCTGTAGCCGCAAAAAAAGGTTTCATTATCCTGCGCAAACACGGCACGGGACTTCGATCCGAGTCGGATAGAGGTGGATGAGGCCGAGAGACGGACGACGAAGGAGAGGTGAGCGGCCGCCGGATCGGCACGCTCCGGTTCGAGGCGCAGGGCCGGCGGTCGCCAGTCGGAGGACGTCGCCCTCCACTCGACGCGCCATGTCTAGCTCTTCCCGCTCATCTTGCTCACCGCCGCTCTTTCCGCGGTGCTCCTTCTCGCCAACTCTCTTGCTGCAGCCCCGCTCATGGACGCAAGAGCCATAAGCCGCGCCGAACCGGCCAGCGAGGTACAACAGAGAACGTTGATTAGGATAGGGTTGGCTGGAGGTGGAGTAGTATGAGAGATGGAGGACGGCGGAGCGGCGATCTGGACAGTTGGGCAGCGGAACGACTTGGCGGATCGAGAGGCGCTGAGGAGAGCGAGAGGATCGTGGTCGGGCCGGCTTCTAAGAATTTTTTTATTGAAAAACTTATACCTGTACGAAATACAAAGAAGTGGTCGTGCACTTTCTCAAACAAGGCATCGTAGTTGAACCGGTTGGTGTTTCACGCCTTCTTTTAAGCGGGTGCGGTTCGACTCCTATGCTAAGGCAGCTAAGCAATTATTTTAGCCAAACGTGATTTTCTTTTTCAGCTCCAACGGAAAACGAAAAGAAAAGATGACGTACGAAAAGACGGATGTACCAACCAGAAAAATAGATTTGGACAAAAAAAAGTGGAGAAACAATCCTCACTTTAATATTAAAAGAAAAGATAAAGAAATAGGTAAAGATAGGACATCCCCAAATTATTAGTACCACCTCGTTTATAAAAAAAATTTATCTATACAAATCGCAAAGCGTATTATGACATGAGAAGAAAGCGTATTGTGACGGTGAACCCGACGGACTCGTTCCGTGCTTTATTATTAGGTATAGATACTTCAAAAAGAGTTGTGTTCCTTTCCTACCGGTAAAACGTTTTGTCAATCGGTTCTCCCCTTCCATCACGTTCCTTCACCGATTTTTTTTCACCACATCAATTGTCTGCACTTTCCTCATGCACTAATTAATCATCTTAATTTACTTATCTTTTGCATCAAATCAATCTTAATTTATTTACCAAACATCTCATCAAACTATAAGGTATATAACGAGCAAGGTTTAATAAATATTTATTTTGTTGCAACACACACGCATTGTCCTAGTCCTGCCTAAAAATGGTTGTATTCCCTCTGTTTCTAAATATAACTCTTTTTAAATATTTCAATACAAACTACATACAAATTTATATAAATATATTTTAAAGTATAGATTCACTCATTTTGCTTCGTATGTAATTTCTTATTGGAATCTCTAAAAAAAAACTTATATTTAGAAACGGAGGGAGTAATATTTTGTCTCCCGTCTAGTTCCATCACGCTCAATTCCCGGTCTCCCCACCCTCCACCGATTTTTTATTTTGCTGTTCATCTCTTTTTGGTTTTCATCACACAAATTTTTGGTAACCCAATAAACAACATCAATTTATAGTATATCAATAAATTCACAATCCATAAACAAATTGTTTCTTATGATAAGACCTGATATCGGTTAGATATCTTTGATAACCCAATAAACAACAATAAATTCATAGTCAGTAAATTAATAAATACTTAACAGTCAGTCTCTTATCTTCAATAGCCCAATAAAATAAATCAATCATGAACACATACATGTTTTATCACAAAAATATATGCTATATAACCAAAACATAATCATATTTTATCTATTTGTTGGTATCAAGATTTGTCTTGTATGGTCCTCTTATTGCGTTAAATAATATTACCCCATGGCAACACAAAGACACATAATAGTACAAAACAAACGAAGCTAAGGGCAGATACGATTTTACTTTAACACCAAACAAACTCAGCCCGCTAGGCGAACCAACATGTAGTTGGATGGTTAAAGAGACAATGTTATCCCGGCCCATCAAGGGTTCAAGTTCTGGTACTCGCATTATTTCTGGATTATTTCAGCATTTTCAGCAATGCGCTTTCAGTAGAAGAAGATGTTCTCGTCGACGACGAGGCGCCCGCGGTGACTTCGTGAATCTCAAGATGATATGTCAGCTCTGTCTCTCAAAGGTGCTCATATGGATAGGGTGTGCGTGTGTGCGTTCGTAGGGATAAGTGCATGCGCGTATGTATGAGCGTTTGTGTCTGTATTGTATTAAAAAAAAACTCATCCCACTAGGATTGTTTCCAGTTGAGTGCTAGGTGAAACAAACAAATACCCATGAAATTTATATGCACATCTGGACTAGTAACTACATCTTGTTCGATTAATAACAAGAGCGAGCGAGGTCACTTGATCCATACACATATTACTTACTTTTACACAGAGGAGAGGAGAAGAGCTATCGTCTCCTCCGCCTTACCATACCATCCATCACTTGTTCAAAGTGCACGCACCAAAATACCTACCACATACATACATTCTTCCACCTGCAGCAGCTTGCTTGTGACATTTCTAATTGATTACCCTAGCTAGTTAGTTAATTAACCCTTCCTAAACGAACAACCATCGCATCGCATCAACAACCTTCTAATGCCTCAGCTCATCGCGCGGTACCGGTAACTCTGCTCCTCCTCTCCTTCCCTGCAAAACAATCCAAAAACAATCAGTACTAGGTTAGCTCATACGCCTTCAAAACGAACAAAATGCCAGCACTCTTCCAGGACAAGCGATGAGACGACAAACAAACAAGCGCGTACTTAGAAGGTGACGCCGACCTCCCCGGCAGTATCTGCTTCCGCACAGGCACTCGAACGCCTTCACGGGCTGCCTCTCGTCGTCGAAATCGATGCCATAGTCCTGCAACCAGCAAACAACATGTCACTAAGCATTTCTCTTCCGTTGCAGCTCTAGTGTCCAAAGTAAATGCATATTTTCATCTTGCAACGGAGACAAACTTTCTACTTCTCAAAAAAGAAGTATTGACGGAGAATACCAAATTCTTGGGGGTGACATTAATAAACGGAAGATAAAGCCCACAGTTGTAAACAAATACGGCTACGGTCAGAGACATAAGATTCACATTGATGCAAGCATATGAAGGAAATTCTACAGGAAAAAAACTGATCACTTGATATGCATGCATTCAGAGAGAAGACTTGAAATACAGAATATCAACCTCAACCTCACTTAGACAGCAACAACTTATACTTTTGCAGGTCCAACGAGTTTGTCAGTCATAGCTCATTGAGATATTCGTCTATGTGAACAAAGGTTGCATACATGTTGCATCAATATCAAGAAACTATACAATGCACATACCCATGTCAGTTCCTCAAAAGCCTCCACCTTCTTGCTTGTGAAGAATGCAACCTGTTTTATGAACAAGAAAAAAAATAAGACCATCAACTCAGTGTGTCTATCTTATGGTATTTTCAGAGCCATAATAAAGTTGTTGAGTGTAGCTTACATGATAATATTGATGATCAGGAGTCTCCACTTCAACAGGAATCATGGCTAGATTTGCATCACAGCATCTACATGGAGTATTACAACCAGATTTATTTTTTAAGAAGACAAGTTAAAGTTAAGCCTCTTCTTCTTTGCTGTCATTTAAAAATTAAAATAAGAAGTATGACTGTTAAGAACAAGCGCACACCTGTGGTTGATGAATCTGCCAACATTTCCATAAAATGTTCCATCTAGGCATAAAGCCTCTTCATCCTTTGGTGCCCCTCCGGAACACCAACCAGCATCCAAAAGTATTGGATGTGCATAGCTAGCATTCTGCATATTTTGGTTTTGAATGGCCCTTTCATGTAGTTCTGTATTTGTTAGTATCTCCCCAGCATATTCACAAACAAAGGTGCCTTTTGGCAAATCATCGAGTGTGCGGAGCCCCCAACCCCTCCCTTCTTCGGTGAAAAACACCTAGTAGATAATAGAAGTACCAGTCAGGATGCTGCACATGGCAAGTAAAGAAAATCTGCCATTATAGTGCCTCAACAATCTACGTTCACAAAACATAAAATATTACCTGCAGATTGCATCTTATGCCACGTTGAACCACTCGGTTACCGCATTGCATATTACAGCCACATTTGCTCCAGCATTCCTTGATAAATTTCCTAACAAGGTGGCCCCTGCAAGGCTCTGGTGAAGCTTGATTTCTAGACCTCTCTAGCGGGCAAGTTTTACAGAACACCCTGTGATGATCTTCTGGGAATCGGTTCATAGATACACATTCATCAATGAATGCTGGCTTAACCAAACCGTCTAGTGTGTATGCATATTCACCTCCAGTTTCTCTTGCACAAGCACATGGTGCAGGTGCCCTCAAGCAGTTACCAAAGCATTCAGAGCAACAGTCTTCACCACCAATCTTTTCAAGAAAAATGCTAACAAGAGCATTCTGGAATACAACGTTTGTAGGCATATAATAAAAGGAAGGTGGACATTTATCTCTGCCAGATTCATCTATAATTGATATCCTCAATTTTTCTTCTCCCTTGGATATATCAGTTACGTCATGGATAGTCCTCGATATTGAAAGTGCCAAATGGTGTTGCTGGGCAAGGGTTGAATTTGCTGGACCACTCTCCAAGCCTTTCGAAACTAACGGTTCTTCTCTAGCTTCCTGTTTTCTATTTATACCATTCTCTGACAAGCTCCCATTACCAACAACATCTGATTGCGCATTATGCTCCACGGTATGTTCAGTGCCTTGTTGCAGAATACACTGGCACATCTCAGTCATGACGCCACGAATGGAAAAATCAGGAGAGCTGAGACATTTGTTCTCAACCATCTTGAAAACTGCTTCTAAAGCAGGCATGCGGAACTTTGATGGGTCTATATTGAATTTCAGAGACATCTTAACATCACCCCTAGGGGATGATGCTATATCAACATCAAAACAAGGTGATTCCTGCACATTCCCAACTCCAGATCCAGTTCCGTTGTTTATTGTGCTGCTTGCTGGCTCTACGGATAAAGTAGGCATTTCCCTATTTCTGCAACTCTGAATTGTCCTGTTTTTATCACCTATATAAAGTTAAAAGTTCAAAAGAGTAAGACCATTGTCCAGAAGAAAAAAATAACAGCAAGATGTGATTGATTAAAGACGTATTTAACATGTTAAAGCAAAGGTTCAGCAGGTGGAACCTCAAAAGTGCAGAAAGCCTTACTTAACATGTTAAGTTACCAAGCAAAGGTTGCAACCAGTGTCGGGAGCAATTTTTGTGAGAGATAAGAGTCCAGATGAACAATATAAGAAACTGAACCGATCAATTGAAAGGTGTATGTTCTCTAAATGATGCTAGCAATCCCAGCTTCATGCATGTGGAAAGGTATATCACAAATTTTATTAACAATTCCTGATTCTGATCTTAACATATCTTCAATGGTAGGCTTACTGAACAGAAAGTGTATTTTTTAAGCATGATATAAGACCAGGATAGCACAAAGCAAAAATCATTCTTCTACTGTACAACATAAAGCACTACTGCTTAATTGGTTAAAACATTAAAATGACCACCCAGTGCATAGACAATGTCAAAATGTCATGATCTGAAAATAAAAGTCAGGCAATATGCTTAACATGTCATCTATAGCACCGGGACAAAACGATGAATGAGTTCAGATTGTCAATGCGAACCTTCTGAAATCTGTTTAGGAGTTTGTTCAGGCAGAGGCAATGCCAAAAACTCCGAGGAGGGCGCGCTGCGCTTGCGCGAACGGTGAATCAAGCCAGGCTGCACATTCAGACAGTCCACTGCATCCATGTCGATAGGCTCAGGCTTGGGCTCTCTAAGGAAGACAGGCTGCTGAAAATCTTCATCCATCATCTGCATCTGCATCTGCTTGCTTAGCGCTCTGGTCTGTGTAGGCGAAGCGGCTTGAGTTGGGTCAGGGCCAAGGGGGTTTGCTCTGGAATCGGTCCTGGAGCGTGGTGCGCTGATGTGGTTATCCGGGTCCTTGCGGACGACGGCGAGGGAGGTCGAAGGGCGCTGGTCGTCATCCTCCGGCGTGGACATTTCCGGCATGGTGCCTGTCTCCAGCTCCAGATCGAGCTCATCCTGCCCCTGCCCCTGACCCCCGCCATTGGCTGGGCCGCCATTCGCCTGAAAACAGAGCAACCATTTCATCAGCTCCTCCGACAGCGGGGGTTCTCGGTATGGATGGATGCCGGAAGGGGGGCGGGAAGGAAGGAGGAAAGGGAGGGACCTGCTCGTCGAAGATGGCGTCGGCAAGGGCGCGGTAGGACTCGGCCTCGATGAGCTGCCAGTTGTCGTCGTAGAGCTCGACCAGGCGCTTGAGGACGCGGGCGGTCTGCTCCCTGGAGATGCCGAGGAGCTTCATGGCCTTCACGGCCCGCCGTGCCCTCGCGTTGCGGTTACCTCGGGAAGAACCCATCTTCGATCCGGTCCGGTCAGATCCGATTCACAGCGGCATCGCCATTGCTAGGGTTTGCAAGAGAAAGCTTGGGGATTCTGGGCGGTGGCTGGCTTCCCCTCTCACTTCTTTGGCGATTCGTCGAGTGTCAGTCGCTCACAGTGCTGCTGAGTGCCGACCGGTGGGTGGGTGGGTGGTCCGTGGAAGAAGACCAGAGGACGCCTCACTTCACTGGCTACTCTACTCGTCGCGGGCGAGTACCTCGTGCTACCAAAACTGAAGGTAAATGTTCCCAGCCGGGCGCCGGCCGAACCGGTACGCCGGACACACGCGAGCCGCGAGATGGATCGTAATCATGCGGCCAGAAACAGCGCATCCCTCCCTTATCTGCAGCCAGGGGCGGAGCCCAATAGGCCCACCCTGTGGCACAGGCTACAGGGTCCAACAAAAAATTTAGTGCTAAATTTCAGCTATAAAGCCCAAGGCATCAGGGTGGGCCAACACCAGTGCCACAGGGCCCGTATAATCAGCCTGCAAAGCCTCTCACGCTCAGCTTCCAGGAGGCTACAGCCCGTCACGTTCGTTAGCTGCACCAAGGCCTGCGAGTACGCAGGAGCAATTGATCCAATTTCCTAGCTATCTCATGTAATCGAACGGGAGAGGCAAGTACAGCCAACAGTGGCGGACCTAGCGTGTGTGTGCATGGTGTGCCCTGGCACACCCAGAAATCTAAGAATTTTTTTATCATGTACTATTATTTTGGTGATGACACCCTTCATTTTTGAAATGGATACACCACATCATTTTTTATTGAAGTGTCCACACCCTTCATTTGATTCCTGGGTCCGCCACTGACAGCCAACGCAGCTTCACAACAACAACAACAAAAAGTAAAGCCAACGCACGGCGGCAGCGACGATCAATCCACAATCCGTTCCAAGCGACTCGGCCAGGGCGGTCGGCACACGTCTACGTGGACGCGGCTACGCCTCTCATGTCACCATGCCACACAATGTAAATTCTCTTAGCAAAATATCAACATATTTTTTATTCGAATTCTGTTTCGTTTACATTTTTATGTGTTATCTTTTCTGAAAACAAATACAACCTGTAGCTACTCCCTCTGTCCCATAATGTAAAGCATTTTTTGACACTACAGTGCGTCTTATATTATGGGACGGATGGATTAATAGATTAAATCATATTTAAATATATTTATCTGTATGTGTTTTGGCAAAAGGTATGGCATTAGCTTGTCCTCTAATTATCTATACTTCATGCTTCAAATGCTTCACAATTTAAATTCTAATTATGCATTCCCTAAAAGACCACCTCTAATTATGCATGCTTCGTGTCTTCATTGGCTTCATAATTTATCTCTACTTATGTCCGATGATGTGTTTTAGAATTTGGAAATGCAAGACATCATTTTCATGTAATTTTGTTCTTTGTTTTATCATTTTTTTAAAGTAGTTACATTTGATTTTTAGACATTGATTTATGTTTTGTCTGCCGTGTTACAAGTTGTGAAACCCACCCTTATTCAATACATCGTTGCTTGGAAAAAAAATTATGCTATTGTCAAGGGGTGCATCAGGGTAACAGTAGCTCCAGCTCCGCCCCTGTCTGCAGCACAAGTCCTTCTTCCTTCAGCGCTCACCTCTCCCGCACTCATCCCCGCAGCTCCGTTTCCCCGTCCTGCACCACCGGCGTCGCCGCAGCTCCGGTCCACTGTCCTGCACCACTGCCTTCACCTCCAGCCTTATGCGCGCGCATCCCTCCCCTCTCCTCTCCCTCGGCTGTGACTGGGCCAGATCTCCATCATCGACGGCCAGTCGCTCCCTCGCCGGCCGCCATGGCTGCCTGCTGACATGGCCAAGTCCATCCCCTAGTTACAGCCTTCACACGCGCGTATCCCCCCTCCTCCCGGGTTGCGATGGGCCACCACAAGCTCCATCGCCGGAGGCCAGGAGCTCCCCTCGTCGGCCGCCATGGCTGCCTGCCGCCATGCTCGAATCCACCCCGCGTATACAAGTGTTGCAACCGTCACCTAGAAAAGCTTCAACAGCTGTTGAAAAAAGCTTCAACCATAGACACAGAAGCTTCAATGGCACTGCACAACAAGGGGAAGTTGCAACCGTAGTTGGATTTTGCTACTACCAGCGAAGTTTTTTGCTACATCCGTCAGGTGGAGCTGCGACCTCACGACGACGACAACGACGATTTTGCTGCAACCGTAGTAGGATTTTGCTACAACCGGCATACCATTTTGCTACAACCAGCGTCACGTTTTGCTACAACACACAGCCAGCATCGCGGTTTTGCTACAACTAGCGTCGCTTTTTGCTACAACCGGCATCATGTTTTGCTACATCCATCACGACCGGGCTGGAACCCGCGGCTGTGGCGGAGGCATTGCAGATCCTGCTGCACGCGCTCATGCTACAACCGCTAACCGAAAAGCTTCAAACGAGATGAAAAAAGCTTCAACCCGATATATGAAAAGCTGCAAGCAGTCATTGACATGGCGGAATGCTACAACCATTGACATAAAATGCTACAACCCTTTATAAAAAAAGTTTCATTGCAGCACATCGGGTGGGTCTGGAGCGACCGGCCGAAATTTCGGCCGGCGCACCGGCGCCTAGCGTTGCCCTTTAACTGAAGTGCTACCGTGGTACAGGCTTATGGGTCGACGGTTTTCGGATCGGACCACATCTGGAAGGTGTTGGATGTGCTTAACTTATGCGCAATTTTTAAATTCTTATAAGAGGTTTTTTTTTTGCAAATCTTGCAGAGTTACTAGAAGCCGTCTGATCTGAGAATTCGATGCCCAGAAGCCCGTATCACGGGAGCACCTAAGCCTCGGTAGCACTAGATATTTCAGTGCCCTCTACTCATCTCGCTTCTTATCCTATCTTAGCCAACCCAGCAATTACCCAGTGCATTTTTTTGTTCATTATTCCTGACAAAATTAATATTCTCGAAGAAAACAGGTGAAAAGAAAACATTGATGGGTCACCCCTGTCCCGCACATTACAATCAGCTGAAAAGATCATTTGGATTCGAGTCACATAACCTTCAAAATCCTCATTTTTCATGTTCCTGCCCATTCATTCATTAGGAAAAAAATGTAACAAGACAGAGAGGTGCGGTCAGATAAGAACAATATTGTGTACAACAACTTTCAAAGTGGACGCAAAAATGACGTTTGACATGCCAACTGCCACGAGCTTCTACCGAGTGCAATCAAAGCTGGCCATAAGCACAGTGGCACTTATCTAGATTGGATACTTGGATTGTGCGTCACTATTGTACATATTCCATGTGTGTCAGTCAACATCGCATTTAAAAGGAATATGATCATCGTCGTGACAAAATAAGCATTTTTTGTTCCTCATGTTATTGCCCATGTAATCCTTGGTGACGCCCTCGATTTGACCGTACACTAATCATGCACGCAAATGTGTACGACCAAGATCAGGGACTCACGGGAAGATATCACAACACAACTCTAAACACAAATTAAAATAATACAAGCTTCATATTACAAGCCATGGCCTCGAGGGCTCGAATACAGAAGCTCGAAAGCAACAGAGTTAGAGGAAGCAACAATATCTGAGTACAGACATAAGTTAAACAAGTTTTGCCTTAAGAAGGCTAGCACAAACATCAACGATCGAAGAGGCAAGGCCTCCTGCCTAGGACCTCCTAACTACTCCTAGTCGTCAACTGCTTCACGTAGTAGTAGGCTCCGTCGGGGTAGTAGTAGTAGTCGACTGGGGTGGCATCTGGCTCCTGGGATCCGCCATCTGGTTGCAACAACCAGAAAGAAGAAGAAGGGGGGAAAATGGGGAGCAAAGCAACCGTGAGTACTCATCCAAAGTACTCCCAAGCATCAGATCTATACTAAGTATGCATCAGTATCAAATGAAAAGCTGTATATGTGGACTGAACTGCAGAATGCCAGAAGAGGAGGGGAAAAGCCCAGCCTATCGAAGACTAGCATCTTCAAGCATCTTCTGGAAATCACCATCTTGCAGTAGTAGAAGGAAATACAGAATAACAGTTTATAATTAACAAGCATGTTGTAGTATTAACGTCCTAGAGATCCTTCCTCGACTCCCTGCGAGAAAGTAATCTCGCAGCCACATATCCATCACATATCTCAAGTATCCATTTCTAGTTATAATAGATCAGGATATAAGACTGAACATCTGTTACCGTGGACACAGCTATCCGAATAGATAATTTCCCTGTAGGGGTGCACCACGTTTCCCTCACGCTCGATCACCTCTGGCCGGACACACCTTTCTGGGTCAATGCCCGGCCTCGGAAGATCAACACGTCGCAGCCCTACCTAGGATCAGTTGAGAGGTCCCCGCCGGTCTACATCCTAAGCACTTCGGGGTCATGGGCCATCGCCCGTTGCACTCCGAAACGTTGCGCGCAGGGCGATCCAGGCCACCTCCACTGGGGCGCCGACCAGGCCGTGCCGCAATGCTGAACTGGACGTCTGACAAAGCTTCGGCTGATACCACGACGCCGAGGCCCATAACTATTCTCGCGTGGCGGTTAGTGCGTAAAGGCCAGAGGCCAACTCAGAACAAATACCCAAATCTTTTAGTGCATTATTGACAGAAGTGACGGCTGTCGGGACAAGTCCGGAGCTATCACCCCTCCTGGGTGATATCGCTAAACCGCCAGCCGCCACCGTAAGAACTCCCGCGGGTGCTCACCGGGCCCGCCCGCCTTTCACAAAGGTCTCAAGTAAAGTCCATGTAACTGTGTGTCCAAAACATCAAGGTGGAAAACCCGAGGAATCACCCCCGACGAATTCCACTCGATGTGTCCATCAAGGCGAACTATGAGGAATCACCCCCGAGGTTCACACTTGAGGGGTTGCACGGCATAGTCATATCGGGAATGGAGAAAGAGGAATCACCTCGATGACCACGACCGAATAGCTACACTACAGAGTTATCATCATGAGTGCGTTACGAGGTTTCACCCTTGGCACCCGATAGTACCTCTGCAGAGTCGAGCAACAAAGGGGGTGTGATGTGATGTGAAGTGTCGGGCTCCGGTCTTCGATCACGTTGCTCGAGTCGTCGATGATGAAGCAGGGGCAACAAGGACAGTCGGGCTCCGGTCTTCGATCATGTTGCTCGAGTCATCGATGATGAAGCAGGGGCAACAAGGACAAGGTGGGGGTCACTGATGGATCACTATCCAACCTATACTAAGCAGTTTAGCATAGCATGGTAGGTAACAATAGCAGGTACAAAAGCAGGCTATGCATCAGAATAGGATCAAACAATAACAGTAGCAAAATCTAATGCAAGCATGAGAGAGAATGGAATGGGCGATATCGGGATGATCAAAAGGGGGGGGGGGGCTTGCCTGGAAGCTCTGCTGAAAGAGAAGAAGAGTCGTCGTTTGACGTAGTCGATCACCAGGGCATCAACAGGAGTCTCGGGGTCTACCGGAGAGAAGAGGGGGGAAGAAACAATAAATACATAGCACACAGTTGCATGACATGACAATAAGCGGTACTAGACGTGTTCTAACGCAGTACTACACGATACCGGCGAAGGGGGAAAACACCCGGGAAAGCATTCCCGGTGTTAGGCATTTCCGGACAGACGAAACGGAGGGGATTGTTCCATGTTCGGTATGCTAGGGATGTGTGGTGGACGAACGGACCGCGTATTCTGATTCGTCTCGTCGTTCTGAGCAACTTTCATATATAAAACTTTTTCATCCGAGTTACGGATTATTTTATATGATTTTCAAAATTTTATTAATATTCTGTAATTTATTATTAATTCGAAAATAAAAGTAAAATGCTACGGGTACCCAGCTCTATGTACACAGGAGTGTACCAGAGGCTGACAGGTGGGCCAGGGGGTCCCAGTTGACCAGTCAACGTTTGACTGGTCAACATGGGGTGGGGCCCCTGTCATAGAGACATCTAACTAATTCTAGATTAGTTAGTTTAACCAGTTAATTAGTTTAACTAAAACATTTTAATTAAGTTAATTAATTAATTAATTGATTAATTAATTAATTTAAAATTATATTTTTTATTATTTTTTTTAGAAAAGGGGACAGTGGGCCCAAGTGGCTAGCGGCCCATAGGCCAAACGGGCGCTGGGCGCGCGGGTGCTGGCGCCCGTGCCCGAGGGGCACTACGCCCGGGCACGGGGCAAGGCGCGGGGGGGCGCTGGGCGTCGGACCAGCAGGGCGCAGGAGAGCGCCGGCGGCCACGTCGAGCCACAACGCTGGGCAGCGACGGGCGCTGGTGGGCGTGGGCATCGGCCAGAGCGGACCCGGGCGAAGACGCCCGTCGGGGCGGAGGGCGAGGCCAGCCCGGGCGCGGCGGACGGAGCCCCGGGGCATCGGACCCAGGCGCCGGCCGGCGAGGGCCGTGGTTGGCGGCGCTGGCGAACCGCGGGGCCGACGGAGGCCCGGTCGTGGCTGTGGTCGGGTGTGGGGCGCGCGGCAATGGTGGTGGTCAGCAGAGGCGGGGGGAGGGCCGCGGCGCTTGCGCGCGGCAGAGGCCGGCGGCGCATATGGAGAGGCCGACGGGAGGAGTGTAGGATCGAAAGTATGTCTAGAGGGGGGGGGGTGATTAGACTACTTGTAAATATAAAAATTCTGCCTTTTGATCATGAACAGTTTTTGGCAGATTCACAAGTATGATCAAGACAAGCATCACCCTACACATGCAATTCTAGAGTATAAGCAGCGGAAAGTAAATTGCACATGTAGTAAAGAGAGGTGGAGAAGATCAAACGCAATTTGGAGACGCAATGATTTTTCCCGTGGTTCCGATAGGTAGTGCTATCGTACATCCACGTTGATGGAGACTTCAACCCACGGAGGGTAACGGCTGCGCGAGTCCACGGAGGGCTCCACCCACGAAGGGTCCATGAAGAAGCAACCTTGTCTATTCCATCATGGCCTACGCCCACGGAGGGCTAGCCTTACTCGGGGTAGATCTTCACGAAGTAGGCGATCTCCTTGCCCTTACAAACTTCTTGGTTCAACTCCACATCTCGATGACGGAGGCTCCCAAGCGACACCTAACCAATCTAGGAGGCACCACCCTCCAAAAGGTAATAGATGTTGTAGATGATGATGAACTCCTTGCTCTTGTGCTTCAAATGATAATCTCCCCAACACTCAACTCTCCTCACTGATTTGGCTGTGGTGGAAGAAAGGATTGAGTGGAAAGCAACTTGGGAAGGTTAGAAATCAAGTTTCATATGGTAGGAATGGAGCAACTTGATCTCAACACAAGGGTAGGTGGTTCTCTTCTCAGAAAGTGTAAGGTAGGAGTGGTAGTTCTTTCTGATGGCTCTCTCCACGAATGAAGAGGGGGTGGAGGGGTATATATAGCCTCCACACAAAATCCAACCATTACACACATAATTGAGCAATCTCGGTGAGACCGAAGTTGAAACTCGGTCAGACCGAAAGTTCAAATATAGTGAACATTGGGGTTTTCGGTGGGACCGAAAATACCATCTCGGTTTGTCCGATTTGAGTAAAGATAGGAACTTGCCAGTTTCGGTGAGACCGAAATCATCAACTCGGTTATTCCGATTTGAGGACAAACGGTTACAGAAGCTTGGCAACCCGTATTTCGGTGAGACCGAACTCAAACTCGGATTGACCGATTTTTCTAGGGTTTGGCTTATGGCTGAGGTGGTTCATCTCGGTGGGACTGAGTTTGGAAAATCGGTTGGTCCGAGATTACTTATGAGTGTGTATTGTAGTGAAAGTTGCTGATAGTTGAAGCAGATATATCACTAAGCACTTGAGCAACCAGATCATCAACACAACCTCATCCCCTTTTAATAGTATTGGCTTTTCCTATGGACTCAATGTGATCTTGGATCACTAAACCAAAAATGGAGTCTTGAGCTTTTGCCAATGCTTGCCTTAGCATTTTGAGGGGTCCACTTCTTCAGACATTGCCATACCCATATCACTGAACTTCTCTGAAATGATTCTCAAGTAACTATTAGTGCAATGATATATATGTTGTTATTAATTGCCAAAACCACCCGGGGATTAGTTGCACCTTCAATCTCCCCCTTTTTGGTAATTGATGACAACATATAGATCAAAGCTTCGACAAAGGATATAATCAAAGAATAATATCGTCGCTTTGAGAAGTATGTGATAAGCAAGAGCTCCCCCTAAATTTGTGCATTATTTAAAATTTGCGTTTAAATGCAAATGCACAATCGATTAGGATCATGGGTCACTCTTCCATGTCACATACATCTTGGTGGAGCGCACAAAATGATAAGAATGAATAACATGCACCCAATCACCAAGACATGAGTAAATAGCCATACAAGATAGGAATAGCATATGATAAGCATTAAGCACACATTAAAGCATAGTATGACCAAGCACTCATAAAAGTAGCATCAAACGTAGTATCAAGCACACTGAAAGTTTCAAGAACCAAAAGTACCAAATGAAACGGCAAAAGAACGAAAGAGCACTCTCTCTCTCGAAGCCCTATGATCTATACAATTTCTCCCCCTTTGGCAACAAGTTACCAAAAAGTTTGAAAAAGCATAGAGCTAAACGTCACTGTGGGCTCTGCTGGCGGCTCCTGTCTGGGTAGATGTCGGAGTAGATATGACGGCATCGGCGAAGACTTCAGCTGATGTCTGCGCTGGAGGAGTGGATACTGGAGCTGTGGCTGGAGTGACTGCTGGAGCTGTAGGAGGTGCTGAAGTGGTAGTCCTGGAGTCAGTCACTGGGATAGCTGCTGATCGGGATCCTCTGGGAACCTGAGCAGTCTGGCGATGAGAGTCCTGGACTAGGTCATCCTGCATGAGCTCTGCCCTGTCCTGCCTAGCTTCCTCCATGTCTGCCTCAAGCTTGTTGACGGTCACCTGAAGTTCAGTCAGCTTCACGTCCAGAGCGTGGATCTTGTCGTCAACAATCCTCTCTAGGCTCTCCTGAGATTGTTCAATGCTGGCCAGACGTTGTTCAATCCTTTGAGTAGCTTCAAGAATCTGCTCTCCGAAGCTCTTTGGTTTAGCTGCTGCTGCTGCTGCCTCTTTATCAGCTTTGGCTTTCCTAGCAGCTTCAATCTTGGCTTGACCTTCAACCGAAGTTGGATCCTCCTCATCCATCACAACAACATTATCTTCATGCTCTGGCTGCAGAGGTAAGTGCTTCCTATCCAACATGAATTTGCCCGTGCCAAACTTGGCATTGATAAGCATCTGAATCTGCGGGGCAAATCCACATGACCTCTTCTGGTCAGCTGCAGTCCTCTTAATGGTCTCTACCATTAAGTCCATCACCTTGAAAGGTGCCTTCTCATCAAGTATGTGCAGCATGTTGATAGAATAGCCTCTGATCATGCGATGGTCTCCAGACTTGGGCATCAAAGTATGCCTCAAAATAGTGTTAGTGGTAGGTAGACCTGCCTGGAGATAGTACACTGAGCCAAGCTTCCACACTTCCAAATCTGCTGCGGGGATCTCCTTGTACATGTTCTTCATGGAATCATGGTTCTTCTTAGGAATCCCATAGACATCAATGTCGTCCTCTCTTTGCACTGGAGCATTCAGAAGTTCTGCCCATTCTTCAACAGACGAAGAAAACCTTTGACCTTCAGTCATCCAGGTGATCTTCCCATCAGGATAGAAATGAGCTGTGGCATAGAACTGCATAATCATCTCGTCGTTCCAGTCTGTCAGCTTCTGACCCACAAACTCATCAACTCCACATGCAGTGAAGCTCTCATGCACATGGGGAAAAAAGTCTCGGTGCTCTTCACTGTCAATGTACTTCCAGTCAACATATCTGGTATCTGCAACAATAGGCTTCTTATCCACTAGCACAGTCTCATAGAAGTCCTGCTGCTCTCTGGTGTGGAATCTGGGGTCCACAGCAGTCCTTCTCCTCACGGCATATGGATCAGACTGTCTCCATAGCCTGAGACCTCGATCTTTCTGTGCCTTCATATCCTCGGCTTGAGGATGAGCATCGTTGTGGAGTGGCAGTTTTGGACGGAGCTTCAGCAACACATGTTCTTCTTCAGACTCAGACGGTGGCACATCACCTTTGTTCTTCTCAGACGCTGGAATGTTCCTGGTTGTCCTCTTGGGCTTGGCAGAAGGCTTTGCTGGAGCTGCCTTAGCTTGAGCAGGCTTCTTGGGCTTTGAAGTGGCTCCAGCCCTAATAGCATCACCCATGAGCTTAGCTTTCTGAGGAGGAGGCTGGGGTGCTTCTTCTTCTTCTTCATCCACTGCTGCATCTGCATGTGGTTCAGCATACACTACCCTCTTCCTCTTGGAAGTTTTCTTCACTTTACTTGGAGCTGGCTCTTCCAAGTTCAGCTTCTTGGCAACAGCTGACTGCTTGACCTTGCTGGTGCCTTTCTTTGACTGATGCCCTTGGTGCTCTTTGGCAACAACTTTTCTCTTAGGCTTGGAGGACACTTCTTCCTCAGCTACAAAATCAGAATCCTCATCATCTGAGTTCCTCTCCTTTCTGGTTCTGGTGGCTGCAGGAGGCAAGCCACTAGGTGTACTCCTCTCACCATCATCAACTGGACTACTAGCCTCAGGACTAGTATCTGCCTCAGGAATCTCTGCAAAAGGTGACTCTGACCTGTTCTGGCTGTCACTGGCATCTGACATGGCTGACAACCTATGAATAGATAAGGTATAGGCAGAGTAGAAGAGTTATCACAAACTGCAGAGGTTTTTGCAAAAAAAATGAGTTCAAATCTTAGTTTTGAGTTTTCACAGAATGCATTTCGGTCAAACCGATTTTCAGTTTCGGTGAATCCGAAGTGTATACAGAGGCTTACCACACCACTTTCGGTCAGACCGAAGTGGGTTTCGGTCCTGCCGAAACACTAGGGTTTCACTAAGACTCTACTTCGGTCACACCGATTTGCACGACTCGGTTAGACCGAAAGGTGCAGTGCAATGGCCAGAGGCCAAATCGGTCATTCCGAGTTTTCAAAATCGGTTTCACCGAGATGTATTCCGTGGAAACCTAACCCTAAGAATTTTACTCGAAACTAGAACTGATATGATGTTAAGGAAGATTTCAAACGTGGCCAGATATAGGGCAAACCAATCGTGCATTGAATCAGATGGGGAGCACGAGAGGGATCGAGACTCACCCTAACTTGGTGGAGTCCCTCTACGGCGGCAACGGCGCGGAGGAGAAAACCGTTGACGACGGCGGAGTCCTGCGACAAGGGCGCACAGGCGACGACGGCAACGATCCGGAGATCAGGGCGACGGCAGCAGGGGACGTGGGAGCGAAAACGTTTGAAGGATTAATCAACGCGCGTTGCCCTCGGTATTTATATCCCCTTGCTGTCGGTGGGACCGAGTTGAAAAACTCGGTGACACCGAGATGAATAACTGCTATGCAGTTACGCATTTCGGTCACGCCGAGATTTAGAACTCGGTTTCACCGAGATGAAACCTAGATTAGTCTAAGTGTTTCGGTTTGACCGAGTGGGAGAAGTTGGTCTGTCTGAAAATTACTTAGAAGGTTTTGGAAGTCAGCCTTAGACGGATCGGTGGCTCCGAGTGCTCCTCACTCGGAGGGTCCGAAAATGACTTGTTCAAAGTTTGTGATATAAGCATGAATAGAATTTGAGACAAGAAAGCATAGATAGCTAGGGAAGGTACTTAGGCATTCTTGTCCATCCATTTGGCCAGAAAAATCAAAACAATCAAAACAACAAATGGATGTCCTCGAATGGATAAAATCATGCATTCAACATGCTCACACAATAAGATAGCAAATGAAATATGTGTCAAACATGCACAACCAACACTCCAGCTACTAGCACACAATTTGTCGATGACTAGGTCATCTATATATGAGTATTTTGACTTAGGAGCCAAATGAGAACATTTGATCATAGGTCATACTCATCGTTTAAGCACAAGTGGGGTTACCACTTTTACATAAAGCATTGATGTGTTCACATCATTTGGAGATGCTTTAGCTCAATTTTTAGAGCAAAGCTCCCCCTAGATGTGAGAACCCCTTTTAAAGGGTCAAACTAACCTTGGGTTGTCGTAGAAGACTTCATGTAGATGTTGAAGATGTGGATGCTCAATGTTGATGTAGATCATCAAGAGTTGGGAGCTATCCTTTGGATTAGGGCACTTTCAATACCTACATGGGTTAGTCCCACAAGGAACAAACAAGGATATCCATAGACATAGATTGAAGTTCACAAAAGATGATGTCCATGAAAGCAATGATTACCTTGTCCCTTGACTTTACCAACAAGAGGGTTTGTGACTCCATGAACTAGTGCATGATGTGGAAGTTGATTGCATAAGTTCTTGCCAAAATGAATGTGAGTGAAGTAAGTTGGCGGAGTCACCCTCAAGAACCTTCTAGTTCTTCTTCTTCGGGATCCACATCATCTTGATGGGAATCCTTGGGGTTGTAGTTGAGCTTGACGAAGTAGAACTTGACGTGTCCTTGGGAACCCACTTGACCATGAAGCATCTTCCAATTCCCTCATTTGGTGAATCAAATAAGTCGTAGGAGTTGGAGTTGGAGGATACGAGTGCAAGACCGGCAACACCTTCATCTTGACTGTAGTCGGAGTCGGAGTGATAGCTTCCATCGGATTGATTGTCGGAGTCGGAGCCGGAGACCCATTCACCTACATGAGCTTGATGTCTTCTTCTTGTGTAGCTCCTTGATGACTTGTCTTTCCTCTCCGAATCCTTGCTTCTCCGAGAGGGTCTTCGTTCATAACGATCATCTCTACTCCTTCTTTCTTTCCGAGGTGACTCATCTCTTGATCTTCTTCTTGGAGATTCTTCTCTTCTCTTGTGGGGAGCCATACACTCATTTGAGAAGTGTCCGGGTCTTCCACAATTGTTGCAGTTTCGATCACGACTAGAAGATCTCTTTTCATCATATGATCTAGACTTTGAGCTTCTCTCTTTGCCTCTATACTTGTAGAATTTGTTGAAGTTCTTAACCATTAGGCTTATCTCTTCATTGGAAACTAACTTGTCACTTGAGGTTGTAGGAGCATCACTTGTAGCTTTGTAAGCACCACTTGACTTGTTGTGAAGCTCTTCCTTATCCTTAAGTGTCATCTCATGAGCAACAATTCTTCCAATGACTTCAGTTGGCTTGAGAGTCTTGTAGTTTGGCATCATTTGGATCAAAGTGCACACAGTGTCATACTTTCCATCCAAAGCTCTGAGAATCTTCTTAATGATGAATCGGTCAGTCATTTCTTCGCTTCCTAAGCCGGCAATCTCATTTGTGATGAGAGCAAGCCTAGAGTACATTTCAGCGGCTCCTTCACCATCCTTCATCTTGAACTTGTCAAGTTGACCTTGAAGAATATCTAGCTTTGATTCCTTCACAGACTCGGTACCTTCGTGCATTTCAACCAAAGTATCCCAAATCTCTTTAGCATTCTCAAGACGGCTGATTTTGTTGAACTCCTCGGGACACAAAGCATTGAAGAGAATGTCACAAGCTTGAGCATTGTTTTGCAACATCCGCAACTCTTCCGGTGTAGCTTCGCGATCCGGAACTTTTCCTTCCTCGAAGAATTCACCTTGCATACCAACACAAATAATGCCCCATGCGGCTGGGTTATGACCAAGAATATGCATTTTCATCTTATGTTTCCAACTAGCAAAATTTGTACCATCAAAGTAAAGACCTCTACGATAATTACCCTCACTAGACGGCATACTCTCCTAGGTTGTGAAACCAAGCTTATGGAGTCCAATGCAATGGAAACCAAAACAATGGAGACCAAAGCTCTGATACCACTTGTAGGATCGAAAGTATGTCTAGAGGGGGGGGTGATTAGACTACTTGTAAATATAAAAATTCTGCCTTTTGATCATGAACAGTTTTTGGCAGATTCACAATTATGATCAAGACAAGCATCACCCTACACATGCAATTCTAGAGTATAAGCAGCGGAAAGTAAATTGCACATGTAGTAAAGAGAGGTGGAGAAGATCAAACGCAATTTGGAGACGCAATGATTTTTCCCGTGGTTCCGATAGGTAGTGCTATCGTACATCCACGTTGATGGAGACTTCAACCCACGGAGGGTAACGGCTGCGCGAGTCCACGGAGGGCTCCACCCACGAAGGGTCCACGAAGAAGCAACCTTGTCTATTCCATCATGGCCTACGCCCACGGAGGACTAGCCTTACTCGGGGTAGATCTTCACGAAGTAGGCGATCTCCTTGCCCTTACAAACTTCTTGGTTCAACTCCACATCTCGATGATGGAGGCTCCCAAGCGACACCTAACCAATCTAGGAGGCACCACCCTCCAAAAGGTAATAGATGTTGTAGATGATGATGAACTCCTTGCTCTTGTGCTTCAAATGATAATCTCCCCAACACTCAACTCTCCTCACTGATTTGGCTGTGGTGGAAGAAAGGATTGAGTGGAAAGCAACTTGGGAAGGTTAGAAATCAAGTTTCATATGGTAGGAATGGAGCAACTTGATCTCAACACAAGGGTAGGTGGTTCTCTTCTCAGAAAGTGTAAGGTAGGAGTGGTAGTTCTTTCTGATGGCTCTCTCCACGAATGAAGAGGGGGTGGAGGGGTATATATAGCCTCCACACAAAATCCAACCGTTACACACATAATTGAGCAATCTCGGTGAGACCGAAGTTGAAACTCGGTCAGACCGAAAGTTCAAATATAGTGAACGTTGGGGTTTTCGGTGGGACCGAAAATACCATCTCGGTTTGTCCGATTTGAGTAAAGATAGGAACTTGCCAGTTTCGGTGAGACCAAAATCATCAACTCGGTTATTCCGATTTGAGGACAAACGGTTACAGAAGCTTGGCAACCCGTATTTCGGTGAGACCGAACTCAAACTCGGATTGACCGATTTTTCTAGGGTTTGTCTTATGGCTGAGGTGGTTCATCTCGGTGGGACTGAGTTTGGAAAATCGGTTGGTCCGAGATTACTTATGAGTGTGTATTGTAGTGAAAGTTGCTGATAGTTGAAGGAGATATATCACTAAGCACTTGAGCAACCAGATCATCAACACAACCTCATCCCCTTTTAATAGTATTGGCTTTTCCTATGGACTCAATGTGATCTTGGATCACTAAACCAAAAATGGAGTCTTGAGCTTTTGCCAATGCTTGCCTTAGCATTTTGAGGGGTCCACTTCTTCAGACATTGCCATACCCATATCACTGAACTTCTCTGAAATGATTCTCAAGTAACTATTAGTTCAATGATATATATGTTGTTATTAATTGCCAAAACCACCCGGGGATTAGTTGCACTTTCAAGGAGAGCACAGCCAGGCGCGGCGGAATCGGCCGGGCGCGGCTGGGCGCGTGCGGGACGGCTGCAGGCGATGGTGGGCGGTAGCAGCGACGCGATAGGAGCGCAGAGCAGCGGCATGCAGTAGAGCGAGGCTGCGGAGGCGAGGCCGACGCGGGAGGAGCGGCGGTGTGCTCGGGCGCGTGCGGTGACGGCGCTACGGGGCGGATGGGGCGGCGTACAAAGAGGGGAAGGAACCGTAGGCTCATCGGGAGCCTGTAGAGGAGCAACGCGGGCTCGAGAGAGGCTCGAGGTGGCTGGATTTCAACGGCGAGGGTGGCGGTGCCCGAGGTGGAAGACGACGAGGATCCGGGACAGCAGCGCCTCCCAGCTCGCGCTGCTGGCCATAGTCGACGCAGGTGATGCCGGCGGTGCTCCTCAACGTCTTTGGTTGGCGTGGGAAGGTCGTCAGCCACGGTCACGGCGAGGCGACAGCGGCGGTCGCGTCAGGTGGGCGCAGGGGAGGAAGGAAGGAAGGGAAAGAGGGGTTAGGGTTTGGCCCGAAGCGCGGGGTCGACGGGGTAGGTCATATAGGCGCCGAGGTCGCCGGGGTAGCCGCCGGATGGTCCCCACGGCGATGGCCGGGGCCGTGGCGGCCATCGGTGCTATCCACGCCTCCTCTGTGAACAGATGAGGGGGAAACGGGGAGGGGGGTGCAGTGGGCCTGGTGGCCTGAGCCGCTTCGGCCGGCTGGGCCAAGTGGCCCGGGGGGTTTCCCTTTTTTATTTATGTTTTTGTCTTTTGTTTTTCCTTTTCTTATTTTTCCTTTTCTGTTTTCTATTTAGTTTTGTTCTGCTTTTACATTTATAAAATACAAACCTAGACTCTCAATTAGTACTATTAAATATACCACTGCCACATTTAGTTGAGGTTCAAAATAAAATAGTTTAGTACTTTTATAATTTAAAAATCATTTAGCAATTATCTTTAGCCACTGTTATATTCACAAGAGGGCATTTAATTACTTTACAAAAGTGTTGGGTCACCACCATAATTAGTTATGGAATATTTTCCATAGTTTGAACATTTTAGTTGTGACATTTGAAAACTTTAAATTTTGACTTCAACTTAAATTGGAATTTAAACCGGACAAAATCAAAGAGGGATTTAGCAACAGTGAAAACGATGACGGGGCACCATTAACATTGGGATTACTGTAGCTTAATTATCCGGGCGTTACAAATCCCCTCCACTACAAGAAATCTCGTCCCGAGATTTAGGAGGTAGAAGGAAACAGTTCGGGGTATTCATCACGCAAGCGATCCTCGCGTTCCCAGGTGGCTTCGTCTTCAGAGTGATGCGACCACTGGACCTTGAGGAACTTTATCGCCTTCTGACGTGTGCGGCGTTCAGCTTGGTCGAGAATGCGGACCGGATGCTCTTTATAGGAGAGGTCTTGTTGCAACTCGAGCACTTCATGATCCACCGCGCGGATTGGGTCCTTGAAGCAGCGGCGGAGCTGTGACACGTGGAACACATCGTGAACCTGAGAAAGGTTCGACGGAAGCTCCAACTGGTATGCCACTTTTCCACGTCTTTCGATAATAGTGAATGGATCAATATAGCGAGGAGCTAGCTTGCCCTTGATACCGAAGCGGTGTGCACCCTTCATTGGTGTGACTCGAAGATAAGCCTTTTCGCCAGGTTGATAGACCATGTCTTGGTGATGACGGTCATACTGACTTTTCTGACGTGACTGAGTAGTCTTGAGATTCTCGCGAATGACGTGGACTTGTTCTTCAGCG
Organism: Secale cereale; assembly: GCA_902687465.1. NCBI lineage: Eukaryota > Viridiplantae > Streptophyta > Magnoliopsida > Poales > Poaceae > Secale > Secale cereale. Next base: position 840,591,023 of record LR738710.1, read on the forward strand.
TGTTGGATAATATCCGGACCGAAGAGTATACGTTCCCCAGTTTCTGACCAGTTCAGAGGGGTTCGGCACTTTCGTCCATATAACACTTCGAAGGGGGCCATCTTCAGACTAGCTTGATAGCTATTGTTGTAAGAGAACTCAGCATACAGGAGAGATTCCTCCCATTTCTTGCCGAAGGAAATAACACAAGCTCGAAGCATGTCTTCGAGAACTTGATTATCGCGTTCAACTTGTCCGTGCGACTGAGGGTGAAATGCAGTGCTGAAAGATAGATGAGTCCCCATTGCTTCTTGGAAACTTGCCCAGAATCTTGAAGTGAATAAGCTGCCACGGTCTGAGCTGATAACCAATGGAATACCGTGGAGTGAGACAATCCTGGACATATAGAGAGTTGCCAGCTGACTAGCAGTGATCGTTTCTTTGACGGCTAGGAAGTGTGCAACTTTAGAAAGCCGGTCAATGACGACAAGAATAACATCATTACCTTTCTGCGATTTGGGAAAACCAGTGACAAAGTCCATTTCGACATGGTCCCATTTCCATTCAGGAATAGAGATAGGTTGTAGAGTTCCAGCAGGCCTTTGATGTTCTGCTTTGATACGACGGCAAACGTCACACTCAGCAACATAACGAGCAATGTCTTGCTTCATATTAGACCACCAGAATCTCTGACGAATGTCTTGGTACATCTTGGTACTACCAGGATAAATAGACAGAGGTGTATCATGAGCTTCTTTCATAACCTTTGGAGTCTGATCCAGGTGTTTCCTTGCACATGGCACCACTAGGCGACCTTTGAAGTACAAGGCACCATCATCGGCAATGGTGAAGAATGAGGGCTTTCCTTCTGCGCGATAGCGTTTAACCTTCTCGACTTCAGAGTCATAATGTTGAATAGTCTTAATACTGCTCACGAGATCGGGTACGACAGCCAGGGTATTAAGGGAACCCTGGGAAACAACCCGAAGATTCATCTTCTGAAATTCTGGATGAGGGGGTGTGAGTGCACCAGGAGGAACAATATGGTGGTTCAGCTTCCTGAATTCTTCAACAAGCGAGGGCTGAACTTTATGAACCTGGAGGTGGTTGCAATAAGACTTGCGACTCAAGGCATCAGCCATTACATTAGCCTTGCCCGGTGTATAAGAAATACCCAAGTCAAAATCAGCTACAGTCTCCACCCATCTCTGCTGACGGAGGTTCAAGTCTGGCTGAGTAAACAGATACTTCAGACTTTGGTGGTCGGTGAATATCTCGCAACGATTACCGAGAAGGTAATGTCGCCACTGTTTAAGAGCATATATGACAGCAGCAAGCTCGAGGTCATGAACTGGATAGTTCTCTTCATGAGGGCGCAATTGACAAGAGCCATAAGCAATCACCTTGCACTCTTGCATTAGGACACAACCCAATCCTTGACGTGAAGCATCGCAGTAAATGACGAAATCCTTCTTAGTATCTGGAGGACCAAGCACTGGGGCAGAAGTCAGCTTGTCTTTGAGTGCCTGGAAACTTTCCTGACACTTTTCGTCCATTCGAACTTGACACCTTTGTGAAGCAGACCAGTCAGGGGTTTGGCAACCTTGGAGAAGTTCTCGACAAATCGACGGCAATAGCTGTCGAGTCCGAGAAAACTTCTGACTTGTTTGACATTCTTCGGAGGAGTCCAATCGAGAATAGCCTGAACTCGCTCGGGGTTGATGGCATTACCATCCTCGGAGATAACATGCCCAAGGTAGGTTACTTCGGGAAGCCAGAACTCACACTTGGAATACTTAGCATATAGTTGATGTTCTCGAAGCTTTTCCAGAACAAGACGAAGATGTTCAGCATGTTCTGCTTTGTTCTTGGAATATACAAGGATATCATCCAGATAAACCACGACAAACTTATTGAGGTATTCCATGAATATATAGTTCATTAATCGGGAGAACGTTGCTGGAGCATTGGTCAAGCCGAAAGACATAACGGTGTACTCGTATGAACCATAGCGAGTAACGAAGGCGGTCTTGGGAATATCCTCTTCACGAACCCGAATCTGGTGGTAACCCAACCTCATATCAAGTTTAGAGAATACTGAAGAACCAGCAAGCTGATCATACAGATAGTTGATTCTGGGAAGCGGATACTTGTTCTGAATTGTTGCCTGGTTGATAGGTCGGTAATCTTGGACCAAACGATTCGTACCATCCTTCTTCTTGACAAAGAGAGAAGGTGCTCCCCAAGCAGAGGAACTTGGACGGATAAAACCCTAACGAAGTGAAGTGTCGATTTCCTCCTTAAGCTCAAGGAGTTCATGCGGCGGCATCTTGTATGGCCGCTTGGCAATAGGAGTAGTACCCGGCTTCAAGTCTATGATGAATTCAACAGCTCTAGCAGGGGGTATTCCTGGAAGTTCTTCTGGAAAGACATCTTCGAAATCACGAACGACTGGAATGTTCTCTATTCCTTCCAGAGGTGAAGCATTCAATGCATTCAGAACATATATCTGATTCTCGGCATCCTGCGTTGTTTGGGTTGAGTATTGGACTGTTTGGCCAGAAGGGTGAGTGAGCTGAACTGTTCTGGTAGCACAGTCAATCAAAGCATTATGGGCGGTCAACCATTCCATACCAAGAATGATGTCTATATTGGAAGGTCCGAGCACAATGAGAGTAGCCGGAAATAGTAGACCTCCAATCTCGATTTGGTTGCGAGGGCATAACATTGTGGTTTGCCATTTGGATTTCGGAGATTGAACCGCTAAAGGAGTGGGCAAATTTTCCATACCGAACTCATGTAGTCGAGCAAATTGTTGGGACACGAAAGCATGCGATGCTCCTGAATCAAAGAGAACAGAAGTTGGCACTAAATTAACGCAAAGGGTACCCATCACGATTTTTGGGGACTCACGAGCTTCTTCAATCTTGACATGGGTGACTTGACCACCAGTCATAGCAGGTGGTCCGGCACTACAACTTCCGGTATGATGGGTTCGACGGCCCTTCTTACGACCAACATGAGGACGTGGAGCATTTTGCGGCTGACCCGTGCGACAGTTGATAGCAAGGTGCCCTGGTTGTCCACACTTGTGGCATAAGCCATCATTATGGGGAGGAGCCACATTATTGGATTGTCCACCCTGAATAGTTAGTTGACTCGGCGGCGGAGGCAGACGAGGTGCAACATAAGACGGCCTTGGTGTCGGAGCAGGTCGGTGATGAACATTGTGTGGGATCCAGACTCGACGTTTCTGAGAAGGCTGGCCCGAGGATGGGCCTACATCTCTAGTACGCTTGAGAGATTCCTGGTACTCGGTCAGACCAGTTTCAGTTCGAAAAGCTTGGCAGACAAGCGTCGCAAAGTCTACGCAATCATGAGCAACAAGTGCAAGCTTTATATTGGGACGCAATCCTTCACGAAATTTCTCCTGCTTACGAGCGTCAGTGTCGACGTCATCCTCAGCATAGCGGGATAATTCAAGGAATTTCCTCTGATATTCGTCCATAGTCATTGTGCCCTGTGAGAGTTTGCGAAACTCCTTCTTCTTCTGGTCCATCAGACCTTGAGGAATGTGCCGTGCACGGAAGGCTAACTGAAATTCCTGCCAAGTGGTTACCGTTTCTGGAGGCAACATACCCATGTGGCTTTCCCACCATTGGGCAGCTAGACCCTTCAAGTGAAATGTCGCAAAGGTGACGTAACTGGCAGGGGCAACATTAGCTGACTTCATCTCAAACTGGATGTCATGAAGCAAATCATCGGCATCCATAGGATTAGTGGAGTTGCGGAAAATGGACGGGTTGAGGCGCACAAATTCTGGTAGTGTTATTGGGGCAAGCTGTTGATAAGCATTCTGGTTTGGAAGCTGAGCCATTACTCCAGTCATAAATTGACGATTCAGTTCAAACTGCTGCATCATTGCGGCAATATAGGGTGGAGGTGGTGGATCGTCAGCCATCCTGTTAAAATGTAACAGGGAGTAGTTTAGCATTGAGCATTTGCTAAGACTAGTGACCGTTCATGATGAAACTTGCATAGTGAAGGAAACACTATGAATGCATCGTTGTAGTCAACAAAACATAATGTGCACTATTCAAAATTACTATAATAAGGAAAACTATGGCTTTATCCATCTTTGGGGTGAATGTGGTCACAGGATCCTAATGTTTGAGTTAGTAAATTCATTTAACCCGAATAGAAGAGAGTTCAGAGTCGCGGAGTAAAGATCGAGGAGTAAAATATCCTAATACCACCCAATTGACGACGTGGGCCCGTAAGCCACACAACCATGTTAGTTAAATAGTTTTCCAAAGACTAGACTCAACTTCGGCCAAGGAGTTGGAAAGGGGGATCCTACAGGCAGTCGGCTCTGATACCAACTTGTGACGCCCCCGATTTGACCGTGCACTAATCATGCACGCAAATATGTCCGACCAAGATCAGGGACTCACGGGAAGATATCACAACATAACTCTAGACACTTAAAATAATACAAGCTTCATATTACAAGCCAGGGGCCTCGAGGGCTCGAATACAGAAGCTCGAAAGCAACAGAGTTAGCGGAAGCAACAATATTTGAGTACAAACATAAGTTAAACAAGTTTTGCCTTAAGAAGGCTAGCACAAACATCAACGATCGAAGAGGCAAGGCCTCCTGTTGAAGGAAATATGCCCTAGAGGCAATAATAAAGATGTTATTTGTATTTCCTTATATCATGATAAATGTCTTTTATTCATGCTAGAATTGTATTAACCGGAAACTTGATACATGTGTGAATACATAGACAAAATAGTATGTCCCTAGTATGCCTCTACTAGACTAGCTCATTGATCGAAGATGGCTATGTTTCCTAGCCATAGACATGAGTTGTCATTTGATCAACGGGGTCACATCATTAGGAGAATGATGTGATGGACTAGACCCATCCGTTAGCATAGCACTATGATCGTTTTAGTTTTACTGCTATTGCTTTCTTCATGACTTATACATGTTCCTATGACTATGAGATTATGCAACTCCCGAATACCGTAGGAACACCTTGTGTGCTATCAAACGTCACAACGTAACTGGGTGATCATAAAGATGCTCTACAGGTGTCTCCGAAAGTATTCGTGGTGTTGGCATAGATCAAGATTAGGATTTGTCACTCCGAGTGTCGGAGAGGTATCTCTGGGCCCTCTCGGTAACACACATCATAATAAGCCTTGCAAGCAAAAGACTAATGAGTTAGTCACGAGATGATGTATTACAGAACGAGTAAAGAGACTTGCCGGTAACGAGATTGAACTAGGTATAGAGATACCGACGATCGATTCTCGGGCAAGTAACATACCGATGACAAAAGGAACAACGTATGTTGTTATGCGGTTTGACCGATAAAGATCTTCGTAGAATATGTAGGAGCCAATATGAGCATCCAGGTTCCGCTATTGGTAATTGACCGGAGATGAGTCTCGGTCATGTCTACATAGTTCTCGAACCCGTAGGGTCCGCACGCTTAACGTTTGATGACGATCGGTATTACGAGTTTATGAGTTTTGATGTACCGAAGGTAGTTCGGAGTCTCGGATAAGATCACGGACATGACGAGGAGTCTCGGAATGTCCGAGACATAAATATTGATATATTGGACGACTATATTCGGACACCGGAAGTGTTCTGGAAAGTTTCGGAATTTACCGGAGTGCCGGGGAGGGGGGGGGGGGTTACCGGAACCCCCCGGGGGAATGATGGGCCCTGGTGGGCCATAGGGGAGAGAGAGGGAAGCAGCCAGGAGGTGGCGCGCCCCCTCCCTAGGAGTAGTCCGAATAGGACTAGGGGAGGGGGGCGCGGCCCCTCTTTCCCTCTCCCTCTCCCTCTCTTTCCTTCCCCCTTCCTTCATTGGTGGACTCCTACTAGGAATAGGATTGCAATCCTATTCCTAGTAGGATTGCTTCCCTAGCCACACCATAGAGGGCCGGCCGGCCTCCCCCCTTGCTCCTTTATATACGGGGGCAGGGGGGCACCCAAAGACACACAAGTTGAATTGTTTTAGCCGTGTGCGGTGCCCCTCTCCACAGAAACACACCTCGGTCATACCGTTGCAGTGCTTAGGCGAAGCCCTGCGCCGGTAGATACATCATATCCGTCACCACGCCGTCGTGTTGACGAAACTCTCCCGTGAAGCTCAACTGGATCAAGAGCTCGTGGGACAACATCAAGCTGAACGTGTGCTGAACGCGGAGGTGCCGTACGTTCGGTGCTTGATCGGTTGGATCGCGAAGAAGTTCGACTACATCAACCGCGTCACTTGACGCTTCCGCTCTCGGTCTACGAGGGTACGTAGACACACTCTTCCCCTCGTTGCTATACATCTGTTAGATAGATCTTGCGTGATCGTAGGAAAAATTTTAAAACTACGTTCCCCAACAGTGGCATCATGAGCCAGGTCTATGCGTAGATGATATGCACGAGTAGAACACAATGAGTTGTGGGCGATACTAGTCATACTGCTTACCAGCATGTCATACTTTGCTTCGGCGGTATTGTGAGATGAAGCGGCCCGGACCGACATTACGCGTACGCTTACGTGAGACTGGTTTCACCGTTATGAGCACTCGTTGCTTAAAGGTGACTGGCGGGTGTCTGTCTCTCTCACTTTAGCTGAATCATGTGTGGCTACGCCCGGTCCTTGTGAAGGTTATAACAGCACATACTTGACGAAACATCGTTGTGGTTTTTGTATGCGTAGGTAAGAACGGTTCTTGCTAAGCCCGTAGCAGCCACGTAAAACTTGCAACAACAAAGTAGAGGACGTCTAACTTGTTTTTGCAGGGCATGTTGTGATGTGATATGGTCAAGAACATGATGAGTTATACGGTTTTGTATGAGATGATCATGTTTTGTAATGTTATCGGCAACTGGCAGGAGCCATATGGTTGTCGCTTTATTGTATGAAATGCAATCGCCATGTAATTGCTTTACTTTATCACTAAGCGGTAGCGATAGTCGTAGAAGCAATAGTTGGCGAGACGACAACGATGCTACCATGGAGATCAAGGTGTCGCGCCGGTGACGAAGGTGATCATGACGGTGCTTTGGAGATGGAGATCAAAAGCACAAGATGATGATGGCCATATCATGTCACATATTTTGATTGCATATGATGTTTATCTTATTATGCTTCTTATTTTTCTTAGAACGACGGTACAATTATAAGATGATCCCTTACTAAATTTCAAGGTATAAGTGTTCTCCCTGAGTATGCACCGTTGCGAAAGTTTGTCGTACCGAGACACGACGTGATGATCGGGAGTGATAAGCTCTACGTTCAAATACAACGGGTGTAAGCCAGTTTTGCACACGCAGAATACTCGGGTTAAACTTGACGAGCCTAGCATATGCAGATATGGCCTCGGAACACTGGAGACCGAAAGGTCGAGCGTGAATCGTATAGTAGATATGATCAACATAAGATGTTCACCATTGAAACTACTCCATCTCACGTGATGATCGGACATGGTTTAGTTGATTTGGATAACGTGATCATTTAGATGACCGGAGGGATGTCTATCTAAGTGGGAGTTCTTTAATTAATATGATTAAATTGAACTTTAATTTATCATGAACTTAGTCCTGATAGTTTTTGCATATCTATGTTGTTGTAGATCAATGGCCCGTGCTACCGTTCCTTTGAATTTTAATGCATTCCTAGAGAAAGCTAAGTTGAAAGATGTTAGTAGCAATGATGCAGAATTGTTCCGTGATATGAGGATTATCCTCATTGCTGCACAGAGAATTATGTCCTTGATGCACCTCTAGGTGACAGACCTATTGCAGGAGCAGATGTAGACGTTATGAACGTTTTGACAAAAGCTCGGTATGATGACTACTTGATAGTTTAAGTGCACCATGCTTTACGGCTTAGAACCGGGACTTCAAAAACATTTTGAACGCCACGGAGCATATAAGATGTTCCAAGAGTTGAAATTAGTATTTCATACTCATGCCCGTGTCGAGAGGTATAAGACTTCTGACAGTACTTTGCCTACAAGATGGAGGAGAATAGCTCAACCAGTGAGCATGTGCTCAGATTGTCTGGGTACTACAATTACTTGAATCAAGTGGGAGTTAATCTTCCAGATAAGATAGTAATTGACAAAGTTCTCTAGTCACTATCACCAAGTTAGTAGAACTTCATGATGAACTATAATATGCAAGGGATGACGAAAGGAATTCCCGAGCTCTTCGCGATGCTGAAGTCAGCGAAGGTAGAAATCATGAAAAAGCATCAAGTGTTGATGGTTAACAGGACCACTTGTTTCAAGTAATGGGCAAAGGGATAGAAGGGGAACTTCAAGAAGAATGACAAGCAAGTTGTCACTCCCGTGAAGAAACCCAAAGCTAAAACTCAAGCCTGAAACTAAGTGCTTCTACTGCAAGGGGACTGGACACTGGAAGCGGAACTGCCCCAAGTATTTGGCGGATAAGAAGGATTGCAAGGTGAACAAAGGTATATGTGATATACATGTTATTGATGTGTACCTTACTATTGCTCGTAGTAGTACCTGGGTATTTGATACCGGTTCGGTTGCTAATATTTGTAACTCGAAACAGGGACTACAGATTAAACAAAGATTGGCTAAGGACGAGGTGACGATGCACGTGGGAAATGGTTCCAAAGTCGATGTGATCGCCGTCGGCACGCTACCTCTACATCTACCTTCGGGATTAGTTTTAGACCTAAATAATTGTTGTTTGGTGCCAGGGTTGAGCATGAACATTATATCTGGATCTTGTTTGTTGCGAGACGGTTATTCATTTAAATCAGAGAATAATGGTTGTTCTATTTTTATGAATAATATCTTTTATGGTCATGCACCCTTGAAGAGTGGTCTATTCTTACTGGATCTCGATTGTAGTGATACACATATTCATAATATTGAAACCAAAAGATGCAAGGTTAATATTGATAGTGTAACTTATTTGTGGCACTACCGTTTAGGTCATATTGGTGCAAAACGCATGAAGAAACTCCATAGTGATGGACTTTTGGAATCACTTGATTATGAATCACTTGGTGCTTGCGAACCATGCCTCATGGGCAAGATGACTAAAACTCCGTTCTCCGGAACTATGGAGCGAGCAACAGATTTGTTGGAAATCATACATACTGATGTATGTGGGCCAATGAGTGTTGAAGCTCGCGGCGGGTATCATTATTTTCTGACCTTCACTGATGATTTAAGCAGATATGGGTATATCTACTTAATGAAGCACAAGTCTGAAACATTTGAAAAGTTCAAAGAATTTCAGAGTGAAGTAGAGAATCATCGTAACAAGAAAATAAAGTTTCTATGATCTGATCGTGGAGGAGAATATTTGAGTTACGAGTTTGGTCTTCATTCGAAACAATGTGGAATAGTTTCACAACTCACGCCACCCGGAACACCACAGCGTAATGGTGTGTCTGAACGTCGTAACCGCACTTTATTGGATATGGTGCGATTTATGGTGTCTCTTACTGATTTACCACTATCGTTTTGGGGTTATGCTTTAGAGACAACTGCATTCACGTTAAATAGGCACCATCTAAATCCGTTGATATGACACCTTATGAACTGTGGTTTGGCAAGAAACCAAAGTTGTCGTTTCTTAAAGTTTGGGGCTGCGATGCTTATGTGAAAAAGCTTCAACCTGATAAGCTCGAACCCAAGTCGGAGAAATGTGTCTTCATAGGATACCCAAAAGAGACTGTTGGGTACACCTTCTATCACAGATCCGAAGGCAAGATATTCGTTGCTAAGAATGGATCCTTTCTAGAGAAGGAGTTTCTCTCGAAAGAAGTGAGTGGGAGGAAAGTAGAACTTGATGAGGTTATTGTACCTTCTCCTGAATTAGAAAGTAGTACATCACAGAAAATTGTTCGAGTGATTCCTACACCAATCAGTGAGGAAGCTAATGATGATGATCATGAAACTTCGGATCAAGTTTCTGCTGAACGTCGTAGATCAACCAGAGTACGTTCCGCACCAGAGTGGTACGGCAACCCAGTTCTGGAAGTCATGTTACTAGACCATGATGAACCTACGAACTATGAGGAAGCGATGATGAGCCCAGATTCCGCAAAATGGCTTGAGGCCATGAAATCTGAGATGGGATCCATGTATGAGAACAAAGTGTGGACTTTGGTTGACTTGCCCGATGATCGGCAAGCCATCGAAAATAAATGGATCTTCAAGAGGAAGACCGACGCAGACGGTAATGTTACTGTTTACAAAGCTCGACTTGTTGCAAAAGGGTTTCGACAAGTTCAAGGAGTTGACTACGATGAGACTTTCTCACCTGTAGCGATGCTTAAGTCTGTCCGAATCATGTTAGCAATTGCCGCATTTTATGATTATGAAATCTGGCAAATGGATGTCAAAACTGCATTCCTAAATGGATATCTCAAAGAAGAGTTGTATATGATGCAACCAGATGGTTTTGTCGATCCAAAAGGTGCTAACAAAGTATGCAAGCTCCAGCGATCCATCTATGGACTGGTGCAAGCATCTCGGAGTTGGAATATACGCGTTGATGAGGTGATCAAAGCATATGGTTTTATACAGACTTTTGGAGAAGCCTGTATTTACAAGAAAGTGAGTGGGAGCTCTGTAGCATTTCTAATATTATATGTGGATGACATATTATTGATTGGAAATGATATAGAATTTCTGGATAGCATAAAAGGATACTTGAATAATAGTTTTTCAATGAAAGACCTCGATGAAGCTGCTTATATATTAGGCATCAAGATCTATAGAGATAGATCAAGACGCTTAATTGGACTTTCACAAAGCACATACCTTGATAAAGTTTTGAAGAAGTTCAAAATGGATCAGTCAAAGAAAGGGTTCTTGCCTGTGTTACAAGGTATGAAGTTGAGTAAGACTCAATGCCCGACCACTGCAGAAGATAGAGAGAAAATGAAAATCATTCCCTATGCCTCAGCCATAGGATCTATCATGTATGCAATGCTGTGTACCAGACCTGATGTGTGCCTTGCTATAAGTCTAGCAGGGAGGTACCAAAGTAATCCAGGAGTGGATCACTGGACAGCGGTCAAGAACATCCTGAAATACCTGAAAAGGACAAAGGATATGTTTCTCGTATATGGAGGTGACAAAGAGCTCGTCGTAAACGGTTACGTCGATTCTAGCTTTGACACTGATCCGGATGACTCTAAGTCAAAAACCGGATATGTATTTTTATTGAACGGTGGATCTGTCAGTTGGTGCAGTTCCAAGCAGAGCGTCTGGATGAAGGAGTTCATAGCTGCTTCGGAAGCAGCAAATGAAGGAGTCTGGATGAAGGAGTTCATATCCGATCTAGGTGTAATACCTAGTGCATCGGGTCCAATGAAAATCTTTTGTGACAACACTGGAGCAATAGCCTTGGCGAAGGAATCCAGGTTTCACAAGAGAACAAAGCACATCAAAAGACGTTTCAATTCCATCCGCGATCTAGTCAAGGAGGGAGACATAGAGATTTGCAAGATACATACGGATCTGAATGTTGCAGACCCGTTGACTAAGCCTCTTCCACGGGTAAAACATGATCAGCACCAGGACTCCATGGGTGTGAGGATCATCACTTTGTAATCTAGATTATTGACTCTAGTTCAAGTGGGAGACTGAAGGAAATATGCCCTAGAGGCAATAATAAAGATGTTATTTGTATTTCCTTATATCATGATAAATGTCTTTTATTCATGCTAGAATTGTATTAACCGGAAACTTGATACATGTGTGAATACATAGACAAAATAGTATGTCCCTAGTATGCTTATACTAGACTAGCTCATTGATCAAAGATGGCTATGTTTCCTAGCCATAGACATGAGTTGTCATTTGATCAACGGGATCACATCATTAGGAGAATGATGTGATGGACTAGACCCATCCGTTAGCATAGCACTATGATCGTTTTAGTTTTACTGCTATTGCTTTCTTCATGACTTATACATGTTCCTGTGACTATGAGATTATGCAACTCCCGAATACCGTAGGAACACCTTGTGTGCTATCAAACGTCACAACGTAACTGGGTGATCATAAAGATGCTCAACAGGTGTCTCCGAAAGTATTCGTGGTGTTGTCATAGATCAAGATTAGGATTTGTCACTCCGAGTGTCGGAGATGTATCTCTGGGCCCTCTCGGTAACACACATCATAATAAGCCTTGCAAGCAAAAGACTAATGAGTTAGTCACGAGATGATGTATTACGGAACGAGTAAAGAGACTTGCCGGTAACGAGATTGAACTAGGTATAGAGATACCGACGATGGAATCTCGGGCAAGTAACATACCGATGACAAAAGGAACAACGTATGTTGTTATGCGGTTTGACCGATAAAGATCTTCGTAGAATATGTAGGGGCCAATATGAGCATCCAGGTTCCGCTATTGGTTATTGACCGGAGATGAGTCTCGGTCATGTCTACATAGTTCTCGAACCCGTAGGGACCGCACGCTTAACGTTTGATGACGATCGGTATTATGAGTTTATGAGTTTTGATGTACCGAAGGTAGTTCGGAGTCCCGGATGAGATCACGGACATGACGAGGAGTCTCGGAATGTCCGAGACATAAAGATTGATATATTGGACGACTATATTCGGACACCGGAAGTGTTCTGGAAAGTTTCGGAATTTACCGGAGTGCCGGGGAGGTTACCGGAACCCCCCGGGGGAATGATGGGCCCTGGTGGGCCATAGGGGAGAGAGAGGGCAGCAGCCAGGAGGTGGCGCCCCCCCTCCCTAGGAGTAGTCCGAATAGGACTAGGGGAGGGGGCGCGGCCCCTCTTTCCCTCTCCCTCTCCCTCTCTTTCCTTCCCCCCTTCCTTCATAGGTGGACTCCTACTAGGAATAGGATTGCAATCCTATTCCTAGTAGGATTGCTTCCCTAGCCGCACCATAGAGGGCCGGCCGGCCTCCCCCCTTGCTCCTTTATATACGGGGGCAGGGGGCACCCAAAGACACACAAGTTGAATTGTTTTAGCCGTGTGCGGTGCCCCCCTCCACAAAAACACACCTCGGTCATACCGTTGCAGTGCTTAGGCGAAGCCCTGCGCCGGTAGATACAACATATCTGTCACCATGCCGTCGTGCTGACGAAACTCTCCTATGAAGCTCAACTGGATCAAGAGCTCGTGGGACGTCATCAAGCTGAACGTGTGCTGAACGCGGAGGTGCCGTACATTCGGTGCTTGATCGGTTGGATCGCGAAGAAGTTCGACTACATCAACCGCGTCACTTGACGCTTCTGCTCTCGGTCTACGAGGGTACGTAGACACACTCTTCCCCTCGTTGCTATACATCTGGTAGATAGATCTTGCGTGATCGTAGGAAAATTTTAAAATACTACGTTCCCCAACACCTGTGTGACGCCCGGATAATTAAGCTACAGTAATCCCATGTTAATGATGCCACGTCATCACATTACTGTTGCTAATCCTCGCTTGATCCAAATCATAATTCAATTCAAATTCAAATTAAAGTCCAAAATTTAAATTTGTCAAACATGCAAACAAAAATGTTCAGGGTGTGGCAAATAATCCATGTGTATTTGTTATACTGAACCCACATGTTAGTAAAGTGTTTAATTTTCCTAAGTATTTAAAATAGTAGATGAAAATAATTATTAAATGCCTTTAAATAATAGAACCAATACAAACCTATTTTATTAAAGAGCCAAGATATTTAGGGCAGTAGCCTATTTATAAATACTAGTTTAGGGGATAGTGTTATATTTTATATTAAGCTAAAATAAATTAGGAATTAAGAGAAAACAGAAAATAAAGTAAAAATAAAATAAACAAAATAAAAATTTGAAGGACCCCCCTCCCTCAACGGGCCTTGTGGCCCAGTTGGCCACAGCCGAACCAGCCCATCCCAGCCGACCCACCCGGCCCAACTGGCCCCCTCGCCTTGTCTTCTTCCCCTGCTACAGGGGAAGGAGAGGTGGTCGTTGTGCAACCGTCCGTGGCCAGAACGGCCACGCGCCGACCATCCACCGCTCCACGGCGAGCTACAAAGGTGCCTCGTCCTCCCTCGACGAACCCTAGATCCCCGTTCGATCCTCCTCGCTTCCTTCCCCTTCCCCTCGCCAGATCTGCTCCGACCACGGGTCCCCGATGCCAGCGCCACCTCGCCCCGACACCGCTCCGAGGGCTTGTCGTCGCCATGGACACGACCACCCTCCTCACCTCTCCATTCCGAGCTGCCCGACAGCTCCTTCACGGACTCCTTCCTCCTCCTCGTACACAAGATCGAGCCGGGACGGCCCAGCAGCACCGCCTCGTCCCCTTCGACCACCTTGGAACGCCACCGCGTCGCCTGCTGCTTCTAAACCTCTCACCGAGCAACGTGTGCTCCTAGGTGAGCACCCCATCCATCCCCTTTTCCCTCTGCTCCTCAACGCACGCTATAGCCATAGCTCGCCGCCCCCCGTCCTCAGTAGTCACCGTGGCCACACCCGCCTTCGAGTTCCCCGAGCCCGACGTCGTGCTCAGCTCCTCACTGTTTGCCGCGTTTGTCCGCTGCCGTTGCTGCTGGGCTGCACCGCCACTGCCGCTCGTCACTCCCGCTTCTGCCGCTCTGCCGCTCCTCGCGCCCGCCTCCGTAGCCGCCCGGCGCCTGGCCGCCTTCTTCTCCCAGCGCTGCGCTGCCCTCCCCTGCAGCCCCGCCTCCGCTCCAACCGCGCCACGCCGCAGCCGCACCTGACCGGTCCTTCCCCTTGCCGGCGCACATCCGGCCGCGCCGGCACCCCTGCGCCTGCTCGCGCCGCTCCGCCCTCCCCGACTTTGCCCGCTGCTGCCGCAGCCCCTGGGTGGCCCTCCTCCGCGCCGCTGCCGTCGGCGGCCGCCGAGGCCACCCCACGGCTCGCCTCCGCCAAAGGCCGCGCCGGGGCCGCGCCGGCCCTCCCCTGGCCGCGCCGTGGCTATGGCCCCGAGCGCTCCATCCGTCGCCTCCGTGCGGGTGCGCGGACGCCCGCACCCTGTTTCATCACTGTCGCCCGCCCCGTTTTGCCTGTCGCCCTCTAAGGCCATTGGGCCTTTGACATGGTGGGGCCCAGCCCCCTTTAAAAAAAGAAGAAAAATGATTTTTAAAATATATATTATAAAAATAATTAATTAATTGATTAATTAACTTAATGAACTTAAATCAGTTGTTTTAGTTAAACTAATTAATTAGTTAACCTAACTAATTAGTAATTAGTTAGATGTCTCAATGACAGGGGGCCCCACCCCCTTTTGACCAATCACACATTGACTGGTCAACAGGGACCCCTTGGCCCACATGTCATCCTTTGTGTGCACTTCTGTGTACATAGGGCTGGGTACCCGTAGCAATTTATTATTTAATTTCGAATTAATAATAATTTCAGAATATTAATAAAACTTTGAAAAAACATATAAAATAATCCGTAACTCGGATGAAAAAGATTTATATATGAAAGTCGCTCAGAATTTCGAGACGAATCCGAATACTCGGCCCGTTCGTCCGCAACACATCCCTAGCATACCGAACATGGAACAATCCTCCTCCGGTTCGTCTATCCAAAAATGCGTAACACCGGGAATGCTTTCCCGGGTGTTTTCCCTCTTCGCCGGTATCGTGTAGCACTGCGTTAGAACACCCCTAGCACCGCTTATTGCCATGTCGTGCATCTGTATTGCATCTGTGTGCTATGTATTTATTGTTTCTTCCCCCCTCTTCTCTCCGGTAGACCCCGAGACTCCTGTTGATGCCCTGGTGATCGACTACGTCGACGACGACTCTTCTTCTCTTTCAGCGGAGCTTCCAGGCAAGCCCCCCCTTTGATCATCCCGATATCGCCCATTCCATTCTTCCTTATGCTTGCATTAGATTTTGCTATTGTTATTGTTTGATCCTATTCTGATGCATAGCCTGCTTTTGTACCTGCTATTGTTACCTACATGCTATGCTAAACTGCTTAGTATAGGTTGGATAGTGATCCAACAGTGACCCCCACCCTGTCCTTGTTGCCCCTGCTTCATCATCGACGACTTGAGCAACGTGATTGAAGACCGGAGCCCGACTATCCTTGTTGCCCCTGCTTCATCATCAACGACTCGAGCAGCGTGATCGAAGACCGGAGCTCGACATTTCACATCACATCACACCCCCTTTGTTGCTCGACTCTGCAGAGGTACTATCAGGTGCTGAGGTTGAAACCTCGTAACGCACTCATGATGATAACTCTATAGTGTAGCTATTCGGTCGTGGTCATCGAGGGTAATTCCTCTTTCTCCATTCCCGATACGACTCTGCCGTGCAACCCCTCAAGTGTGAACCTCGGGGGTGATTCCTCTTAGTTCGCCTTGACGGACACATCGAGTGGAATTCGTCGGGGGTGATTCCTCGGGGTTTCCACCTTGATGTTTTGGACACACAGTTACATGGACTTTACTTGAGACCTTTGTGAAAGGCGGGTGGGCCCGGTGAGCACCCGCGGGAGTTCTTACGGTGGCAGCTGGCTGTTTAGCGGTATCACCCAGGAGGGGTGATAGCTCCGGGCTTGTCCCAACAGCCGTCACTTATGTCAATAAGGCACTAACAGATTTGGGTATTTGTTCTGAGTTGGCCTCTGGCCTTTACGCACTAACCGCCACGCGAGAATAGTTATGGGCCTCGGCGTCGTGGTATCAGTCGAAGCTTTGTCAGACGTCCAGTTCAGCATTGCGGCATGGCTGGGCCGGTGCCATCCAGTATACAGGTGGTGCCTGGTCCGCCCTGCTCGCAACAACCCAGAGTGCAACGGGCGATGGCCCATGACCCCGGAGTGCTTAGGATGTAGAACGGCGGGGACCTCTCTGCTCAGCCTAGGTAGGGCTGCGACGTGTCGATCTCCTGAGGTCGGGCATTGACCTAGAAAGGTGTGTCCAGCCAGAGATGATCGAGCGTGAGGGTAATGTGGTGCACCCCTGCAGGGAAGTTATCTATTCGAATAGCCGTGTCAACGGTAACGGACGTTCAGTCTTATATCCTGATCTATTATAACTAGAAATGGATACTTGAGATATGTGATGGATATGTGGCTGCGAGGTTACTTTCTCGCAGGGAGTCGAGGAAGGATCTCTAGGCCTTTAATACTACAACATGCTTGTTAATTATAAACTGCTATTCTGTATTTCCTTCTACTGCTGCAAGATGGTGCTTCCCAGAAGATGCTTGAAGATGCTAGTCTTCGATAGGCTAGGCCTTTCCCTCTATTATGGCATTCTGCAGTTCAGTCCACATATACAGCTTATTCCTTTGATACTGATGCATACTTAGTATAGATCTGATGCTTGCGAGTACTTTGGATGAGTACTCACGGTTGCTTTGCTCCCCTTTTTCCCCTTCCTCTTCTTTCTGGTTGTTGCAACCAGACGGTGGATCCCAGGAGCCAGATACCACCCCAGTCGACAACTACTACTACCCCGACGGAGCCTACTACTACGTGGAGACAGCTGATGACCAGGAGTAGTTAGGAGGTCCCAGGCAGGAGGCCTTGCCTCTTCGGTCGTTGATGTTTGTGCTAGCCTTCTTAAGGCAAAACTTGTTTAACTTATGTCTGTACTCAGATATTGTTGCTTCCGCTAACTCTGTTGCTTTCGAGCTCCTGTATTCGAGCCCTCGAGGCCCCTGACTTGTAATATGAAGCTTGTATTATTTTATTTGTGTCTAGAATTGTGTTGTGATATCTTCCCCTGAGTCCCTGATCTTGGTCGTACACATTTGCGTGCATGATTAGTGTATGGTCAAATCGGGGGCGTCACATCCTGCCTGGGACCTCCTAACTACTCCTGGTCGTCAGCTGTCTCCACGCAGTAGTAGGCTCCGTCGGGGTAGTAGTAGTAGTCGACTGGGGTGGCATCTGGCTCCTGGGATCCGCCATCTGGTTGCAACAACCAGAAAGAAGAAGAAGGGGGAGCAAAGCAACCCTGAGTACTCATCCAAAGTACTCGCAAGCATCAGATCTATACTAAGTATGCATCAGTATCAAAGGAAAAGCTGTATATGTGGAATGAACTGCAGAATGACAGAAGAGGAGGGGAAAAGACTAGCCTATCGAAGACTAGCATCTTCAAGCATCTTCTGGAAATCACCATCTTGCAGCAGTAGAAGGAAATACAGAATAGCAGTTTATAATTAACAAGCATGTTGTAGTATTAACGGCCTAGAGATCCTTCCTCGACTCCCTGCGAGAAAGTAATCTCGCAGCCACATATCCATCACATATCTCAAGTATCCATTTCTAGTTATAATAGATCAGGATATAAGACTGAACGTCTGTTACCGTGGACACGGCTATTCGAATAGATAACTTCCGTGCAGGGGTGCACCACGTTGCCCTCACGCTCGATCACCTCTGGCCGGACACACCTTTCTGGGTCAATGCCCGGCCTCGAAAGATCAACACGTCGCAGCCCTACCTAGGCTCAGTAGAGAGGTCCCCGCCGGTCTACATCCTAAGCACTCCGGGGTCATGGGCCATCGCCCGTTGCACTCCGGAACGTCGCGCGCAGGGCGACCCAGGCCACCTCCACTGGGGTGCCGACCAGGCCGTGCCGCAATGCCGAACTGGACGTCTGACAAAGCTTCGGCTGATACCACGACGCCAAGGCCCATAACTATTCTCGCGTGGCGGCTAGTGCGTAAAGGCCAGAGGCCAACTCAGAACAAATACCCAAATCTGTTAGTGCATTATTGACAGAAGTGACGGCTGTCGGGACAAGTCCGGAGCTATCACCCCTCCTGGGTGATACCGCTAAACAGCCAGCCGCCACCGTAAGAACTCCCGCGGGTGCTCACCGGGCCCGCCCACCTTTCACAAAGGTCTCAAGTAAAGTCCATGTAACTATGTGTCCAAAACATCAAGGTGGAAAACCCGAGGAATCACCCCCGACGAATTCCACTCGATGTGTCCGTCAAGGCGAACTATGAGGAATCACCCCCGAGGTTCACACTTGAGGGGTTGCACGACAGAGTCGTATCGGGAATGGAGAAAGAGGAATCACCCTCGATGACCACGACCGAATAGCTACACTACAGAGTTATCATCATGAGTGCGTTACGAGGTTTCACCCTCGGCACCCGATAGTACCTCTGCAGAGTCGAGCAACAAAGGGGGTGTGATGTGATGTGAAGTGTCGGGCTCCGGTGTTCGATCACGTTGCTGAAGTCGTCGATGATGAAGCAGGGGCAACAAGGATAGTCGGGCTCCGGTCTTCGATCACGTTGCTCGAGTCATCGATGATGAAGGAGGGGCAACAAGGACAAGGTGGGGGTCACTGATGGATCACTATCCAACCTATACTAAGTAGTTTAGCATATCATGGTAGGCTATGCATCATAATAGGATCAAACAATAACAGTAGCAAAATCTAATGCAAGCATGAGAGAGAATGGAATGGGCGATATCGGGATGATCAAAAGGGGGGGCTTGCCTGAAAGCTCTGCTGAAAGAGAAGAAGAGTCGTCGTCGTCGACGTAGTCGATCACCAGGGCATCAACAGGAGTCTCGGGGTCTACCGGAGAGAAGAGGGGGGAAGAAACAATAAATACATAGCACATAGTTGCATGACATGACAATAAGCGGTACTAGGTGTGTTCTAACGCAGTACTACACGATACCGGCGAAGGGGGAAAACACCCGGGAAAGCATTCCCGGTGTTAGGCATTTCCGGACAAACGAAACGAAGGGGATTGTTCCATGTTCGGTATGCTAGGGATGTGTGGTGGACGAACGGACAACGTATTCCTATTCATCTCGTCGTTCTGAGCAACTTCCATATATAAAACTTTTTCATCCGAGTTACGGATTATTTTATATGATTTTTCAAAGTTTTATTAATATTCTGTAATTTATTATTAATTCGAAAATAAAAGTAAAATGCTACGGGTACCCAGCTCTGTGTACACAGGAGTGTACCAGAGGCTGACAGGTGGGCCAGGGGGTCCCAGTTGACCAGTCAACGTTTGACTGGTCAACAGGGGGTGGGGCCCCTATCATAGAGACATCTAACTAATTCTAGATTAGTTAGTTTAACCAGTTAATTAGTTTAACTAAAACATTTTAATCAAGTTAATTAATTAATTGATTAATTAATTAATTTAAAATTATATATTTTTATTAATTTTTTTCTTCAGAAAATGGGTAGTGGGCCCCAGTGGCCAGCGGCCCATAGGCCAAACGGGCGCTGGGCGCGCGGGTGCTGGCGCCCTACGCCCGGGCACGGGGCAAGGTGCGGCGGGGCGCTGGGTGCCGGACCAGCATGGCGCAGGAGAGCGCCGGCGGCCACGGCGAGCCATAGCGTAGGACAGCGACGGGCGCTGGTGGGCGTGGGCATTGGCCAGAGCGGACCCGGGCGAAGACGCCCGTCGGGGCGGAGGGCGTGGCCAGCCCGGGCGCGGCGGACGGAGCTCTGGGGCATCGGACCCAGGCGCCGGCCGGCGAGGGCCGTGGTTGGCGGCGGCGGCGAACCACGGGGCCAACGGAGGCGCGTCCGTCGCTGTGGTCGGGTGTGGGGCGCGCGGCAACGGTGGTGGTCAGCAGAGGCCGGCGGCGCGCGTGGGGAGGCCGACGGGAGGAGCGCACAGCCAGGCACGGCGGAATCGGCCAGGCGCGGCTGGGCGCGTGCGGGACGACTGCAGGCGATGGTGGGCGGTAGCAGCAACGCGACAGGAGCGTAGAGTAGCGGCAGGCAGTAGAGCGAGGCTACGGAGGCGAGGCCGACGCGGGAGGAGCTGCGGTGCGCTCGGGCGCGTGCGGTGACGGCGCTACGGGGCAGATGGGGCGGCGTACAAAGAGGGGAAGGAACAGTAGGCTCACCGGGAGCCTGTACAGGAGCAACGCGGGCTCGAGGGAGGCTCGAGGTGGCTGGATTTCTCGGCGAGGGCGGCGGTGCCCGAGGTGGAAGACGACGAGGATCCGGGGCAGCAGCGCCTCCCAGCTCGCGCTGCTGGCCGTAGTCGACGCGGGTGATGCCGGCGGTGCTCCTCGACGTCTTTGCTTGGCGTGGGAAGGTCGTCAGCCACGGTCATGGCGAGGCGACAGCGGCGGCCGCGTCGGGTGGGCGTAGGGGAGGAAGGAAGGAAGGGGAAGAGGGGTTAGGGTTTGGCCCGGAGCGCGGGGTCGACGGGGTAGGTCATATAGGCGCCGAGGTCGCCGGGATAGCCGCCGGATGGTCGCCACGGCGATGGCCGGGGCCGTGGCGGCCATCGGTGCTGTTCACGCCTCCTCTATGAACAG
>LR738710.1:840612328-840629105 GCA_902687465.1 Secale cereale
GGTGCAGTGGGCCTGGTGGCCTGAGCCGCTTCGGCCGGCTGGGCCAAGTGGCCTGGGGGGTTTCCCTTTTTTTTATGCTTTTGTCTTTTGTTTTTCCTTTTCTTATTTTTTCCTTTTCTGTTTTCTATTTAGTTTTGTTCTGCTTTTATATTTCTAAAATATAAACCTAGACTCTCAATTAGTACTATTAAATATACCACTGCCAAATTTAGTTGAGGTTCAAAATAAAATAGTTTAGTACTTTTATAATTTAAAAATCATTTAGCAATTATCTTTAGCCACTATTATATTCACAAGAGGGCATTTAATTACTTTACAAAAGTGTTGGGTCACCACCATAATTAGTTATGGAATATTTTCCACAGTTTGAACATTTTAGTTATGACATTTGAAAACTTTAAATTTTGACTTCAACTTAAATTGAAATTTAAACCGGACGAAATCAAAGAGGGATTTAGCAACATTGAAAACGATGACGTGGCACCATTAACATTGGGATTACTGTAGCTTAATTATCCGGGCATTACATCCTTCCATAGTGAGCTTGGTTGCCCTCCCCCTTCGAGTGTGGTGATTGTGTTGTCACCAATGTGGTCGTGCGGTGCCTGACATGTGTGTCTTATGTGCTTCTTGGGGAGCCTATCAAGGTCTTCATCTGCCTCCCTGGGCATGTAACACTGGACCTAGCTCGCTCGGTGTAGGTGCAGCGATGGCCTGATATTATGTGGGGTCATCTTTTTCTCGGCACTTGCTGGGTCATTTTTTGTCCCTCTTGTTATCCTCCATGTAATCCTCCCACTGCCCCCTCACGGTGGTATCTATCAGTAGTGTGGTTCTCTAGTGTCTGACATTTGTGTCTTATGTGTAGATGTGCTTCTTAGAGAGCCTCTAAAGGTTTTCATCCCCCTCTCAAGGTCTTCACCCCCTCCCCCCGATGGTGGTATTGTCAGCAATGTGGTTCTCTAGTGCCTGACATTTGTGTCTTATGTGTAGGTGTGCTTCTTATGAGCCTCCAAAAGTCTTCACCCCCCTCTCAAGGTCTTTACCCCCTCCCTAGTTGGATAACACTAGCTCACTCAGTGGAGGCTGCAAGAATGGCATGGGCGAGTATGGGGTCATCTATAGGAGCCTCGTAGTCAACAGGAAACGTCTCCTCCCACTGAATGTGCATCGTTTGAAATCCCGAAATAAATCAAGAAAAATTCTGAAATAAATACAGAAAAATACAAATACCAAGACTTGAACCCTGATGGATTAGGGACACCACTGTCCTCCTAACCATCCAACCAGGTTGGTTCACAGCTATTGTACATCTGGTATAGGGAAAGAAGGAAAAAGTCAATTTTAAACACTGAACTCGTAGAGGTTTGACGAAATGAACCCTCAAGTCAAAATCCCGGTCGATTGCACCCTGAACTATGCAATCCCGGTCTAAATCGAACCTTGACATCGTTCGAGGCATAAAAACACTGACGCGGCAGGGATTCGTCTAACTAGTGGGCCAAGGAGCGGCAATGTTGACTACGGTGCGCACTGGGTCGACCCATCATACACTTTTATTTTTACATTTTTCTGCAAAACCTTTCAAAAAAATGTGCGCCGTACGTTTCAAACACCTCACCTCACGGGCAATGTACGCGCGCGCTAACCTTCCGGGAAAACATCCGCTTCGTGATAGTTAAGTTATTTTACTAGTAGAAGCCCCGTGCCTTGCTATGGGCTACAATGCATATAAATGAATCATGAAGGTTGTCTCGAAGGTAGAAGCTCATTTCTTCCTCATACATCCGGGCTTGTTTGGTCATCAAACAAATATCTATGCCCCCATTGTGTCAAAATCAAACTAATGCGGTGATTTTATATTCGTACATGTATGCCCCCATCTGTTATACAATAGTACAAGATTAGACGATCCAACTTTCAGGGGACGAAAATGGAAGAATCCACTAACCTTTTATTGGTACAAATCAAGACAACTACAAAAAACTCGCACAAAGAAACAACATGCAACTTGGTCCGTAGAGATCCTTCAAATCTTTGTATCCGCCGTGGCGCCGTCGCTGAAATCACTGTCAATGAAGAAGCAGAAAACCATTGCACCCTCACCCGACCGGGCACGCCTATACGTATTGTAAAAGCTCCACACAAACATTCTCCAGGCTACTTGGTACTCCTCTCTTTCACAGAAATAATAACAGTAACAATAAGAATCAAGTGAGGGAATATAATAGCACTACTAATAATTATAGGGGCTAAGCTAGTTCAGAATCGTGACAATTACAGTACATGAGATGAGGTCCAATTCTTGTCCATAAAAAATCTGTGTATACATAAGGAACACAAACCCTAATCCTATCCCAAAATAGGAAAAGAGAAACCAATTTGATTCATTGTGATGCATTGGTAAGTAAGACATTAATCTCTCCAGCAGCCAGCAAATGAAAAATAATAGATTTGATCAAGAAAAACCAGGAGTATGTCTATCTACAATTGGGTTATTTGTTTACGTTGTGGTCGCTGCCCTCGCTATGGATAGGCACATTGCTCCCGTATCAACGACATCGCCCTCCTCGCGTGCCACAATCACGTGGCTCTCTCGTCCTCCCTCCTCCTCCATTGTCGATGCGGGCTCCAAGTCATTCTGGAAGCAGAACACGGCGTGGAGCACGACGACGGGGACAGTTATTTTTTCTGTTTTATGTAATCTGTTCAGTCAAGAAAAAGAAGATTCTAATCTATTTTTGGAAATAAATTGGTATGCTAAAGTTAACTAATCGAGCAGTGCAATTGTAAGAAAACACTATCAGTCCACTTATCTCTTTCTTACAAATAGTGTTTATTGAACACATGCAACGGATGCGTCGCCAGTTTTGCATTGGACATTCACTAAGGAAGTCTCTTCCGATAGGAGAGTGATAAAAAATGCACCTATTATAGAAGAAATGTTAAACCCAAGAAATGATCTATACCAATTCTTTCAATTTTATCGATCCTTTCAATTTTATTGAACAAATGATCTATACCAACCCTTGAACAACTTCCCATGGTAAACAAAAATAAGATATAATGAAGAAAAAATAATGCTATGTGGCAGTGGCACATGCAATAATAATGGACTGTTTACTTCTAAAAAATGCATCAATGAGCTCACACACACATATGTTGCAGTGTGACATGTAAGCAAACTTAAAACTAAATTATTAGGGCCCATGGCTATTAAAATGACAGTGTAATCAGTAGATCAAACATGTGCGTGTCAAGCAAGTTTTCCATCTACAAGCACTGCATAGATTGGCCGCACTTCAACATTGAATCTCCTAATCATGCATTAGTACAGCTTGAATAATCATACAAGAAAAGCAAAAGAAGATCGGGGAGAGAGAAAAGAGCAATAGAGTAAGGGAATTAACTGAATGATTTCTAGGCACCTAATTCTGTAGGCACAACATGAGAAAAGCACATATATTATCAAGAAAAACTTTCCATCCCTGGCGGACCTTCAGCAAGGCTAGATGGGCCATGGCCCGCCCAACTTTGCATCACCTGCTCCTATTACAGTTATTCCACAGGCCAAGGAAATCCCAATTTCTTACAGTTTAGCCTACTCAGCCCACCTAGTAATTTGCAGCAAGCTAAGCCACTGGTTGCCATCACAACCGGAAGAACCAGTATTAAGCACTTGCATGATTAGTTTAACCTTCTAGAATATGTAGGACGAAAATTGTCTTAATCAAACAATCCAATAAATACATAGGAATACACTGAGGTTTCCCAAAAATAAAACGCGGAAATAACTCAGTTTGAGTACTTCCAAATATCCCTTTTTTCATGTGCAGCTTAAGTAGCTGAACTCAATATCTGCATGACGGCTGCGAATCTCTTGTTATGGGACACAATATGGGTTACAAATTGTAACGATATTAGGCATGGTTTAGAGCGGACATTTTCTGAAATATTTGTACATGATTAAGCATAATGATTTGAAATTATTACATAAAAATAAAGAGTTCATTTCGAAAAGAAAAACACAAAGAGTCTGCAATAACACCAATAGGCTGGTTGTCGATGCAAGAACATCAAAAAAATTAATGAACAACATGCACAATAGCAACACAAACCTCTGACAACCACCCAATCTTTGTTTGTGTTGCTCTTATGAAAAACACCACTTGTCTACACTCACGTATTTAAGCTAAGAAAATTTCTGCAAATACTGCAAAAAAATAAAATTCGACGATGATGCAAATAATCATAGTTAGCTTCCTAGCTAAGATGCATAAATAAGGATGCACATACAAGAAAAAATATAATTGATTATCCACTCCTGGCATAATGAAAGAAAGGAAGAAAGAGCACTTGCCTATTGGCTCAGGCATGCTGGCTTCCGGCCTATAGCGGTTGCAGTCGCCGTACCGGCCCATTTCTTCTATAAAAGTAAATGCATATGTATATATGGTCAATGATTCTGTATTTCTTTAAACAATTGTGAGAGATGTGCGGTAGACAAACTTGAGATATTTAAGTCCAACCTGGATTGTCACACGGAGAAAGAACCTGAAGTTTAGATGGCATTCGAGAGAAAAGACAACTATGTTTTCATTGGCCCGACATTTCTAGCAAGACGTGGTCGACCATTGTCAGGGATATTACTAGCAGGTATAAACCGGCCAGGAAGATCCGGATTACACTAACATACTTGTATTATCACAAGCCCGGTAGAATATGTACAAAGATTACAGCCCGTAGAAGTTAGGGCCCATGAGTGAAGCCCACGATTTGTAAACCGTCATATCATGTAACTTGGGATGTAAGACAGGAAGAGTAGAGACCGAGGCGGACACGTTTATGAGCCGGCCTCGGAACTCTGTAAACCGGGCCGAGCGTTGCCTCCTATATAAAGGAACGACCCGACGACGGTTCAAGGACAAGCAACAACAACTCGAGACAGAGGCAAGCGATCCGCTCCCTGTTCATCGACGCACAAGCAATACCACACCAAACTAGACGTAGGCTTTTACCTTCATCGAAGGGGCCGAACTAGTATAAACCTTCTGTGTCCTTTGTGTTCTTTTAACCCCTTCAAGCTAACCCGCGCGATGGCCTCACACCTAAGTCCTCTAAACCGGACATCTGCCGTGCTAATTCCACGACAGTTGGCGCCCACTGTGGGGCTATCGCACGATGGTTTCGAGTTCTTGAAGGGCAGCTTTGAAGGACTCAAGGGTTACGCGGTTGGCCGGATGACCAAGAGTCGGCGCGACTGGATCTACATCGAAGACGCAGGCTGGGGCCCCGAGGCCGATTCAATCGAATACGGGTACCGGGTCCCCTTCGGCGGCATCCACATTTTCATCGGCAAGATTGGTGAACCGGGGCCTGAGCCGGACATCTTCCCAACATCATCGAGCCGGCTCAGCGTGCGAGATCGACCCGGATTCAACCCGCCGTGAAGCGTGTCTTCGTTGGAGCAATACATGAAGTCCAAGCCGAGGACGGATCGGATTCTGGTGGCGAGACAGTTGTCTATTACGACGATGAATCTTCATCCGGAGAGACCGAATCTTTGTATCTGTTGCAGGACGGCCGATCTGAGGGTATATCCGATGGCGATAGTATTCCGGACCCCTTTGATCCGCCAAACCGGGTGGCTGTTTTCATGGCCGGTTCACAGTCTATGCAGCGGCCCTCGACGACCGGGGCGTTCACCTCAGAGGTAGCCGGTGCTGGAGCAAGCAACCAAGCCCTGTCGCCCTCTGATGCCCTATCCACCTTGGTTGGAGAATTGACAACACTTGCAACAGCAGAAGTGGCCCCTGCCAACAAGGCGCAACATGATGCGGAGATCCTTCAACTGAACGGCCGGATTGAGCAGGCTAAACGGGATCTGGACGCAGAGAAAGCCATGATAGCTACGAGGCAAGCAGAGCTAGACTCCCAAGCTTTCCGGCTCAGGGTGGATCAGACTTCTGCACAGGAGGTAATGTACAGAAGACAACAAACTCGTCTACCATCGGTTTACGAGGCGAGGAATCTCTTTGGCACACCAGGGGCGGGAACCAGTAACCGCCCAGAGGTAAACCAGGGAGGAGCCCTAGGGATTGGCGCGTCAGTTCAGCCGTCGGCCGCAGAGCAAAATCGTCAAGTCGTGCCCACGCCGCACATCCCCACCCCTCCCGGCCATTATTCTAACCCGTTGGACAACATTGTCGCCGCCGCTTCACGACTGGCCGCTTTACCCATTGAGGGAACATCCCCCGTGGCGATGGAAGCACGCCGGGCTAAGGAATTGCTGGACACGGCGCTGACACAGCAGCAGGCGTACTCTTACAGCAGGGAGAGGATTCATTCAACCCCCCGCCGAAGCCGGAGTTACACTAGGCACTGGGATGAACCGGCCGTGTCTAGCAGCGAGCGGAGACGTCACCGCCACAGGCAGGATAATCCGGCAGGAGCAGAAGCACACGCCCAAGAGGCGGTAAACCGGCCCAGACATACCGCCCGCGAGGACACCCGTCAAATGACGCCGGTTCACCCAACCACAACAGAAACGGGAGTCACGGCGAGTTCCTTTGGAGTACAGTGTCTTGTCCCCGCTTTACGAAGCATAAAATTACCAAAGACTTCAAAGGTCCACGCAAGGTGCCCAACTATACGGCAGACCTGGCTCCAGAGGCGTGGGTTGAGAGCTGTGAGATGGCTATGGAGATGCTAGATGTGGATGAAGCGGCATGCGCCAAATACTTCACCATGATGCTGGAAGGCACAGCCCGGACATGGTTAAAGGGTCTGCCACTTAACTCCATCGGATCATGGGGAGAGCTGCGTCGCCAGTTTATCAAAAATTTCAAAGACACGTGCAAGCAGCCAATGTCAGCGCCGCAAGGGTAGGCCACCTCCACGTAGCGAGGGAGTATCCATCAATCTAGATCAACAATTAAATGAGCCTTGCCCTAAACACAGTACGGAGGGACACCCGTCTAAGCATTTATGGAAGGATTGCAAGATCATGATAGAGGCCATGAAGCAAGCCAGATATAACCACGGACCCCCTGGCGGCGGCTCGGGTTCAGGCTTTCAGGGTCCGGGTTACCAGGGTAATGGTTCCGGATCAGGATATCATGGCGGTAACAATAACTACAACCAAGGTAACCAGCAGCACGGTCAGGGTGGTTACAACAACCAAGGCAACCAGCAGCACGGTCAGGGTGGTTACAACAACCAAGGCAATCAGCAATGCCAGCAGCAGCAGCAATCCGGATATCAGAGTAATCCGAAGGAGCTAAGTAGTGGACAGTACCATGTTTTTACCACGAGTTTGTGCAAACGAGATCAAAAGATTCTAAAGCGGGCAGTACACGCAGTTGAACCGGCAACGACACGTTTTCTACGTTGGTCGGAACAACCTATTGTGAGGAGCAGAGAGGATCACCCGCCACGGGTTGATAATTCGGGCCAGTTGGCCCTAGTGGTGGCACCACAAGTGGGTGGCTGCAAATTCACAAAGGTACTCATGGATGGCGGCAGCAGTATCAACATCTTATATTATGAGACTTTCCGGCGTATGGGGTTGACAGACAAGAAGTTGAGACAATCCAACACGGTGTTCCATGGAGTGGTGCCAGGTAAATCGGCTTACCCAGTTGGAAAAATTGATCTAGAAGTCACCTTTGGGGATGAGCAGGATTCTAGGTCAGAGACAGTGACCTTTGAGGTTGTAAAGATCAGGAGCCCATATAATGCTCTGTTTGGGAGACCGGTTTACGCCAAGTTCATGGCTAGACCGTGTTATGTTTATCTACAGCTCAAGATGCCGGGTCACAAGGGAACCATCACGGTTCACGGAAGTCGCAAGATCGCATTAGAGTGCGAGGAGGGAGACGCAGCCTATGCAGAGGCAGTGTGTGCTACAGAGGAGTTGAAATTCTATAAAGACAACGTTGATCCGGCAGATATGTCCCCATTGAAAAAGCCAACCACAGAGCATGATCCGACGTTGAAGTTTAAATCGGCAGAGGAAACCAAGCAAGTTGACTTTGTACCAGGCGATTCATCCAAGCAGTTCACTATCAGCGCTAACCTAGACCCCAAATAGGAAAGCGCGCTCATCGAGTTCATCCGTGAGAATAGGGATATCTTTGCATGGAAACCTTCTGACATGCCAGGTATACCGAGGGAACTCGCTGAGCACAGACTTAATATTGATCCGAAGTTTAAACCGGTTAAGCAGTACTTGTGCCACTTTAATGAGGAGAGGCGCAAGGCTATAGGTGAGGAAGTGGCCAGGCTTTTGGCCGCAGGGTTCATAGTTGAAGCGTTCCACCCGGAGTGGTTGGCTAATCTGGTATTGGTGTTAAAGAAAAATGGAAAGTGGAGGATGTGTGTGGATTACACAGACCTAAACAAGGCTTGTCCAACTGATCCTTTTGCTCTCCCTCGCATTGATCAGATTATTGATGCTACGGCATCATGTGAGCGGCTAAGTTTTTTGGATGCATATTCAAGGTATCATCAAATCAAGATGGCAGTTAAGGACCAGGAGAAAACAACTTTCATAACTCCCTTTGGAGCCTTCTGCTATGTATCTATGCCCTTTGGGCTCAAAAGTGCCCAAGCAACTTACCAGCGTTGCGTACAGAACTGCCTCAAAGGGCAGATCGGAAAAAATGTCCATGCCTATGTTGATGACATTGTGGTGAAGTCAAGGAAGAAGGAGACGCTGATAGAAGACCTAAAGGAAACCTTTGACAACCTCCGGGTTTATAAGATGATGCTTAATCCGGAGAAGTGCGTTTTTGGTGTTCCGGCACGCAAGCTCCTTGGATTCTTAGTATCAAACAGAGGAATAGAGGCCAATCCGGAGAAGATCAAGGCGATCACATCCTTGACTAAACCGGCTTGTATCAATGATGTCCAGCGCATAGCAGGCCGGATTACAGCATTGAGCTGATTCATCAGCTGTTTGGGAGAGAAGGCAATTCCACTTTATCAGATACTTAAAAAGATAGATCGGTTTATATGGAGCGATGCTGCAAACGCTGCGTTTGAGGATTTGAAGCGGCAATTAGCAGAACCGCCAGTTCTTGCTGGCCCTATGAACAATGAGCCGCTGCTCTTATACGTGGCCGCTAATGCCCGTGCAGTTGATAACCCTCAACCGTAAGGGATCGAGATAGTCTTCGCGGGTAAGAATAACCCAATTTATTGATTCGACACACGGGGAGCCAAAGAGTATTTATAAGCTTTAACAGTTGAGTTGTCAATTCAACCGCACCTGAAATATACTTACTTGCAACAAAAGATAAGTGGTAACAGTGATATGATAGTGATGATAGTAATAGTAATAGTAAATAGCAGAAGTAAATAGCAGTAGTAAATGGCAAAAGTAGCGACTAGTAACAAGCAAGGTTTAAAATACTGTAGGCTAGGGAGATGGATGGTTGGGCGCTGCATGGATGAGATAGATTCTAACTTGGGGCACGGCACACGGAAAAGTAATGATCATCTAGGCAAATATCAAACATTAGGCATGTATCCCGTAGGTAGTTGTACGTGCTTGCAATAAGAACTTGCACAACATCTTTTGTCCTACCATCCCGCTACGAACGGGGCCAAAAGGAACTAATGGATATTAAGGTGCTCCTGTCAAAGAGCACCGGAACAAAGCAATGAACTCAATGGATACATGTAATCCTCAAACTACGGACCATCCCCTTTGGTGTCCCAAGCTGTCACTTTTGGGATCGCCGGTTCCGAACCGTAACAGGTGCATATAACTCGTAGATAGGATCACGAACACAAATATATTCATGCAAACACATATGGTTCAGATTTGAAATCATGGCACTCGGGCCCTAAGTGTCAAGCATTAAGAATAACAAGTTGTAGCAAAGATGATAAACACCATAGTAGATGATAGGCAACATGCCCCCAACAATCTGACGAACTATTACATGATCTAACTCATCCAATCCCTACCATCCCCTTCGCCTACAGCAGGGGAATTACTCACACATGGAGGGAGAAGTCATGGAGGGATGATGGAGTGGTGATGATGATGACAATGGCGACGATCTCCCCTCTCCGGAGGCCAAATCAGCCTCCAGATTAGCCCTCCCGAGGAAGAACAGAGGGTGGCGGCGGCTCCGCGACAAAAAACTGCGAAAGAACTTCCGATCTGGGGTTTCTGCGTCGGGAGGAAAAATACGGGCTAAAGTAGGGCACCAGGGGGTGTGGGCCCCACCCAGGCGCCCCCCCGGCGTGGCCAAGGGGGGGGGGGGCGCCCACACGGCGCCTGGGCACCCCCTGGCCCCCCTCTGGCCCCACTTCTGGTATTTGGTTCCTTCGGGTGCGTGGATTTTCTCTGATTTTTCGTGGATTTTTCTGAGATACTTAAAAATCTGTTTTCCTGCACACAAATAAACCATACAGGCAGCTCTGCTGAAAACAGCGTCAGTCCGGGTTAGTTTAGTCCAAATCATGCAAGAATGAGGCCAAAACAATATCAAAAGTGTTTCGAAAAGTAGATACGTTTGAGACGTATCAACTCCCCCAAGCTTAGCATATTGCTTGTCCTCAAGCAATTCAGTTCAACGAACTGGACGCGACAAAGAAAACTTTGACAAACTCTTTTGCTTCATTAGATGTATATAAGCATGTACTACGAAAAGAGTTTAGCGAGTATTGAAACAGTACTTATGAGGACAATGCAAGGAGCAATCCTTCTTTCAAGTGACCAGTCAAAAATACTTAAAAGTAAATAATATATTACTGAAAATCAAGACAAGATCACATTGCACATAGCTTGAGCATATTAGGGTCACCGAGCTTCTCAGGAATCTTTCCACTGAAAGAATAGTTAGCAAGCATAGTAGATATTGCATCATTAGGAACTTTTCTTTTGTTAGTGACAATATCTTCCATATATTTTGAATAAGGGAGTAACTTAATAGCATCAGTCAAAGGGATTTGAAGAAAAAGAGGTTTAATCCATTCACAAAACTTATTATAATGCTCTTCTTCTTTAGATTTGATGGACTTACCTGGAAAGGGCATGGGTTTCTGTACCCATGGTTCTCTCTCCTTCCCATGTTTTCTTGCGATGAAGTCTTCTTTAGTGTACCTCTTACGTTTGTCAGGTGCTTCTTCTTCTCGAACTTCAGGCGGATCGTTTTTCTCATTATCATTACCTTCAGGTTCAGCACCGTCTTCAGTCTCAGCATCGGAAATAGATACACTGTTGGGATCAATAGCTGGCTCTTCATCTGCAATAGGATCATTAGAATTGTCAGTCTCCTTATGTTTCTTCTTCTTCTTTGGAGAGACAACAATTTCTTCTTCCTGCATTTGAGAATCTTGCTCTATTATCTTCGGATGTCCCTCTGGATAAAGAGGATCTTGAGTACTAGTTCCTCCTCGGGTCTTAATCCCAAAAGCCTGCAATTTATCTTGTTTGGCATTGTTAGCAAGCAAATCTCTTTGCACATTAGAAATTTGATCAAGCTGAGTTTGAACCATATGAAAATGCTTCACAAGACATTGAACATCATTAACTGTTCTATCTAAAACATCAAGCAACTTTTTGATAGCAAGGGAATTATCGTGCAACTGACTTTCTATCCTCTCATTAAAATGATTCTGTTTCATAATAAAATTATCAAACTCATCTAAACATTGATCAGGAGGTTTACCATGAGGGATGTCACTTGCGTTGAAATCTAAAAGAGAATGTACCTCTACCATAGGAGGGTGAGTGGTAGGCTCACACATCTTCTCAATAGGGGGTAGATTCTTCACGTCTTCAGCTTTAATACCCTTCTCTTTAATAGACTTCTTTGCTTCTCGCATATCCTCGGGGCTTAGAACAAACATGCCCCTCTTCTTTGTTGGTGGAGGTGGTTCAGGGACGGACCAATCTTCATGGTTTTTGGCAATCCTGCCCATTAAGTCTTCCGCATCGTCCGGTGTTCTTTTCCTGAAAACACAACCAGCACAACTGTCCAAATAGGACCTGGATTCATCAGTTAGACCATCATATAATATATCGATTAATTCATTCTTAGGGATGTCATGTCCTGGTCTAGCCCGAATCAAACCGCAGTACCTCCCCAAGCTTTAGGGAGGGACTCATCCTGCAACTGTTTAAAGTTATAAATTCTTTGTAACGCAGCATGTTGCATGTGAGCAGGAAAGTACTTATCAACAAAAGAGTGAGCTAAGTCCTAAGGACTCTTAATGGAACCGCATGAAAGTGAATCATACCATGCTTTAGCACCCTCCTTCAAGGAGAAAGGAAGAAGCTTGGTCACATAAAAGTATCGTATCTTCTCATCTGTGGTAAACAGGCTACCTAACTCACCGACTTTAGTCAGGTGTGCAATAGCATCATCATTTTCTCTGCCATAAAAGGGGTCAGCTTCAACCATAGGTATAAGTGAAAGATCAACAGAGAAATCAAAATCAGGATCATCAATGCATATAGGAGATGTAGCAAACTCAGGATTAGGAACGGTTTTGTTTTTCAAAGAGTGTTTTTCAAATATTTTCTTAATAACTTCAGGGTCAGAGCCAGCAAACTCTGTCAGTTCCCTGCATAGATCTTCATCAAGCATATAATAATCATCATCAAGGAGACTCTCCTTGAGTTTACTCAAATCAGGATAATCATAAGTTTCACCAATAGGGTAGCGAGTAACAGGAAATTCAATTCCAGACTTTTTAGCAGCAGCAACAAGTTGTTTCTCAAGAGCATAACCAAGCGAACTAATATCATCAAAAGTAGTAGAAGCATCATCAAGAGTATCAGACATAGTAACAGATTCAGTAGGAGCATCATGTGGTGGTGGTGAGGCAAACTTACTCATAACAGAAGGTGAATCAAGTGTAGCACTAGTGCTCTGAGCAGTACCTCTTCTTGTAGTGGATAGTAAGATTGGAACCTTGGGGTCTCCTTTCTTACCCATAGTGAATAAAGTGCAGCAGGTAGGATACCTCAAGTAGACTTGTAAATATTGCTATGCTCCCCGGCAACGGCGCCAAAAAACGGTACTTGATAACCCTCAACCGTAAGGGATCGAGATAGTCTTCGCGGGTAAGAATAACCCAATTTATTGATTCGACACACGGGGAGCCAAAGAGTATTTATAAGCTTTAACAGTTGAGTTGTCAATTCAACCGCACCTGAAATATACTTACTTGCAACAAAAGATAAGTGGTAACAGTGATATGATAGTGATGATAGTAATAGTAATAGTAAACAGCAGAAGTAAATAGTAGTAGTAAATGGCAAAAGTAGCGACTAGTAACAAGCAAGGTTTAAAATACTGTAGGCTAGGGAGATGGATGGTTGGGCGCTGCATGGATGAGATAGATTCTAACTTGGGGCACGACACACGGAAAAGTAATGATCATCTAGGCAAATATCAAACATTAGGCATGTATCCCGTAGGTAGTTGTACGTGCTTGCAATAAGAACTTGCACAACATCTTTTGTCCTACCATCCCGCTACGAACGGGGCCAAAAGGAACTAATGGATATTAAGGTGCTCCTGTCAAAGAGCACCGGAACAAAGCAATGAACTCAATGGATACATGTAATCCTCAAACTACGGACCATCCCCTTTGGTGTCCCAAGCTGTCACTTTTGGGATCGTCGGTTCCGAACCGTAACAGGTGCATACAACTCGTAGATAGGATCACGAACACAAATATATTCATGCAAACACATATGGTTCAGATCTGAAATCATGGCACTCGGGCCCTAAGTGTCAAGCATTAAGAATAACAAGTTGTAGCAAAGATGATAAACACCATAGTAGATGATAGGCAACATGCCCCCAACAATCTGACGAACTATTACATGATCTAACTCATCCAATCCCTACCATCCCCTTCGCCTACAGTAGGGGAATTACTCACACATGGAGGGAGAAGTCATGGAGGGATGATGGAGTGGTGATGATGATGACGATGGCGACGATCTCCCCTCTCCGGAGGCCAAATCAGCCTCCAGATTAGCCCTCCCGAGGAAGAACAGAGGGTGGCGGCGGCTCCGCTACGAAAAACTGCGAAAGAACTTCCGATCTAGGGTTTCTGCGTCGGGAGGAAAAATACGGGCTAACGTAGGGCACCAGGGGGTGTGGGCCCCACCCAGGCGCCCCCCCGGTGCGGCCAAGGGGGGGGGGGGGGGGCGCCCACAGGGCGCCTGGGCACCCCCTAGCCCCCCTCTGGCCCCACTTCTGGTATTTGGTTCCTTCGGGTGCGTGGATTTTCTCTGATTTTTCGTGGATTTTTCTGAGATACTTAAAAATCCGTTTTCCTGCACACAAATAAACCATACAGGCAGCTCTACTGAAAACAGTGTCAGTCCGGGTTAGTTTTGTCCAAATCATGCAAGAATGAGGCCAAAACAATATCAAAAGTGTTTGGAAAAGTAGATACGTTTGAGACGTATCAGCAGTTAGCGTGGCGATTGTGGTGGAACGCAAGGAAGCAGGCAAGGAATATCCGGTTCAGCGCCCGGTTTACTATGTCAGTGAGGTTCTAATTGAGTCAAAGCAAAGGTACCCACACTGGCAGAAGCTGGTATATGGCGTGTTCATGGCAAACCGGAAGCTGAAGCACTATTTCCAGGGCCACCCAATTACTGTTGTCAGCTCAGCTCCATTGGGGGATATAATCCAGAACAGAGAAGCTACTGGCAGAGTAGCAAAGTGGGCCATTAAGCTTAGCCCACACGAATTGAAGTATGTACCCCGTACGGCTATTAAATCCCAAGCATTGGTAGATTTTATCAATGATTGGACAGAATTGCAAGCACCAGAGGAGAAGCCGGATAATACATACTGGACTATCCACTTTAACGGTTCAAGGCAATTAGAAGGCTCGGGTGCTGGAGTAGTGTTAACTTCCCCACGAGGTGACAAGTTTTGTTATGTCCTCCGATTAATGTTCCCTTGCACTAACAATGTTGCTGAGTATGAAGCTCTCCTTCACGGGCTACGGATGGCTAAGGAGATGAACTTGAGTCGGGTCAAGTGTTTTGGTGATTCAGATCTGGTGGCGCAACAAGTGTCCGGCAAGTGGGACTCTAAAGATCCGCTCATGGCAGCCTACAGACGGGAAGTTTAAGCGGTTGCAGGATGTTTCAAAGGATATCAGGTGGATCACATAGACCGGCGGAAAAATGAGCAGCCGATGCCCTAAGCCGGCTGGGCTCTCAGCGTAAACCGGTTCCACCAAATACTTTCTTGGATGAATTACACAGTCCATCAGTTCAGGTACCATCGGAGGAGGATTTGGCTGTTCCTGATCCGGAAGCACAGCTAGTCGCAGCGCTTCATGTTATTCCAGATTGGACACTCCCTTACTTGGCGTATCTGAGCCGAGGGGAGTTGCCGGATGATGAGGTTGAAGCTAGGCAGATAATCCGGCGATCCAAATCTATGACTACCGTCAACGGAGAACTTCATCACCGCAGCGTTTCTGAGGCATTTCAGCGCTGTGTATCGTCGGAAGAAGGCAGTAATATTCTTCGAGAGATACACGAAGGAGATTGTGGTCATCACGCCCGTTCAAAATCATTGGTAGCCAAGCCTTTTCGTCACGGGTTCTACTGGTTAACGGCCCATGCTGATGCGGAGGATTTAGTCCGGAGATGCGACGCTTGTCAGAAATTTTCACGGCATGCTCTTGTTCCGGCGCAAGAGCTACGGATGATCCCAATTACTTGGCCGTTTGCAACTTGGGGGCTTGATATGGTTGGGCCTTTTAAACGATCCCAAGATCAGAAAACCCACCTGTCGGTGGCAGTGGACAAGTTTACAAAGTGGATTGAGGCAGAGCCTGTCAGTAAGTGTGATGCGGCAACAGCAGTTAAATTCATCAAAAAGGCAATTTTCCGGTTTGGCTTTCCACACAGCATCATTACTGATAATGGCACCAATCTATCTAAAGGAGAGATGGAAGAGTTTTGCCAAAGGGAACATATATATATTCGCCTGGATGTATCTTCAGTAGCTCACCCTCAATCCAATGGTCAAGCTGAAAGAGCCAACCAAGAGATCTTGCGAGGCATCAAGCCCCGGCTTATGACTCCCTTGCAAAAACACCGAGGTGCTGGGTTGAGGAGTTACCTTCTGTCCTCTGGAGCATCAACACTACGCCTAACAGGTCTACAGGCTATACGCCCTTCTTTATGGTATATGGTGCTGAAGCGGTTCTCCCTAGTGATATCCGACACGACTCACCATGGGTGGCGGCTTATGTTGAAGCGGCCAATGAGCAAGCAAGACAGGGTAGCTTAGACCGGCTGGATGAGGAGCGTGACATAGCAGCGGCATGATCCGCAATTTATCAGCAAGACCTGTGCAGATATCACAACCGCCGGGTTAAGACCAGGACGTTCCAGGAGGGGGACCTAGTGCTCCGGCTCATCCAAGACCAGACAGATATACACAAATTATCCCCACCTTGGGAAGGACCCTTTGTGGTCAGCAAGAACCTACACAATGGTTGGTACGTCCAAAACGTATCTATAATTTCTGCTTGCTCCATGCCTCTTTTGGGTGATATTGCTATGATATTTATACACTTCCATACACTTTTGATCATATTTGGACTAACCTATTAACTCAGTGCACCCCAGTGCCAGTTTCTATTTTCGGTTGTTTTTGTATTTCAGGTTTTCACATTACGAGAACTGCCAGGAAAAATCCAGAAAAATTATATAAAAAATCAGCATTCCAGAAACTACCGTGCGCCCGAAGGACAGCCGGGGGGG
>LR738710.1:840629130-840662854 GCA_902687465.1 Secale cereale
GGGGGGCGCCTGGGCCCCCCGAGGCTCCTCCGATGCCCCCCTTTGGCATATATTTAAAGCATCTCGAGAAACCCTCGAAACAGGAACTCTTTTTCACGATCTCATCTCTGTTCCGCCGCCGCCGCCGCTTCCAAGATCGGGAGCACCAGGAGAACTCTTCCCGGCACCCTGCCGGAGGGGAGGATCATCATCGGGAGCCTCTCCACCACCATGGACGCCTCCGGATGAGTTGTGAGTAGTCTCCTTTGGACCATGAGTCCATGACCAGTAGCTATGTGATGTTCTCCTCCCATTCTTGTGCTTCACTAATTAGTCCTCGTGAGCTGCCCTACATGATCGAGGCACATATGTAATCCTTATGCTGTTGCTATGATGAGTTTGCCGGGATCCGATGGATTATGAGATTATGTTCAGATTGTGCTTGAGTAATATATTTGATCTACCTCTTTTATATTTATGTTCATAAGTAATTCTTGCATGTTCTCCGTTGTTATTTATTGCTTTGGCCAAGTAATAGGTAGTGACTCCAAGAGGGAACGTTATGCTCGATTGTGGGTTCATGCCCCTCGATGACTAGTTTGAGTGACAGAAACATGAGTCTAGGGGATGTGCTGTTGCCACAAGGGGGAAAACAACGGTGCTTGTGCCCGCGGGTGCAAGGATTGTTTACTTTACGCAAAGTTCTTTTAATGCAGTTGTCTGTTGCTTTGAGTTTACACTATGGGTGGGGCTCGCAACTTAATATCAGCGAGATGTTCTGGATAGATATCTCAAGGTGGATGATTAGTAGTAGATATTGATGGATTTCGGTCTACTTACTTTGGCGTACCGCCCATGCCTTGAACCTCAACCTTTCTTGCAATGTAGTCAGCATTGGTTTGCGCACATGGTCCTGTCAATTGCCCAGCTGTAATTCGTTTACCTCACATAGCTGTTTTATCGTCTTTTGGGAGAGAGACATCACTAGTGAACATCATGAGACTCCGGTCCATATTACCATCATTGATCACATCCGCTATTTACTTTTCGCTATTATTTACTATTGCAATTATATCTATCACTACTATCATTTGCGTTTAATCCTTTGTAAACGACAAGGCCGGAGGGATTGACAACCTCTCTGTAGTCGTTGGGAGCAAAGTTATTTGTATCTGTGTGCAGGTCCACGTTGATTGCTAATATCTGGCGCCGTTAGCAGTTGACACCTTCTTGTTGAACCTAGGAGTCTCTGGGGATTCGATCCTTGGTATCTTTGCCAAGGGAAAAACTTCCGCAACACAACATCTCACACCTTCCACTTGGGGTAACCAACGAGGGGCGAGAAGCCTAGCAAGAGTTTTTCTAGCGCCGTTGCCGGGGACTCCACTCTTCAGGATAGGGGAGTTGCACGCTATCTTTTACCTTTGCTTTTTAGTCTTGTTAGTTTACCTTTCAGTTTTTGCTTTAGTATCCTTTTATCGAAAATCACACAAAAATAGTTATCTTGCTTGCTTACTATTATGGGTTCCACCAAAAACACTGGATGGGAGGAGTACACCCCTTCTTCCATTACACCAATCACCACTGTCGGGATCTACAAAAGTAATAAACCTTGTGATTATGTTAGTCTTGACGGAGGGTTATGCCCATGGCATGGTCTTCCAGGAAAAGAGTATGAGCCTCAGTTTAAAATTGCTCCTAAGCTTCCCCAAACTTGGGAAGATGTTCAAACTCTTATAATAGAGAGCGATTCAAACAAAGAGGATGACACTACAATTCTGCCCAATAATGATAAAATTAATTTTGATAATTGTAGTATCTCAGAAGTTGTCACCTTTCTACAAGGAATGGCCAAAGATCCCCACACTAGCACGCTTAATCTTGCTTTCATAGAGCATATCACTAATGCTCTCATCAAAGCTAGGGAGAAGAAACTTAGAGTAGAAGCCTCCATACCTAGAAAGCTAGAAGATGGTTGGGATCCTATGATTAAAATTAAGATAAACAACTTCTCATGCTATGCTTTATGTGATATTGTAGCTAGTACTTCCATTATGCCCAAAAGACTATATGATATGCTTAAATTGAAACCTTTTGATTCTTGTTCTTTTGGTGTTCGTCTCGTTGATTCTTCCATAAAGAAACCTTTGGGGAGGATCAACGATGTTCTTATCGTTGTCAATGATAATTATGTTCCCGTTGATTTTACTATTATGGATATTGAATGTGATCCTTCTTGTCCAATTATTTTGGGACGTCCCTTTTTACGCACCGTTGGTGCTATCATTGACATGAAAGAGGGTAATATAAAATTTCAGTTTCCTCTCAAGAAAGGGATGGAACACTTCCCTCGAAAGAAGATCAAGTTACCTTTTGAGTCCTTTGTACGGGCTAACTATTCTTTTACTCTTGATAAAACTTGATCTATATGCATTATGCCTAGCTTAAAGGCATAAAAGAAAAAGCGCTTTTGGGAGGCAGCCCACATGAATAAAATTTTTATTTTGCTTTTGTTGTGTCTTGATGTTGTTTACT
Organism: Secale cereale; assembly: GCA_902687465.1. NCBI lineage: Eukaryota > Viridiplantae > Streptophyta > Magnoliopsida > Poales > Poaceae > Secale > Secale cereale. The sequence goes on from LR738710.1 coordinate 840,631,645, forward strand.
ATAGTAGCATCATCATTGTATCTTTGCTTTTCATATTTGTGCCAAGTATAGCCTCTGATTGCTAGAAAGTTCAAAAGTTGTGAGGTGCTGTCCAGGAAACAGATTCTGTCCTTGGATAGAAAAATTCGTATAAAATCACCAGATCATCTTTTTGGTCTGAATTTTTTTGACAGCGTTCTCTATGTAATTTTCTTTCGTGCATCTGTTTTGAGTTTTTTGATTTGAGTTGCAGAAGTACCCAGAACAAATCAATTACTACCTGCTGTTCTATTTTTCACAGATTCTGTCCTGTTTTGCCTTTCTTTCATTTTGCAAACCAAGAGCTTGCTTTTTCTTTCCAAAAACCTTTTGGCAATCTTGAGAAACAGTAGACCTTCAAGAATATCTTTATTTCCAGCAAGGTACAATTATTTTATTATGGGTACTAACCTTGCTAATCAGATTATGATGAGTTATGTATGAAGGGAGTTTTCAAGTGTGCGAGGGAAGATGATAAAAAGATTCAGGAGTGTCAAGCGCTCAAGCTTGGGGATGCCCCCGTGCACCCCCAAGAAATATTCAAGGAGACTCAAGCGTCTAAGCTTGGGGATGCCCCCGTGCATCCCCTTCTCCATCAACATTATCAGTCCGTCTCTCGTTCCACTATATTTTAATCACTTCATGTGTTATGTGCTATACTTGGAGCGTCTTGCTTTTTAGTTTTCTTTAGCTTTTCATAACGAGTCGGAACTCAGCTTTCTTTATGTGGGAGAGAAACACGCTCCACTTCTACCTAGAACATAACATAGAATTTTCATGTCTATCTTTGCTGTGTGTGTTCTTTGTCTTTTAATAGCTACTATCATGTTCTGCTCTTAGTATTCATGTTTATCTTTTTAAAGAGCTTTCGTTTAGTTGGTTGCTTGAACTCTCTTTAATTATCATGCTTATCTCATTAAGAGAGTTTGCTTCCGTTGCATTGGTTAATATGTCTATGATAAAGATGCTACGTACATGATGGCGCTTAGTAGTTCATGTTTTCTTATGGTTAGTCTCAAATAGCTGGGGGGTTCCCAATGTGTTATTGGAGTACCAACATGATTTGTTTGCCTATGATGTGGTATGGTTTAGTAATATCTTCCTTCAAGAATTTATTTTGATTGACTTGGCGTATGCTCACGCATATTTAAGACTGTAAAGAAAGTCTGTCAAGCCTTGATGATCTTTTATTTCTGAGTAGCGATATAACTTCCATGCCTGATTCGATGTTGCTTTGTCGCTCTGCATGATTATGACCGTCATTGCTCTCTTAGTTGGTCGCTCCCAGTCTTTTGCTAACCTCCACCTGTACTAAGCGGACTGACTGCTTGTGCATCCACATCCTTTTAAACCAGTTATGCCATATGAGTCCAGCATACATACCTATATGTGGTATTTCACCGCCACTCCAAGTAAATTTACATGTGCTACCTTTAAAACCTTCAGTTTTTGCAATACATAGCTCATGGGAAAGTAGCTTAAAAACTATTGTGGTAAAGAATATGTCGCTTATGTATCTTATTTCTTATAAGTTGCTTGCTGAGCGGTATCCATGTTTCTGGGGACGCCATCAACTGTTACACTTTTGTTGAATATTATGTGAGTTGCTATGCATGTTCGTCTTCTCTGAAGTAAGGGTGATTTGCCATGGGTTGAATGGTTTGAGTATGCATATTGTTAGAGAAGAACATTGGGCCGCCAAGCAAAGCCATGTATCATGGTGGAAGTTTTAGCTTGGACATTAATCCTCAATCTCTTATGAGAATATGCTTAAGCATTAAAGAGGAGTCCATTATCTATTTTCTATGTTGTCCCGGTATGGATGTCCTCAAGTTGAGATCTATCAAAAACGAGAAATCAAATGCGATCTATCTCCTTGGACCTTTGTACAGGTGACATAGAGGTACCCCTTTGTGACACTTGGTTGAAACATATGTAATGCAAAGACAATCCATGGAAATCCGAGCTAATTAGGACAAGGTGCGAACACTATTGGTATTCGATGCATGAGGCTTGCAACTTAAAGGATGTCTTATGCATAACACATATGAAGTACTACTACCGTTGACAAAATTGTTTCTATGTTTTCAAAATAAAAAGCTCTAGCACATGAGTAATCCCTGCTTCCCTCTGTGAAGGGCCATTCTTTTACTTTTATGTTGAGTCTCCACCTTCTTTCTTCAAAGCACCAACTACTGAGAGCATGATTGTCATTCTGAGTGTAATGTGCATTGTCCCAAAGTAGCATTGTCTTTTGCATGATTGTGATATCATTTATTTTGAAATCATTGTATCTAGTCATCACTTAAACCTTGAAGGTGCCCCTGCATTTATGTTTTGCATCACTAAAGGGGGCAAGCTAGATATCACTATTATCATATTTGCACACCATGTTCATTACAAATCTATTTTGATGTTTCGATATCATATTGTAAAACTTTCAGTTCTTTGTGATTTTCTCATGAGGCAACTCAATTACTATAGATTCATTATCTCAGTAAGCTTTTGTCATATGACTATGAAAAAGTCCTATATGGTTAATAGCATGTCACCACAGAAATTATTCTTGTTATCATTTACCTACTCGAGGACGAGCAGGAATTAAGCTTGGGGATGTTGATACGTCCAAAACGTATCTATAATTTCTGCTTGCTCCATGCCTCTTTTGGGTGATATTGCTATGATATTTATACACTTCCATACACTTTTGATCATATTTGGACTAACCTATTAACTCAGTGCACCCCAGTGCCAGTTTCTGTTTTCGGCTGTTTTTGTATTTCAGGTTTTCACATTACGAGAACTGCCAGGAAAAATACAGAAAAATTATATAAAAAATCAGCGTTCCAGAAACTACCGTGCGCCCGAAGGACAGCCGGGGGGGGGGGGCACCAGGGCTCTAGGCGCCCTGGCGGCGCGCCCCCCCTGGGCCGCGTCGGGGGGGCGCCTGGGCCCCCCGAGGCCCCTCCGATGCCCCCCTTTGGCATATATTTAAAGCGTCTCGAGAAACCCTCGAAACAGGAACTCTTTTTCGCGATCTCATCTCTGTTCCACCGCCGCCGCCGCTTCCAAGATCGGGAGCACCAGGAGAACTCTTCCCGGCACCCTGCCGGAGGGGAGGATCATCATCGGGAGCCTCTCCACCACCATGGACGCCTCCCGGATGAGTTGTGAGTAGTCTCCCTTGGACCATGAGTCCATGACCAGTAGCTATGTGATGTTCTCCTCCCGTTCTTGAGCTTCACTAATTAGTCCTCGTGAGCTGCCCTACATGATCGAGGCACATATGTAATCCTTATGCTGTTGCCATGATGAGTTTGCTGGGATCCGATGGATTATGAGATTATGTTCAGATTATGCTTGAGTAATATATTTGATCTACCTCTTTTATATTTATGTTCATAAGTAATTCTTGCATGTTCTCCGTTGTTATTTATTGCTTTGGCCAAGTAATAGGTAGTGACTCCAAGAGGGAACTTTATGCTCGATTGTGGGTTCATGCCCCTCGATGACTAGTTTGAGTGACAGAAACATGAGTCTAGGGGATGTGCTGTTGCCACAAGGGGGAAACAACGGTGCTTGTGCCCGCGGGTGCAAGGATTGTTTACTTTACGCAAAGTTCTTTTAATGCAGTTGTCTGTTGCTTTGAGTTTACACTATGGGTGGGGCTCGCAACTTAATACCAGCGAGATGTTCTGGATAGATATCTCAAGGTGGATGATTAGTAGTAGATATTGATGGATTTCGGTCTACTTACTTTGGCGTACCGCCCATGCTTTGAACCTCAACCTTTCTTGCAATGTAGTCAGCATGGGTTTGCGCACATGGTCCTGTCAATTGCCCAGCTGTAATTCGTTTACCTCACATAGCTGTTTTATCGTCTTTTGGGAGAGAGACATCACTAGTGAACATCATGAGACTCCGGTCCATATTACCATCATTGATCACATCCGCTATTTACTTTTCGCTATTATTTACTATTGCAATTATATCTATCACTACTATCATTTGCGTTTAATCCTTTGTAAATGACAAGGCTGGAGGGATTGACAACCTCTCTGTACTCGTTGGGAGCAAAGTTATTTGTATATGTGTGCAGGTCCACGTTGATTGCTAATATCTGGCGCCGTTAGCAGTTGACACCTTCTTGTTAAACCTAGGAGTCTCTGGGGATTCGATCCTTGGTATCTTTGCCAAGGGAAAAACTTCCGCAACACTACATCTCACACCTTCCACTTGGGGTAACCAACGAGGGGCGAGAAGCCTAGCAATGGTTCATACTACCTGGTGGACGTTCGAGAACATAAAGACTCACGGACAGCAGAGGAAGAGACGAAGAGGCCGTGGAACATTGCTCTTCTGCGGCCTTACTACACTTGAGCCATGGGCTCCACTTCATGTATCCTGTATATATTATGATTAATAAATAAACCGGCACCCCGGTAAACTGGGGGATCAGCCATCTTATTCAAATATAAGTGTCTTATGGGAGTTCACTCAGGTGATATCCATCTAAAGTTTATTTCTCTTGATATACATTATTTTCATCAAGAAAACAAGATGCTTTGATCAATCTATTTTGATATGCAGGACAATTCTATAAGGGACCAAACAGGGTTTGCCATACAAGCGCAACTCTCATATGGGTACCCTGCCTCTACGGTCACTAGGGGGCTTCCTGTTCAAACATAGGTCGTATTCAAACCAAAGAGAACATAACCAAACTCACTAGGGGGCTTCTTGATCGTATTCGAATCATAGCTTAACCCCTTTTTGGGTCCGCCTTGGATCGTATTCGAATCCACTGATCGACGCAATGTCAAAGCCACTGGGGGCTACGTAATCGTATTCGAATCCTAGCTTAACCCCTTTGATCCAGTATATATGATCGTATTTGAATCATAGCTTAAACCCCGTTTGGGTCCGCCTTGGATCGTATCCGAATCCACTGATCGGCAAAATCTCAAGGCCACTGGGGGCTACGTGATCGTATTCGAATCCTAGCTTAACCCCTTTGGTCCGGTTTACTGATCATATTCGAATCAGAAGCCTCAAATATGGAGCCTGGCAGCTCGTGAAAAGCCAAGAGCTTAAAGGCCGCTCTTAAAAAAATGCCTAGAGCTTAAAGGCCGCTCACAAAAAGCCTGGAGCCTGGCAGCTCGCAAAAAGCCTCGACTACATGGTCTTATTTGCCAAAAAATGCTTTGTTTTTGCGATTTTATAAGTTTTTGTGGTTAACCAAGTTTATTGATCCAGAATTGGGCAACTTCAAAGTTGACCACATATCTACAAAGTTAAAAGTCTGGGTCATGAATACAAGCATGAGTTTAAAGTCTGGGTCATAAACACCAGCATGATTTAAACCGGCGTTTATCATAACCCGAAACAGTCATCAGGCAAACGCCAAGAGAGCCAAGAGCCTCATCAGAATCTACACATTCAATTATGCCTACCGGATTAAGGACATCAGGCACACTTAATCAAAGGTATGATGTATTTTTGGGTATAAAACAGATACTCTTTCAATATATGTTTATGGGAGCAATATAATAGGTCCGGTGGTAAACTGCCAGGACATCTTTTTAGCATTATTTATGCAGATGCAGATAACATAGATGGATCAACCATAGCAGACAAGGGATTAAAATTGGCAGACGCCAAGTCAAGCTATGACATCCACATTGGGACAAAGACAATGTTTCGAACTATCCTATTACAAGGCACTCGCAGGCCCGAACGGATTAAAGTTTTTGCAAAAAAATTTCAGCAACTATGAATTAAACCGGGCGGTTTATGATTCCTCTTCACGCTGCGAAGGCTGAGGGTCGGCTTGTTCCAGTTCTTCTTCCTCTTTAGAAAGTGGCTGGAAGTCAGGAACGCGCCAGTCAATCTTGGAGAGTGCACGGAAGTACATTTCCTCATTAAGAAGATCGGACGGATCAACATCTGGAGCGAAAGTATGGCCATGTATTGGCGGGATCAGATTATCGGTGTCATAAACCAGTCGCTCCACCCGTTCATTTTCTAAGTCATAGGCCGGATGATACCTTGTCAGATCCGCTTCATCGACAAGTTTGCTGGCGAGTGGGCGCATCTCTTTGGTTAAGGCACGAAGGTCTTCGGCAGAGAAGGTGGATCCATCCTCTTTATTGCTGGGATATCCATTCATGGCCTCTTCCGGATCAAAATCCGGAACCCATGCCTTGGCCCGGGTCAGTGCTATAAGGGAGCCAGCCCATGCAGCAGATTTCTTCACTTCCACCAGGCGGACAGGCAGCACAGATAGCTTCTCCAAAGTACCTTGGATGGTAGTTGGGGCCGGTTTCTGATGGGACATTGCACTTATAACCCTTTGAGCGCCGGAATACAGCTGCTCCACCAGGGTATAAGAGGCTTTGAGCTTCTTCCGGACATCATCTCCAAGATGAGTTATGCGTCGCCCTAAATATATTTGTTAAAGTTAAACCGGAGCGGAACAAGGGTTGCAAAGATGAAAATCATACATAGTTGAGTGCTCACCAAAGATAGCGGAGGTCATAAGTTCTATTTGCTGTCTTAAACCGGTCAACTCCTGCGTAACCAGATTAAGGGAAGCTTCAGCATCCTTTGCTCTTTTCTCAAGAGCATTCCTCTGCACCTCCCAGGCGGACCGCTCCGCTTCAAAGTCCTTTTTTAATTTTTCCATGTTGGTTAGGTTCAGCACAAGTTCCTCCTTGGCTTTGGCAGAAGCAGTTTCAGTAACAACCAATCTATCCCGGAGTTCAATTACCTCTGCAGCCCTCCGGGTCAAGTCAGCCTACAAGGAAATCAAATGGATTAGAAAGACAAGTCAATCAAGTCTCAAGCATATAAACAAGTTATCCACTTGACACTTGGGGGCTAATGTGCAGTTGAAGTACCGAAAGAAAATTTCAGACAAGTCCCAAGCGCATAAAACAAGTTATACCCCTGGCACTTGGGAGCTAATGTAAGTTCATTGTCGGATACACTGGAAGTCCCGGTTCATCTACAACGAAGCTAAACCTGCACTTGGGGGCTACTATGGCCCAAAGACAGGATTGCAAGAACACAAAACAGAGACAAGTAAAGGAAAGGAAATTACCTCGTATTTATCCTTCATCATGTTAACCAACCCGGATTCATAATCGCGGCTGGTAAAGAGCCGGTTCAAATACCCGGAATGAAGTTCCTGGGCACTCAACTGGGCATAGCTGGATAAGTCCATGCTCCACTTGCCTTTTTCTTGTTGAAGTTTTTCCTCTTTGGCAGTGTGCTTGGCCAAGATGACAGGCTCAGCAGGAGTGGTAAAACCTAACCCGGTTATCTCAACATCCGGGGAGGGAGCGGCAGTTGGTTTAAGAGGGGCAGCAGTAGGCGCCGGGCTAACATGAGCCGGACTAGCCCGAGGAGGGCTAACCCGGACAGGGCTCGCCGGTTCAACTACATTCTCCGTATTAACATCCTCCGGAGCAGCAATGTCGTCATGATCCATGGGAATAGGGTCATCAAACTGAGCTGCAGGATTATCTTCTGGAGGGATAAGTTCTTCCGGATTAGCGGCCGGTTCAAGAGTAGCAGTTTCGGCAGCCGCTTTGGTTGCTTTCGCCTTCTTACTAGGCTTCGGCTTGCTGGAAAAAATCAAAGGAACGATGGGAATCATAAAGGTACAAATGTAAAGATAAACCGGATGTTGAAAAGGACTTACCCAGGCACGGTCTTCAGCACAGGGACCTGTGTAGCAGTCGACTCGTCGGAAGAGGACAAAGGAGCCTCCTGATGGATCAGACGGTTTAAGCGGTTTACGTATGAGGCCGGCTTTTGGATGAAGGAGAGTTGGAGAAAGTAAAACCTCAGAGCGGCGCCTGTAAGCTGGAGTGAGAGGTATTCCGGAGGACTCCACTACATGGCCACTATGGCGCGTGGTCCGACGCGCCTCATGCTGCTGCTTCTTCAAAAGAAATTTGGGGTCCAATTGAGCGTAAGGATGAGAAAAAGGGTATTTCCGGGACACCCGGCGGATTTTGGGGGGCAGCGGTTCTGAGTCTGAAGAGAGAGAAATTACCTCAACTTCCGCCGCTTTACTTCCTTCAGCCAGATCCTGCGGAAAGGCACTGTTAACATAAATTTGGATAAAGGGAGATTAAAACATATCAGGTTTAACTCGTACCTCGGAATCCGGATCATCTTCCTCAGGATGTGAACCGGAGGCAGCAACCGCCTTCTTCTTCTTGATAGCATACGTCTTTCGGCGTGGTTGTTTGGCCGATTTATCTTGAGGTTTCCTCTTCCAGAAGGGGTCGTTGGCCTGTGCAAAAGATAGGAAATAAATGGAAGACAATTGATATGGCCGGATCAGAACAAACAGAAAAGATCAGAAAGAACTTACTCCTGGCGGTTTATTGTTTTTGCAGAATGGAGCTAAACCGGTCCGGCTGCACTCTTCCAGAGAGATGTTGAGCATTTTCTTTGCGGATTCAGCGACTTCTTTCTCAGGAAGTATTATGTCAATGTGGCGCTGAGGATCATCCGGATTACCAGTATACTCGCACGTCAGGCCTGAGCGCCGGCTCAGTGGAAGAATACTCCAGGCAAGCCAACAGCAAACAAAGTCTACTCCGGTTAAGCCGTTGGCTACAAAGGCCCTAAGCTTAGAGAGTTGAGGGGAAAACCGGGCACGGTCCGGGGCGCTGAGGCGCTACGGCAGGGGATGATCCTCAGGTAGACGGTATGCGCGGTAACCCGGCAGTGGGTTTTCTCCTTCAGGCGAAGTATCTATACAATAGACCCACGTTTGGTTCCATTCCTTGGGGTGCGTGTGAAGGGTAAGGGAAGCTCACATCCTTTCTCTTTTGAATGCTGACGCTACCCAATTCTTGATGCGGCCCGTCAGAAAACTCTGTCCGCCGGCTTAGATGGAAAAAGTCTCTGAACAGATCCAATGAAGGTTCTTCTTGAAGATATGCTTTTGAGAAGACTTGAAAATTGCAGATATTTACTATAGAGTTCGGACCTACGTCTTGAGGATGGAGCTGAAAAGCGGCTAATACATCCCGGAAGAATTTTGAGCCGGGAGGGCTAAAACCCCGGGCCAGGTGATCAAAGAAAACAATGACCTCTCCTTCCTTAGGAGTAGGTGGACACTCATCTCCTGGTGCCCGCTGATACGTCCAAAACGTATCTATAATTTCTGCTTGCTCCATGCCCTTTTTGTGTGATATTGCTATGATATTTATGCACTTCCATACACTTTTGATCATATTTGGACTAACCTACTAATGGTTGCAAAAGTGCACAATGTTTTTGTTTTACACTTTATTGTGTAGGAATTACTTGGAAATTGACAAAAACGCAAAAGGAGTCGTATTGGAGTAGGACTCTGACTTTCCTGAAATCTGTCTGACAACGTTTTTTAAAGATGGTCACGTTCCGGTCCGAAGACGATGTCAAACGGAAAAAGTCTAGTTGCGAAAGTTGTGGGGAATTTCGAGGCGATGCTTCTGGATATAAATTTCGTCCAAATCGGAGTCCGGACGGCCGAGTAAAGCCCGTTTTACTGAGGCCCAAAATCTGATGACGGGAATCCGAGAGTCTATATAAAGGGAGGAAACCTAGGTCACCAAGGGCTACGAATTTTCCTCCTCCCAAGCCGCCGTCTTGGAGGGGAGGACCAGCACCATTGCAGCACCATCCATAAGGAAAAAGGGGGGCCAAGGAGCCGTCGCCGCCGCCGCCCCCTAGGGCCGCCGCCGCTGCCGCGCCCCCAAGGGCCGCCGCCGCCGCCTCCGTGGCTGCCGCCGGCCGTCTCCTCCTCGCGGGGCTGCACCTCTCCATCGACACCATCATCAACCTCCTCCTCACCGTGTCCATGTGTGAGTAGTCTTCTCCGGGGCCGAGGGCTCGTACGTGTAGCTATGTGGTTATCTCTCTCTCCCATGATGTGATCTTCGTTGTGATCATAGGCTATGTTAATCTAGGGTGATCCCATGATATTTCCCCTTCCTCTATGTATTGGATTGATGTACTCACTTGTCTTTATCTAGTATAATCTCCGAGACCAAGGTGACAGCGGTCTATTGGACATGGATTAGAAAAATATTTTCATGAGTGATTTCCTCTCTTGTGTGTTGATTGAAGATTGAGAGTCTCTTGGTGCTTGTCTTTGACTATCCTTTATATATGTTGTGGTGATTGTGGGACTCTCTTTGGATGGCCGCGGTGACATTGGGAAATCCTTAGATTGAGAACTACGAACTTTGAGGTGTGCTTTTGTAGCCCTACATAATTCTCGTCCTCTCTTGACCACGAAGGAATGACCTCCGGGTGCGTCTCCATTGCATGTTTTATGGGAAATATCATGTGATTCGATTATGTTAATGTTGTTGGGAGTTGCCTCTAGTGAAAGTATGATCCCTAGGCCTTGTTTCCACCATTGCAATACCATTTGTGCTCACGTTTACCACTTGTTTGCTTGCTGCACTTTTTATTACAGATTTATATTACTTTGCTTTGCCACTCATATCATCCATATTTTACCATATCTTCGCCGAACTAGTGCACCTATACAACTCCTAGTTGTATTAGGTGTGTTGGGGACACAAGAGACTTCTTGTATCTTAGTTGCAGGGTTGCTTGAGAGAGACCATCTTCAACCTCTACTTCCCTGAGTTCGATAAACCTTAGGTCATCCACTTGAGGGAGATTGCTACTGTCCTACAAACCTCTGCGCTTGGAGGCCCAACATAGTCTACAAGAGTAGAAGCGTGTGTAGACATCAAGCTATTTCTGGCGTCGTTGCCGGGGAGGTGAGTGCTTGAAGGTATATCTTTAGATCTTGCAATTAAATCTTTTTGTTTCTTGTTTTTATTTTCACTAGATTTGCTTAATGGAAAACAACAAAAATATGAGAGAGCTTTATAAGCTCTACCTTGCTTTGGGACATGATGTGTTTGAAGAGAAAATTAAAAAACCTATGGAACTTTATTATTTGCATAACAATCATGATGGTGGTGATGTTATTAGTATGCTTTCTTTGAATATCAATATTGCTAATGACATGGAAAGCTCTAAGCTTGGGGATGACACGTTTGCTGAACATGATATTTTTAGTCCCCCAACTTTTGAGGAGAAAATTTACTTTGATGATACTATGCCTCCTAAATACGATGATTACCATGATGGTTATGATAGTCTTACTCTCACTATTCCTAATAAGAAAGATTTTGCTTATATGAAGAGTAATGACACTTTTATACTTTTGGATCATGGAAATAATGCCTTATGTGATAGTTATATTGTTGAGTTCATCCATGATGCCACTGAAATTTATAATGAGAGAGGGAGACTTGGTTCTAAATATCTTAATAATAAGAAGTTTCCTCTCTTTATGGTGAATATTTTGAAGTTATGCTTGTTTTGCCTTCCTATGCTAGTTGCTTTGTGCTTCAATGAATTATTCTATTGCAATATTCCTATGCATAGGAAGCATGTTAGGCTTAAATGTGTTTGGTATTTGCTTCTTGATGCTCTCTTTTGTTCTTCAACTCTTATTCCTACGAGAGCATCATTAAAGTCTTAAGCCTATCTTTATGGCTATAAAGAAAGAGCTCTAGGGAGACAGCCATTGTTATCTTTGCTTTCAGTTTGTTCTTTCAGTTTTTAGTGGTCTTGATGCTTGTTACTACAGTAGCATCATCATTATATCTTTACTTTTCAGCTTTGTGCCAAGTGTAGCCTCTGATTGCAAGAAAGTTCAAAAGTTGTGACGTGCTGTCCAGGAAACAGATTCTGTCCTTGAACAGAAAAATTCGTATAAAATCACCAGATCATCTTTTTGGTCTGAATTTTTTCGACAGCGTGCTCTATACAATTGTTTTCGGGCGGCTGTTCTGAGTTTTTTGATTTGAGTTGCAGAAGTGCCCCGAAAAAATTATTTACTACCTGCTGGTCTGTTTTTCACAGATTCTGTCCTGTTTTTCCTTTCCTTCGTTTGCCAACCTTGAGCTTGCTTTTTCTATGCAAAAACCTTTTGCCAATCTTGAGAAACAGTAGACCTTCATGAATATCCTTATTTCCAGCAAGGAAAAATTATTTTATTATGGGTACTAACCTTGCTAATCAGATTATGATGAGTTATGTATGAAGGGAGTTTTCAAGTGTGCGAGGGAAGATGATAAAAAGATTCAGGAGTGTCAAACGCTCAAGCTTGGGGATGCCCCCGTGCACCCCCAAGACATATTCAAGAAGACTCAAGCGTCTAAGCTTGGGGATGCCCCCGTGCATCCCCTTCTCCATCAACAATTATCAGTTCGTCTTTCGTTCCACTATATTTTTATCACTTCATGTGTTATGTGCTATGCTTGGAGCGTCTTGCTTTTAGTTTCCTTTTTAGTTTTCTTTAGCTTTGCTTGCTGTTCATAACGAGTTGGAACCCAGCTTTCTTTGTGTGGGAGAGAGACCCGCTCCATTTCAACCTAGAACATAACATAGAATTTTCATGTCTATCTTTGCTGTGTGTGTTCTTTGTCTTTCAATAGCTACTATCATGTTCAGCTCTTAGTTTTCATGCTTATCTTTTTAAAGAGCTTTTGTTTAGTTGGTCGCTGGAACTCTCTTTATTTATCATGCTTATCTTGTTAAGAGAGTTGGCTTCTGTCACTGGTTGATATGTCTATGATAAAAATGCTATGTGCATAATGGTGCTTAGTAGTTCATGTTTTCTTATGGTTAGTCTCAAATAGCTGGGGGGTTCTCAATGTGTTATTGGAGTACCAACATGATTTGTTTGCCTATGATGTGGTATGGTTTAGTGGTATCTTCCCCCAAGAATTTATTTTGATTGACTTGGCGTATGCTCACGCATATTTAAGACTGTAAAGAAAGCCTATCAAGCCTTGATGATCTTTAATTTCTGAGTAGCGATATAACTTCCATGCCCGATTCAATGTTGCTTTGTCGCTGTGCATGATTATGACCGTCATTGCTCTTTTAGTTGGTCGCTCCCAGTCTTTTGCTAACCTTCGCCTGTACTAAGCGGACTGACTGCTTGTGCATCCAAAATCCTTTAAACCAGTTATGCCATATGAGTCCACCATACCTACCTATACATGGTATTTACCTGCCATTCCTAACGAAGACTTTCATGTACCATCTCGAAATTATTCAAAAAAGCATTTCTCTTTTGTGCCTCTGTTTTAGCTCATGAGGAAGTAGTAGTTAATTCATGATCTTTTTAAGTTAGACAAGCTTCACCCCGGGATTGCATGTCTAATGTGCAAACCCATAATACGAGAAGGAACTGGCATAGAGTGCGCCCGGCTCATTAAAAAATTATACAACAAACAAACCCTCCTTCACGCTTTGTTCATGAGAAATCAGAAAACTTTGGCAGTGATAAACAAAGGAGATTAAGAGGATGTGATCGTCCTCATTCGGGAGCCGTTCCTCGAAACTTCTCCAGCTCAAAAAGTGATTGAGTTATCTGCTAGCATTCGTTGACGAAATATGCATATTCTAAAATAATAATTATTACCTCTGTTTTTAAAACCAAGAGCTCTGGTACATGCTTAGTTTTTGTTTCCGACCACGGGTTTTCAACCTTGCCAACAAAAGCCACGGTTCGAGAGTCTCCACCTTCTTTAAAGCACCAACTATTGAGAGCATGATTGTCATTCTGAGTGTAATGTGCATTGTCCCAAAGTACCATTGTCTTTTGCATGATTATGATATCGTTTATTCTGAAATCATTGTATCTAGTCGTCACTTAAACCTTGGAGGTGCCCCTGCATTTATGTTTTGCTTCACTAAAGGGGGCAAGCGAGATATCAATTTGTCATATTTGCACACCATGCTCACTACAAATCTATTGAGTGTTTCAGTATCATATTGTAAAACTTTCAGTTCTTTATGATTTTCTCATGAGGCAACTTAATTACTACAGATTCATTGTCTCAGTAAGCACTTGTCATGTGACTGTGAAAAGTTCTTATATGTTTAATAGCATGTCACCACAAAAATTATGCTTGTTATCATTTACCTACTCGAGGACGAGCAGGAATTAAGCTTGGGGATGTTGATACGTCCAAAACGTATCTATAATTTCTGCTTGCTCCATGCCCTTTTTGTGTGATATTGCTATGATATTTATGCACTTCCATACACTTTTGATCATATTTGGACTAACCTACTAATGGTTGCAAAAGTGCACAATGTTCTTGTTTTACACTTTACTGTGTAGGAATTATTTGGAAATTGACAAAAACGCAAAAGGAGTCGTATTGGAGTAGGACTCTGACTTTCCTGAAATCTGTCTGAGAACGTTTTTCAAAGATGGTCACGTTCCGGCCCGAAGAAGACGTCAAACGGAAAATGTCTAGTTGCAAAAGTTGTGGAGAATTTCGAGTCGATGCTTCTGGATATAAAATTCGTCCAAATCAGAGTCCGTACGGCCGAGTAAAGCCCGTTTTACTGAGGCCCAAAATCTGATGACGGGAATCCGAGAGTCTATATAAAGGGAGGAAACCTAGGTCACCAAGGGCCACGAATTTTCCTCCTCCCAAGCCGCCGTCTTGGAGGGGAGGACCAGCACCATTGCAGCACCATCCACAAGGAAGAAGGGGGGCCAAGGAGCCGCTGCCCCCAAGGGCCGCCGCCGCCGCCGCGCCCCCAAGGGCCGCCGCCGCCGCCTCCGTGGCTGCCGCCGACCGTCTCCTCCTCGCGGGGCTGCACCTCTCCATCGACACCATCATCAACCCCCTCCTCACCGTGTCCATGTGTGAGTAGTCTTCTCCGGGGCCGAGGGCTCGTACGTGTAGCTATGTGGTTATCTCTCTCTCCCATGATGTGATCTTCGTTGTGATCATAGGCTATGTTAATCTAGGGTGATCCCATGATATTTCCCCTTCCTCTATGTATTGGATTGATGTACTCACTTGTCTTTAGCTAGTATAATCCCCGAGACCAAGGTGACAGCGGTCTATTGGACATGGATTAGAAAAATATTTTCATGAGTGATTTCCTCTCTTGTGTGTTGATTGAAGATTGAGAGTCTCTTGGTGCTTGTCTTTGACTATCCTTTAGATATGTTGTGGTGATTGTGGGACTCTCTTTGGATGGCCGCGGTGACATTGGGAAATCCTTAGATTGAGAACTACGAACTTTGAGGTGTGCTTTTGTAGCCCTACATAATTCTCGTCCTCTCTTGACCACGAAGGAATGACCTCCGGGTGCGTCTCCATTGCAGGTTTTATGGGAAATATCATGTGATTCGATTATGTTAATGTTGTTGGGAGTTGCCTCTAGTGAAAGTATGATCCCTAGGCCTTGTTTCCACCATTGCAATACCATTTGTGCTCACGTTTACCACTTGTTTGCTTGCTGCACTTTTTATTACAGATTTATATTACTTTGCTTTGCCACTCATATCATCCATATTTTACCATCTCTTCGCCGAACTAGTGCACCTATACAACTCCTAGTTGTATTAGGTGTGTTGGGGACACAAGAGACTTCTTGTATCTTAGTTGCAGGGTTGCTTGAGAGAGACCATCTTCAACCTCTACTTCCCTGAGTTCGATAAACCTTAGGTCATCCACTTGAGGGAAATTGCTGTTGTCCTACAAACCTCTGCGCTTGGAGGCCCAACATAGTCTACAAGAGTAGAAGTGTGTGTAGACATGACCCGCCAGTTCAGAACCTCCTTAGGGCCCAGAATACCAATTGAAGCGGCATTCGTTAAATCATCCTCAGTAATTCGGGAAGGAGCCCAGTTGCAAGCAAAGAACTGCTTGGGCAGTCATCTTGAATAAGGAAACGCTGAAAAATACAGTGCACAATCCGGTTTACCAGTTGCTAAAGTATAAGCCGGAGCATTGTGTAAAGTTATGAACTCAATCGACGGTTTAGACAAGGGACTAATGGCATTGGCAATCCGGAAACAGACGCGAGGTGAACAGTTACCGTTTTATCATAATAGAGAAAGAGGAAGCTAAACTGTCAATTACATATAGGGGCTTACTTCTAACCCGTCAAAGAAAGCGTATGATTGACTAAACCGGAGAAGTCAGGCTACAGATCTATAGTGTGAAAAAACAGTTTCCACAGAAGGCTGAAGTAAAAATGGATCCGAGGCATAAGAAAAAGATGAAATAAATGCAAGTCATATACAGGAAGAACCACAGAGGTTTTCTACAGATCAAATCTAAGCTGGTAAACTAGAGGAACTAAAGACGTGAGCGCGGAGCAGGAGCGCATTCAGGACGAATCTAAATAAGGTTCGAATCTACAGCAAGGTTAAACCTACAGGGATGAACAGCAAAGCTTCCAGGTTTTCATGGTGGAACTACGGACGAAATCCTAGATCGAGATCTGCAGGGAAAAGGAAAGAGTATCTGACGAAGCAGACGACGACGGTGAAGCACTCTGGACACGATTTAGGGTGATGCAGCGGCCTGGCTCGAGGACGGCGACGGGCTCGAAGAGCGGCGGCGGAGCTTCAAGCAACGGAGGAAGACGAAGGCAGAAGGGGGAAAAGAAGACATGCCCCAGTGGTATTTACAAGCCGAAAGGGTGAAAACGGTAAGTGCGGGAATCGAGGAGGCCAGAGATTGGATAAAGATTGCGTTGTCGCCTCGATTTTCGGTGCATCATTTAATAAAGGTAACAGACAGAGGCGAGCATTCAAGTGCAGAGATGACGTCACGACGGATTAAGGTGATTCCAGGAAATGACGTCATGGCCGGTTTACAAAGTAGATAAATTGCAGGGAAGAAATTTATACAAGACCTAGAAGACTGACATGAACAAGTTCAAATCAATCTGGGGCCTAATGTGAGGGATATTACTAGCAGGTATAAACCAGCCAGGAAGATCCGGATTACACTGACATACTTGTATTATCACAAGCCCGGTAGAATATGTACAAAGATTACATCCCGTAGAAGTTTGGGCCCATGAGGAAAGCCCACGGTTTGTAAACCGTCATATCATGTAACTTGGGATGTAAGACAGGAAGAGTAGAGACCGAGGCGGACACGTTTACGAGCCGGCCTCGGGACTCTGTAAACCGGGCCGGGCATTGCCTCCTATATAAAGGAACGACCTGGCGACGGTTCAAGGACAAGCAACAACAACTCGAGACACAGGCAAGCGATCCGCTCCCTGTTCATCGACGCACAAGCAATGCCACACCAAACTAGACGTAGGCTTTTACCTTCATCGAAGGGGCCGAACTAGTATAAACCTTCTGTGTCCTTTGTGTGCTTTTAACCCCTTCAAGCTAACCCGCGCGTTGGCCTCACACCTAGGTCCTCTAAACCGGACATCTGCCGTGCTAATTCCACGACAACCATGGTATTCAATGTACTTCTCTAGATTCTGCTCGTAGGGGACAGGGAGAATAGCACCAGGAAGAGGGCTGGCAACCAAGATAACACAAGAAGCGGGCCATCAATCTATATAACAGAGTTTCAATGTATGCATTATTGTACCTGCCAATAGTGAACTGAAACTCCTTTTGTAGCTCATCCTTTCACCCCAGTTTTGCTTTGCTTCTTTGACCAACAATGCCACATGAAGATAACCACAAGTGTCACATCTTCCCATGACTGCAAGGCCGTTCAGGAGCCTAAACTAAATATCCACATGCCACCGCCACAAGCCATGCCTTCTTCATCCTTCTTGTATTCCATGTTACTAAAACAAGAGAACAATAATTGAGTGTTCACATAAAGATGGAATTAGCTTCAATAATTTAGTGGTACTATAAACTTGATGATCATGATTAGGTGAACCATTACACCTCTTGCCTTGCCTCCTCATAATGATTACAACTATAGAAGCATAAAAACCATCTGTGTCCTCTCCCCATTATCTGACAACTTCATTGACAAAATAATATGTCCTCTCTCCAAGATCTGACACCTTCACATTACCTGCATTTACAACATAAAATGGCTAAAATAGTACACATATAAGCTAGGCAAAATGTGATTATATACCAGCGAAATTCAAATTTACATTGCAGTGTGCAGGTAATGTGCGTGCAACCCTGATTTCTCTTCAACATGCTGCTTCTAAGTGTTGACAAGACTTCAAATTAGGTAATATCCCGGGAAACAAAACTGGCAGATGGTGATGCCAAAGCAATTCAAAACAAGTGTGTAATAAATCTGCACGGATACGTCACTATTGTATTTATCTTCCCAGTTTCCGTAAAAAGAAATTTGAAGGATAGAGGCAACATACTGGCGTGCCTCTTCTTTAAATCATTTTCTTTTGTTCATGTTGTTTTCACCGCGATATCGTAGAAAATTGTTTCAGATAAGCCCCAAATAGTCCATGTGATGCAACAAACTACAAGCTACCAAATCAATAGCAAAAACTAAAGCACATGATCACACATTATCTCATATAAGCCCCAAATCAGTAGTCACCAGTCGTATGATGAAGTATAGAAAAAGACAGAAAAGGGAGGGAAGCATCTATGATGAACACGAACACCCAGCCGGCTTCACTTGTCTGGATGTAGTGGCCAGACCGCCTCTACCATGATCTATAGGTAGTGATGGGCCTCTAACCCCTCGTTGGTTACCACAAGTGGAAGGTGTGAGATGCAGTGTTGCGGAAATTTTTCCCTTAGCAAAGATGCCAAGGATCGAATCCCCAGAGACTCCTAGGTTCAACAAGTAGGTGTCAACTGCTAACGGCGCCAGATATTAGCAACCAATGTGGACCTGCACACAGATACAAATAACTTTGCTCCCAACGAGTACAGAGAGGTTGTCAATCCCTCCGGCCTTGTAGTTCACAAAGGATTAAACGCAAATGATAGTAGTGATAGATAATGTTTGCAATAGTAAATAATAGCGAAAATTAAATAGCGGATGTGATCAATGATGGTAATATGGACCGGAGTCTCATGATGTTCACTAGTGATGTCTCTCTCCCAAAAGACGATAAAACAGCTATGTGAGGTAAACGAATTACAGCTGGGCAATTGACAGGACCATGAACGCAAACCAATGTTGACTACATTGCAAGAAAGGTTGAGGTTCAAAGCATGGGCGGTACGCCAAAGTAAGGAGACCGAAATCCATCAATATCTACTACTAATCATCCACCTTGAGATATCTATCCAGAACATCTCGCTGGTATTAAGTTGCGAGTCCCACCCATAGTGTAAACTCAATGCAACAGACAACTGCATTAAAAGAACTTTGCGTAAAGTAAACAATCCTTGCACCCGCGGGCACAAGCACCGTTGTTTTCCCCCTTGTGGCAATAGCACATCCCCTAGACTCATGTTTCTGTCACTCAAGCTAGTCATCGAGGGGCATGAACCCACAATCGAGCATAACGTTCCCTCTTGGAGTCACTACCTATTACTTGGACAAAGCAATAAATAACAACGGAGAACATGCAAGAATTACTTATGAACATAAATATAAAAGAGGTAGATCAAATATATTACTCAATCACAATCTGAACATAATCTCATAATCCATCGGATCCCAGCAAACTCATCATAGCAACAGCATAAGGATTACATATGTGCCTCGATCATGTAGGGCAGCTCACGAGGACTAATTAGTGAAGCACAAGAATGGGAGGAGAACATCACATAGCTACTGGTCATGGACTCATGGTCCAAGGGAGACTACTCACAACTCATCCGGGAGGCGTCCATGGTGGTGGAGAGGCTCCCGATGGTGATCCTCCCCTCCGGCAGGGTGCCGGGAAGAGTTCTCCTGGTGCTCCCGATCTTGGAAGCGGCGGCGGTGGCGGA
This sequence comes from Secale cereale, assembly GCA_902687465.1. NCBI lineage: Eukaryota > Viridiplantae > Streptophyta > Magnoliopsida > Poales > Poaceae > Secale > Secale cereale. The sequence goes on from LR738710.1 coordinate 840,651,443, forward strand.
ACAGAGATGAGATCGCGAAAAAGAGTTCCCGTCTCGAGGGTTTCGAAGGACGCTCTAAATATATGCCAAACGGGGGCATTGGAGGAGCCTCGGGGGGCCCAGGCGCCCCCCCGGCGCGGCCCAGGGGGGGCGCGCCGCCAGGGCGCCTGGAGCCCTGGTTGCCCCCCCGGCTATCCTTCGGGTGCACGGTAGTTTCTGGAACGTTGATTTTTTATATAATTTTTCTGGATTTTTCCTGGCAGTTCTCGTAATGTGAAAACCTGAAATACAAAAACAGCCGAAAACAGAAACTGGCACTGGGGTGCACTGAGTTAATAGGTTAGTCCAAATATGATCAAAAGTGTATGGAAGTGTATAAATATCATAGCAATATCACCCAAAAGAGGGATGGAGCAAGCAGAAATTATAGATACGTTTTGGACGTATCAACATCCCCAAGCTTAATTCCTGCTCGTCCTCGAGTAGGTAAATGATAACAAGAATAATTTCTGTGGTGACATGCTATTAACCATATAGGACTTTTTCATAGTCATATGACAAAAGCTTACTGAGATAATGAATCTGTAGTAATTGAGTTGCCTCATGAGAAAATCACAAAGAACTGAAAGTTTTACAATATGATATCGAAACATCAAAATAGATTTGTAATGAACATGGTGTGCAAATATGATAATAGTGATATCTGGCTTGCCCCCTTTAGTGAAGCAAAACATAAATGCAGGGGCACCTTCAAGGTTTAAGTGATGACTAGATACAATGATTTCAAAATAAACGATATCACAATCATGCAAAAGATAATGCTACTTTGGAACAATGCACATTACACTTAGAATGACAATCATGCTCTCAGTAGTTGGTGCTTGAAGAAAGAAGGTGGAGACTCAAAAAGTAAAAGAATGGTTATGTGCTAGAGCTTTTTATTTTGAGAACATAGAAGCAATTTTGTCAACGGTAGTAGTACTTCATATGTGTCATGCATAAGACATCCTATAAGTTGCAAGCCTCATGCATCAAATACCAATAGTGCTCGCACCTTGTCCTAATTAGCTCGGATTTCCATGGGTTATCATTGCATTACATATGTTTCAACCAAGTGTCACAAAGGGGTACCTCTATGCCACCTGTACAAAGGTCCAAGGAGATAAATCGCATTTGATTTCTCGTTTTTGATAGATCTCAACTTGAGGACATCCATACCGGGACAACATAGAAAATAGATAATGGACTCCTCTTTAATGCATAAGCATATTCTCATAAGAGATTGAGGATTAATGTCCAAGCTAAAACTTCCACCATGATACATGGCTTTGGTTGGCGGCCCAATGTTCTTCTCTAACAATATGCATACTCAACCATTCAACCCATGGCAAATCACCCTTACTTCAGACAAGACGAACATGCATAGCAACTCACATGATATTCAACAAAAGTGTAACAGTTGATGGCGTCCCCAGAAACATGGTTACCGCTCAGCAAGCAACTTATAAGAAATAAGATACATAAGCAACATATTCTTTACCACAATAGTCTTTAAGCTACTTTCCCATGAGCTATGTATTGCAAAGTTAGTCTGCTTAGTACAGGTGGAGGTTAGCAAAAGACTGGGAGCGACCAACTAAGAGAGCAATGACGGTCATAATCATGCAGAGCGACAAAGCAACATTGAATCAGGCATGGTAGTTATATCGCTACTCAGAAATAAAAGATCATCAAGGCTTGACAGACTTTCTTTACAGTCTTAAATATGCGTGAGCATACGCCAAGTCAATCAAAATAAATTCTTGAAGGAAGATATTACTAAACCATACCACATCATAGGCAAACAAATCATGTTGGTACTCCAATAACACATTGGGAATCCCCCAGCTATTTGATATTAACCATAAGAAAACCTGAACTACTAAGCGCCATTATGCACGTAGCATCTTTATCATAGACATATTAACCAATGCAACGGAAGCAAACTCTCTTAATAAGATGAGCATGGTAATTAAAAAGAGTTCAAGCAACCAACTAAGCAAAAGCTCTTTGAAAAGATAAGCATGAATACTAAGAGCTGAACACGATAGTAGCTATTAAAAGACAAAGAACACACACAACAAAGATAGACATGAAAATTCTATGTTATGTTCTAGGTAGAAGTGGAGCGTGTTTCTCTCCCACATAAAGAACGCTGAGTTCCGACTCGTTATGAAAAACTAAAAAGAAAACTAAAAACAAGACGCTCCAAGCATAGCACATAATACATGAAGTGATAAAAATATAGTGGAACGAAAGACGAACTGATAATGTTGATGGTGAAGGGGATGCACAGGGGCATCCCCAAGCTTAGACGCTTGAGTCTCCTTGAATATTTCTTGGGGGTGCACGGGGGCATCCCCAAGCTTGAGCGCTTGACACTCCTGAATCTTTTTATCATCTTCCCTCGCACACTTGAAAACTCCCTTCATACATAACTCATTATAATCTGATTAGCGAGGTTAGTACCCTTAATAAAATAATTGCTCCTTGCTGGAAATAAAGATATTCTTGAAGTTCTACTGTTTCTCAAGATTGCCAAAAGGTTTTTGCAAAGAAAAAGCAAGCTCTTGGTTTGCAAAATGAAGGAAAGGCAAAACAGGACAGAATCCGTGAAAAACAGAACAGCAGGTAGTAAATGATTTGTTCAGGGTACTTCTGCAACTCAAATCAAAAAACTCAGAACAGGTGCACAAAAGAAAATTATATAGAGAACGCTGTCGAAAAAATTCAGACCAAAAAGATGATCTGGTGATTTTATACGAATTTTTCTATCCAAGGACAGAATCTGTTTCCTGGACAGCACCTCACAACTTTCGAACTTTCTAGCAATCAGAGGCTATACTTGGCACAAATATGAAAAGCAAAGATACAATGATGATGCTACTGTAGTAAGCAACATCAAGACACAACAAAAGCAAAATATAAAAATTTATTCATGTGAGCTGCCTCCCAAAAGCGCTTTCTTTTATGCCTTTAAGCTAGGTATAATGCAAAGAGGAATCAATAACCATCATAATAATCGGAGTTATAAATTGAGTCATATGGTTGCTCAACAAGTTCACTCTTGTTCCTTCTAGGAAAGGGGTACACACCTTTTGCCTTACCGCGTAAGCGGATTTGTCCCTTACCTATATCGATGAAGCCTTTTACCGCTCGGAGGAAGTCCCTTCCAAGCACTATATTTCCTTGGTTTGGCTCCATGATGAAGAAATCAACCATTGCAATCCCTTTAAGGAATTTAACTGGCACATCTTTTATTCTTCCCTGGATTTCAGAAATATCTCCATTAGTGTGTTCATGATAAGATGGTAATCTATCCATGTTAAATTTTAAAGAATCATGAACAATTTTTGGCATAGTAGAAACCATAGATCCAATATCACAATAAGCAAGGAAGTCTTGATTAGAGATGCTAATCCTAACAAGAGGCTCCCAGTCATTATCTATTTCCAAAATATCTCTCTTATTGGGTTTGGGTTTCTCTACCTTCATTAAGTCTAGAGCATCCATTCTCTTTTCAATAGTAGCAAGTCTATCTATGACAGTATCAAAATTATGATCATAAACAAAGTAACTAGATAGACCATGTATAATTTCAAGAGCTCTAGCTTCATCACATTCTAGGAAATCTCCCTCAGCTATAATATCAAGAGAGTGTTTACACCATTTAAAAAGACCATGGTAAAAATTCCTAAGCACAATTTTTATAGGTATCCAAGGCATAATTCTCCTATGTGCATCAGAAATTCTGTCCCATGCCTTCTTCATATTTTCTACATCCCTTTGATGGAAATCTAGAACTTCTGATTCCCTCAAAGTACCATATCCTAACATGTTTAGCTAAACAGATAGGACTACTAACAGGAAGGCAAAATAATTTTTTTTGTAATTTTTGATAAAGGATACTAAAGCAAAAACTGAAAGGTAAACTAACAAGACTAAAAAGCAAAGGTAAAAGATAGCATGCAACTCCCCTATCCTGAAGAGTGGAGTCCCCGGCAACGGCGCCAGAAAAACTCCTTGATGGGCCTCTAACCCCTCGTTGGTTACCCCAAGTGGAAGGTGTGAGATGCAGTGTTGTGGAAGTTTTTCCCTTAGCAAAGATGCCAAGGATCGAATCCCCAGAGACTCCTAGGTTCAACAAGTAGGTGTCAACTGCTAACGGCGCCAGATATTAGCAATCAACGTGGACCTGCACACAGATACAAATAACTTTGCTCCCAACGAGTACAGAGAGGTTGTCAATCCCTCCGGCCTTGTAGTTCACAAAGGATTAAACGCAAATGATAGTAGTGATAGATAATGCTTGCAATAGTAAATAATAGCGAAAAGTAAATAGCGGATGTGATCAATGATGGTAATATGGACCGGAGTCTCATGATGTTCACTAGTGATGTATCTCTCCCAAAAGACGATAAAACAGCTATGTGAGGTAAACGAATTACAGCTGGGCAATTGACAGGACCACGAACACAAACCAATGCTGACTACATTGCAAGAAAGGTTGAGGTTCAAAGCATGGTCGGTATGCCAAAGTAAGTAGACCGAAATCCATCAATATCTACTACTAATCATCCACCTTGAGATATCTATCCAGAACATCTCGCTGGTATTAAGTTGCGAGTCCCACCCATAGTGTAAACTAAATGCAACAGACAACTGCATTAAAAGAACTTTGCGTAAAGTAAACAATCCTTGCACCCGCAGGCACAAGCACCGTTGTTTTCCCCCTTGTGGCAACAACACATCCCCTAGACTCATGTTTCTGTCACTCAAGCTAGTCATCGAGGGGCATGAACCCACAATCGAGCATAACGTTCCCTCTTGGAGTCACTACCTATTACTTGGCCAAAGCAATAAATAACAACGGAGAACATGCAAGAATTACTTATGAACATAAATATAAAAGAGGTAGATCAAATATATTACTCAATCACAATCTGAACATAATCTCATAATCCATCGGATCCCAGCAAACTCATCATAGCAACAGCATAAGGATTACATATGTGCCTCGATCATGTAGGCTAGCTCACGAGGACTAATTAGTGAAGCACAAGAACGGGAGGAGAACATCACATAGCTACTGGTCATGGACTCATGGTCCAAGGGAGACTACTCACAACTCATCCGGGAGGCGTCCATGGTGGTGGAGAGGCTCCCGATGGTGATCCTCCCCTCCGGCAAGGTGCCGGGAAGAGTTCTCCTGGTGCTCCCGATCTTGGAAGCGGCGGCGGCGGCGGAACAGAGATGAGATCGCGAAAAAGAGTTCCCGTCTCGAGGGTTTCGAAGGACGCTCTAAATATATGCCAAAGGGGGGCACCAGACGGGGCTCGGGGGGCCCAGGCGCCCCCCGGCGCGGCCCAGGGGGGGCGCGCCGCCAGGGCGCCTGGGGCCCTAGTGGCCCCCCCGGCTGTACTTCGGGCGCAAGGCAGGTTCTGGAACGCTGATTTTTATATATTTTTTCTGGATTTTTCCTGACAGTTCTCGTAATGTGAAAACCTGAAATACAAAAACAGCCGAAAACAAAAACTGGCACTGGGGTGCACTGGATTAGTAGGTTAGTTCAAATATGATCAAAAGTGTATGGAAGTGTATAAATATCATAGCAATATCACCCAAAAGTGGCATGGAGCAAGCAGAAATTATAGATACGTTTTGGACGTATCAGGTAGAGAAAGATAAGATGGTTGGGTGAGTGGCGACGGAGAGAACTCTATAAAATATTTTAGGTTAGGTGTCGAAGTTGTCAATCAGGAGAGTCCTCACCAGCGGCGCGTTCATGCAAAGTCGGTCATCAGTGCGCCGCCGCCGCCGCCGTCGTTCAGCACGTGGTGCCAGCACGGATTAGCGTGTAAGCGCCGGTGTCCAACCTCCAGGTTATCCTGTCCGCCGGTGATGTGGCGGCATCGCCCCGGCAGTCGGCAGGAGCGCCATGGAGGGCCAGAGTCGGTGGCGTGGGGAGGTGTGGAGGGGCTGGCGGCGGCTATATATAGGGGTGAGGGCGGTGAGGCGGCTAGGGATTGTGGAAGGGAGGGCGTGCGTAGGGATCTTGTGGTTTTCTCAGTTTTTTTGTCCACCGGTTTTGTGTGCGAGGATGGGAAGAAATCGGAGTCGAGATGGTGGGAGGCCTTCGATCGATGGGTGGGCTAGCGAGCGAGCTGACGAACGAACGAGACGAAGTACGGACTGCGACTTTAGGAGTAGAGATTCATCAACTGAGACATTAGGAGCCAGACAAAAGGGAGTTTATTTAATGCTCCCTCGATGTATTGTTTCCTTTGTTTGGAGATTGATTACCATCCGTGAGTTGAGGTAAGGTTAATGTGATTGAGCGATTCTTTCTGAAAATCAATTATTTGGTTTCTAATTAATGTGATTGAGTGATTTAAGGTAAGGTTAATTAATTTAGATTTGATCTTTAGAGATTGTTCGTGATTGATTCTACATTACTAAATAATTTGCGCCATTATGGAAAGTTCTGATCTATTCAGATTTTTTTCATTGTGTGAGAGGGTGACGCGAATATAAACCGATGAAGTGGGGGGAGGGGACGAAAAAAATATACGAAAAAACCAGCGAAGGTGGAAGGAGGTACAAAAAAAACCATGGGAGGTGGGACGAAAAAAAACCTAGAAGCGAGACTACCAACTGCTTCATTAGGAGTGGGAGGTGGGGTGACGAAAAAAACCGGTTGAAAAAAAACCCAGACAAAGTGGGAGGTGGGACAAAAAACCCTGGAACAAAGACTACCAACTGCTCCATTAGGAGTAGAGATTACTCTTGTTTTAATAACGACCATCTTTTCCTGCTAGATTCCAGCTTGTTTTTTTGGGCGTTTTTTTAATTTCATGCACTTTTCTCGAGTTTATGAACTTTTTTCGTTTTTGTGAACTTTTTTCGAATCTTTTAAATTCGTGATTTTTTTTCAAATTCAATGGACTTGTTTTCAAAATGATGATTTTTTTCCAAATTTGATGAACTTTTCAAGTCGATTAACATTTTTTCAAATTCGAAAAACTTTTTGTAACTTTGATGAAAGTTCCTCCAAATTTGTGAACTTTCCTAGAAAATCGATGAATTTTTTTCAAATTCATGATACTTTTCCAGAATTTGGTGAAGTTGTAATTTTTTTTCTTCGAATTCCATGAACTGTTTCAAAATTCTGAACCATTTTGTCATACAGGTGAACCTATTTTAGCAACTCTATGGTTTTCCCAATTTCACGTTTTTTCAGTTGATTTATATGTACAGAATATATGTTAGTGGATCATTGAAAAAGAATATGTGTTAATTTTTAGTACTAAAACGATTGTTAAATAGCACCATTTTCGGATTGTAATCAACAAAGTATTCTCGGTCCATTGGTTTTTGCATCAAGTCTTAAGCTGTCGGAGCTGAGTTCGAATCCATCAGTGGGTGACGTGGGCCCGTAAGCCACACAACCATGTTAGTAAAACAGTTTTCCAAAGACTAGACTCAACTTCGGCCAAGGAGTTGGAAAGGGGGATCCTACAGGCAGTCGGCTCTGATACCAACTTGTGAGGCCCCCGATTTGACCGTACACTAATCATACACGCAAATATGTACGACCAAGATCACGGACTCACAGGAAGATATCACAACACAACTCTAGACACAAATTAAAATAATACAAGCTTCATATTACAAGCCAAGGGCCTCGAGGGCTCGAATACAGAAGCTCGAAAGCAACAGAGTTAGCGAAAGCAACAATATCTGAGTGCAGACATAAGTTAAACAAGTTTTGCCTTAAGAAGGCTAGCACAAACATCAACGATCGAAGAGGCAAGGCCTCCTGCCTGGGACCTCCTAACTACTCCTGGTCGTCAGCTGTCTCCACGTAGTAGGCTCTGTCGGGGTAGTAGTAGTAGTCGACTGGGGTGGCATCTGGCTCCTGGGATCCGCCATCTGGTTGCAACAACCAGAAAGAAGAAGAAGGGGAAAAAGGGGGGGGGCAAAGAAACCGTGAGTACTCATCCAAAGTACTCGCAAGCATCAGATCTATACTAAGTATGCATCAGTATCAAAGGAAAAGCTGTATATGTGGAATGAACTGCAGAATGCCAGAAGAGGAGGGGAAAAGCCTAGCCTATCGAAGACTAGCATCTTCAAGCATCTTCTGGAAATCACCATCTTGCAGCAGTAGAAGGAAATACAGAATAGCAGTTTATAATTAACAAACATGTTGTTGTATTAACGGCCTAGAGATCCTTCCTCGACTCCCTGCGAGAAAGTAATCTCGCAGCCACATATCCATCACATATCTCAAGTATCCATTTCTAGTTATAATAGATGAGGATATAAGACTGAACGTCTGTTACCGTGGACACGGCTATTCGAATAGATAACTTCCCTGCAAGGGTGCACCACGTTTCCCTCACGCTCGATCACCTCTGGCCGGACACACCTTTCTGGGTCAATGCCCGGCCTCAGAAGATCAACACGTCGCAGCCCTACCTAGGCTCAACAGAGAGGTCCCCGCCGGTCTACATCCTAAGCACTCCGGGGTCATGGGCCATCGCCCATTGCACTCCGGAACGTTGCGCGCAGGGCGATCCAGGCCACCTCCACTGGGGCGCCGACCAGGCCGTGCCGCAATGCTGAACTGGACGTCTGACAAAGCTTCGGCTGATACCACGACGCCGAGGCCCATAATTATTCTCGCTTGGCGGTTAGTGCGTAAAGGCCAGAGGCCAACTCAGAACAAATACCCAAATCTGTTAGTGCATTATTGACAAAAGTGACGGCTGTCGGGACAAGTCCGGAGCTATCACCCCTCCTGGGTGATACCGCTAAACAGCCAGCCGCCACCGTAAGAACTCCCGCGGGTGCTCACCGGGCCCGCCCGCCTTTCACAAAGGTCTCAAGTAAAGTCCATGTAACTGTGTGTCCAAAACATCAAGGTGGAAAACCCGAGGAATCACCCCCGATGAATTCCACTTGATGTGTCCGTAAAGGCGAACTATGAGGAATCACCCCCGAGGTTCACACTTGAGGGGTTGCACGACAGAGTCGTATCGGGAATGGAGAAAGAGGAATCACCCTCGATGACCACGACCGAATAGCTACACTACAGAGTTATCATCATGAGTGCGTTACGAGGTTTCACCCTCGGCACCCGATAGTACCTCTGCAGAGTCAAGCAACAAAGGGGGTGTGATGTGATGTGAAGTGTCGGGCTCCGGTCTTCAATCATGTTGCTCTTGTTGTCGATGATGAAGCAGGGGCAACAAGGACAGTCGGGCTCCGGTCTTTGATCACGTTGCTCGAGTCATCGATGATGAAGCAGGGGCAACAAGGACAAGGTGGGGGTCACTGATGGATCACTATCCAACCTATACTAAGCAGTTTAGCATAGCATGGTAGGTAACAATAGCAGGTACAAAAGCAGGCTATGCATCAGAATAGGATCAAACAATAATAGTAGCAAAATCTAATGCAAGCATGAGAGAGAATGGAATGGGCGATATCGGGATGATCAAAAGGGGGGGCTTGCCTGGAAGCTCTGCTGAAAGAGAAGAAGAGTCGTCGTCGACGTAGTTGATCACCAGGGCATCAACAGGAGTCTCGGGGTCTACCGGAGAGAAGAGGGGGGAAGAAACAATAAATACATAGCACACAGTTGCATGACATGACAATAAGCGGTACTAGGCGTGTTCTAACGCAGGATTACACGATACCGGCGAAGGGGGGAAACACCCGGGAAAGCATTCCCGGTGTTAGGCATTTTCGGACAAACGAAACGGAGGGGATTGTTCCATGTTCGGTATGTTAGGGATGTGTGGTGTACGAATGAACCGCGTATTCCGATTCGTCTCGTCGTTCTGAGCAACTTTCATATATAAAACTTTTTCATCCGAGTTACGGATTATTTTATATGATTTTTCAAAGTTTTATTAATATTCTGTAATTTATTATTAATTCGAAAATAAAAGTAAAATGCTACGGGTACCCAGCTCTGTGTACACAGGAGTGTACCAGAGGCTGACAGGTGGGCCAGGGGGTCCCAGTTGACCAGTCAACGTTTGGCTGGTCAACAGGGGGTGGGGCCCCCTGTCATAGAGACATCTAACTAATTCTAGATTAGTTAGTTTAACCAGTTAATTAGTTTAACTAAAACATTTTAATTAAGTAAATTAATTAATTGATTAATTAATTAATTTAAAATTATATTTTTTTATTAATATTTTTTTTCAGAAAAGGGGGCAGTGGGCCCTAGTGGCCAGCGGCCCATAGGCCAAACGGGCGCTGGGCGCGCGGGTGCTGGCGCCCGTGCCCGAGGGGCACTACGCCCGGGCACGGTGCAAGCGCGGCGGGGCGCTGGGCGCCGGACCAGCACGGCGAAGGAGAGCGTCGGCGGCCACAGCGAGCCACAGCGCTGGGCAGCGACGGGCGCTGGTGGGCGTGGGCATCGGCCAGAGTGGACCCGGGCGAAGACGCCCGTCGGGGCGGAGGGCGAGGCCAGCCCGGGCGTGGCGGACGGAGCCCGGGGCACCGGACCCAGGCGCCGGCCGGCGAGGGCCGTGGTTGGCGGCGGCGGCGAACCACGGGGCCGACAGAGGCGTGGCCGTGGCTGTGGTCGGGTGTGGGGCGCGCGACAACGGTGGTGGTCAGTAGAGGCGGGGGGAGGGCCGCGGCGCTTGCGCGCGGCAGAGGCCGGCGGCGCGCGTGGGGAGGCTGACGGGAGGAGTGCACAGCCAGGCGCGGCGGAATTGGCCGGGCGCGGCTGGGCGCGTGTGGGACGGCTGCAGGAGATGGTGGGCGGTAGCAGCGACGCGACAGGAGCGCAGAGCAGCGGCAGGCAGTAGAGCGAGGCTGCGGAGGCGAGGCCGATGCGGGAGGAGCGGCGGTGCACTCGGGCACGTGCGGTGACGGCGCTACGGGGCGGATGGGGCGGCGTACAAAGAGGGGATGGAACCGTAGGCTCACCGGGAGCCTGTAGAGGAGCAACGCGGGCTCCAGGGAGGCTCGAGGTGGCTGGATTTCAACGGCGAGGGCGGCGGTGCCCGAGGTGGAAGACGACGAGGATTCGGGGCAGCAGCGCCTCCCAGCTCGCGCTGCTGGCCGTAGTCGATGCAGGTGATGCCGGCGGTGCTCCTCGACGTCTTTGCTTGGCGTGGGAAGGTCGTTAGCCACGGTCATGGCGAGGCGACAGCAGCGGCCGCGTCGGGTGGGCGCAGGGGAGGAAGGAAGGAAGGGGAAGAGGGGTTAGGGTTTGGCCCAGAGCGCGGGGTCGACGGGGTAGGTCATATAGGCGTCGAGGTCGCCGGGATAGCCGCCGGATGGTCACCACGGCGATGGCCGGGGCCGTGGCGGCCATCAGTGCTGTCCACGCCTCCTCTGTGAACAGAGGAGGGGAAACCGGGGGGG
>LR738710.1:840662935-840688010 GCA_902687465.1 Secale cereale
GGGGTGCAGTGTGCCTGGTGGCCTGAGCCGCTTCGGCCGGCTGGGCCAAGTGGCCCGGGGGGTTTCCCTTTTTTTTATGTATTTGTCTTTTGTCTTTCCTTTTCTTATTTTTCCTTTTCTGTTTTCTGTTTAGTTTTGTTCTGCTTTTACATTTACAAAATACAAACCTAGACTCTCAATTAGTACTATTAAATATACCACTGCCACATTTAGTTGAGGTTCAAAATAAAATAGTTTAGTACTTTTATAATTTAAAAATAATTTAGCAATTACCTTTAGCCACTGTTATATTCACAAGAGGGCATTTAATTACTTTACAAAAGTGTTGGGTCACCACCATAATTAGTTATGGAATATTTTCCACAGTTTGAACATTTTAGTTGTGACATTTGAAAACTTTAAATTTTGACTTCAACTTAAATTGAAATTTAAACCGGACGAAATCAAAGTGGGATTTAGCAACAGTGAAAACGATGACGTGGCACCATTAACATTGGGATTACTGTAGCTTAATTATCCGGGCATTACATCCTTCCATAGTCAGCTTGGTTGCCCTCCCCCTTCGAGTGTGGTGATTGTGTTGTCACAAATGTGGTCGTGCGGTGCGTGACATGTGTGTCTTATGTGCTTCTTGGGGAGCCTATCAAGTTCTTCATCTGCCTCCCTGGGCATGTAACACTGGACCTAGCTCGCTCGGTGTAGGTGCAGCGATGGCCCGATATTATGTGGGGTCATCTTTTTGTCGGCACTTGTTGGGTCATTTTTTGTCCCTCCTGTTATCCTCCATGTAATCCTCCCACTGCCCCCCTCACGGTGGTATCTATCAGTAGTGTGGTTCTCTAGTGTCTGACATTTGTGTCTTATGTGTAGATGTGCTTCTTAGAGAGCTTCTAAAGGTTTTCATCCCCCTCTCAAAGTCTTCACCCCTCCCCCCGATGGTGGTATTGTCGGCAATGTGGTTCTCTAGTGCCTGACATTTGTGTCTTATGTGTAGGTGTGCTTCTTATGAGCCTCCAAAAGTCTTCACCCCCTCTCAAGGTCTTTACCCCCTCCCTAGGTGGATAACACTAGCTCACTCAGTGGAGGCTGCAAGAATGGCATGGGCGAGTATAGGGTCATCTATAGGAGCCTCGTAGTCAACGGGAAACGTCTCCTCCCACTGAACGTGCATCGTCTAAATCCCGAAATAAATCAAGAAAAATTCTGAAATAAATACAGAAAAATGTGAATACCAAGACTTGAAACCTGATGGATTAGGGACACCACTGTCCTCCTAACCATCCAACCAGGTTGGTTCACAACTATTGTACATCTGGTATAGGGAAAGAAGGAAAAAGTCAATTTTAAACACTGAACTCGTAGAGGTTTGACGAAATGAACCCTCAAGTCAAAATCCCAGTCGATTGCACCCTGAACTATGCAATCCCAGTCTAAATCGAACTTGACATCGTTCGAGGCATAAAAACACTGACGTGGCAGGGATTCGTCTACCTAGTGGGCCAAGGAGCGGCAATGTTGACTACGGCGCGCACTGGGTCGGCCCATCATACACTTTTATTTTTACATTTTTCTGCAAAACCTTTCAAAAAATGTGCGCCGTACGTTTCAAACACCGCACCTCACGGGCAATGTACGCGCACGCTAACCATTCGGGAAAACATCCACTTCGTGATAGTTAAGTTATTTTACTAGTAGAAGGCCCGAGCGTTGCTACGGGCTACAATGCATATAAATGAATCATTAAGGTTGTCTCGAAGGTAGAAGTTCATTTCTTCCTCATACATCCGGGCTTGTTTGGTCATCAAACAAATATCTATGCCCCCATTGTGTCAAAATCAAACTAATGCGATGATTTTATATTCGTACATGTATGCCCCCATCTGTTATATAATAGTACAAGATTAGACGATTCAACTTTCAGGGGACGAAAATGGAAGAATCCACTAACCTTTTATTGGTACAAATCAAGACAACTAGAAAAAACTCACACAAAGAAGCAACATGCAACTTGGTCCGTAGAGATCCTTCAAATCTTTGTATCCGCCGTGGCGCCGTCGCTGAAATCACTGTCAATGAAGAAGCAGAAAACCATTGCACCCTCACCCGACCGGGCACGCCTATACGTATTGTAAAAGCTCCACACAAACATTCTCCAGGCTACATCGTACTCCTCTCTTTCACAGAAATAATAACAGTAACAATAAGAATCAGGTGAGGGAATATAATAGCACTACTAAAAATTATAGGGGCTAAGCTAGTTCAGAATCATGACAATTACAGTACATGAGATGAGGTCCAATTCTTGTCCATCAAAAATCTGTGTATACATAAGGAACACAAACCCTAATCCAATCCCAAAATAGGAAAAGAGAAACCAATTTGATTCATTGTGATGCATTGGTAAGTAAGACATTAATCTCTCCAGCAGCCAGCAAATGAAAAATAATAGATTTGATCAAGAAAAACCAGGAGTATGTCTATCTACAATTAGATTATTTGTTTACGTTGTGGTCGCTGCCCTCGCTATGGATAGGCACATTGCTCCCGTATCAACGACATCGCCCTCCTCGTGTGCCACAATCACGTGGCTCTCTCGTCCTCGTCTCCTCCATTGTCGATGCGGGCTCCAAGTCATTCTGGAAGCAGAACACGGCGTGGAGCACGACGACGGGGACATTTATTTTTCCTGTTTTATGTAGTCTGTTCAGTCAAGAAAAAGAAGATTCCAATCTATTTTTGGAAATAAATTGGTTTGCTAAAGTTAATTAATCGAGCAGTGCAATTGTAAGAAAACACTATCAGTCCACTTATCTCTTTCTTACAAATAGTGTTTATTGAACACAAGCAACGGATGCGTCGCCAGTTTTGCATTGGACATTCACTAAGGAAGTCTCTTCCGATAGGAGAGTGATAAAAAATGCACCTATTATAGAAGAAATGTTAAACCCAAGAATCAATGGATCTAGCTACAACAAGATTATGATTAAACAGATCAGGTTCCCAACCAACATTCTATGTGATCGTACTAAAATATAGGAACAGGAATACATCAGATTTCTGGCACCGAACACCCTAAATTTAGTAGTCCGAAACTAATATCATTTTTGTAAGGGCATATTTTCTCCCTAAGTAGTTTTGGTGATTGATGACAATGCATTTGCGGACTGATCGTGTGCTCTAAGCTCATACAGGTATATCTCCCTTAGGCACAGGACGATTGTTTGCCCCTCGGATTCTATGGAAGACGGTGTTTTCTTTTTGCTCCCTGTCGGTGGCTTTGAGTAATAGGAAAGCCGTACTATTAAGAGGGGGTCCACGTCGGAAAGGTTTGGGTATAATCAACACGTACACATCCTACTCTCACACCTCCTTTCCTTGCTTCTCTGGAGGTCCAACCGGTTATTTGTCGTATTTGCAAAACTGTGACTTCTTAACTGATCATCTGCCTGGCAAGCGGTAGTACCGCTCAACCAAGCAGTAGTACCGCGCGGGTACACGGTAGTACCGCCTGCCGACACGGTAGTACCGCTCTGACGGTAGTACCGTGTCTCCAGAGCGGTAGTACCGTGTATTAGGCCCAGGCGGTGATTCTAAGTATAGAAGTGGATGCGGAAGTAATTTTTTACTTCCGCATCCAATGCGGTAGTACCGCTTAACTTAAGCGGTAGTACCGTGTCGCATTTTGCTACTACAGTTTTCCCTGCGGATGTAGCCACGGATGTAATTTATTTCATCCGTGGTTGTCAATCACGTCGCACTCTTTTGCCTAAGCGGTAGTACCGCTCCCAAAGCGGTAGTACCGCTCAGCCAGCGGTAGTACCGCAACTCATGCGCGGTACTACCGCTCTGGCGGGCTGAAAACTCCAATAACGGTTGGATTTGTCCCCCCACTATATATAGGGGGTCTTCTTCTCCAAGAAGACTTACCTCTTCCCCCACTACTCCATTGTTGCTCCAAAAGCTCCATTTCCGCCCGATCTCTCTCCCTAGCCAATCAAACTTGTTGATTTCCTCGGGATTGCTTGAGGAGGCATCGATCTACACTTCCACCAAGAGATATTTGATTGTCCCCACTAATCCCTTGCGGATCTTGTTACTCTTGGGTGTTTGAGCACCCTAGACGGTTGAGGTCACCTCGAAGCCATCTCCATTGTGGTGAAGCTTCATGGTTTGTTGGGAGCCTCCAAGTTGTGGAGATAGCCCCAACCTTGTTTGTAAAGGTTCGGTTGCCGCCTTCAAGGGCACCACTAGTGGAATCACGGCACCTTGCATCGTGTGAGGGCGTGAGGAGAATACGGTGGCCCTAGTGGCTTCTTGGGGAGCATTGTGCCTCCACACCGCTCCAACGGAGACGTACTTCCCCTCAAAGGGAAGGAACTTCGGAAACACATCCTCGTCTCCACCGGTTCCACTTGTGGTTATTTCTTACCTTTACTTTTGCATGCTTTACTTGTTCAACTCCTATAGCATGCATGTGTAGTTGTTGTCCTACTTTCTCTTAGTTGTCATCCTAGTAGAATATCTAGACAACTTATTTTGTCGCTTGATTTAATTTGGTTAAGAAAAGCTAAAAATTGTTAGTTGCCTATTCACCCCCCCTCTAGTCAACCATATCGATCCTTTCAATTGGTATCAGAGCCTCGTCTCTTTTTAAGGACTTTACCGTCCGAAGAGTATGGTTGACAACGTAGTCGAGACGGAGGACCATTCCGGTGGAAATCCGTCCTTGCCTACGTCAGATGGGGGAGCCTCGGTCACTCGTGAGGAGTTCAATGTGGCCTTGACCACATTGAAAGAATCACTAGCGAGCGAGGTCAAAGGCATGTTTAAAGAAATGCATGAGGGGCTTAAATTATCCACCTCACCGTTGGAAGTGGGTCGTCCCGCTACCAACGTGTCGGAGGCTAATCCTGACAAGGGAGAAGCTAGTAGTGAGCAAGCCCCGGTCACTAAGAATGGGAGTGGGAAATTTGCCCAATCTGCTCCTCCTACTCACTATGGAGGACCCGTTCCCACACCGCATTTAAATTTTGTTGGGCCCCCTCCCAAGTTTGTTAAAAATACTGATTTTTCTACTTGGGTGTTTCGTTTCAAACGTCATATTAATCATTGTTCCACTAACCTTTGGAGAATCATTGAGCAAGGTTTTTATCCGTATGATCCCGACAACATGACTCCAAGAGAAACTGCAGATCATCAGTTCAACGAGTCCGCTCTTTGCATTCTTCAAGATTCCATCCCTCCTGAAGACATTGCTCACCTTCGACCCTTCACTGTGGCCAAGGAAGCTTGGGAGCATGTTGGCACAATGTACAAGGGAAGCACCAGTATTCAACGCTCCAACTATGAAGTGGTGCAAGATGAAGCTGATGAGTTTGCTATGATCGAAGATGAAGATCCTCGTGAACTTTATCGAAGATTAACTATTCTTGCAGTGTCTCTTCGAGATCATGGCAGTAAGGATACGGATGACAATTGGATCAAGCGCAAGTTCCTCAAGGCCATGATGCCCTATCATAAGGCCATGTCCTCTGTCATTCGTCAGAGACAGTTGGATGAATTTGTTGCCATGAGGATCCTTGACGTAACCGCCGACAATGCGGTCTTAAGAGCTCAACGATCCAAGAAGCCTAATATTGCTCTAAAGGCCAAGGCTTGTGTGGAATAGGAGGAAGTTGAAGATGATGATGAGTGTTGTCCCGAGGACACCAAATATGCCTATCATGAGCACATGGCTCTTGCTTCAAGGCAATTCTGGGGCAAGAAGAACACAAGGTCCAACTTTAACAGGAACAACTCTAGTGGGAACAAAGGGAAGCAACGAGTAAGGACATGCTTCAACTGTGGAAATGTAAGTCACTTCATTGTGGATTGCCCATATGGAAGAGAGAAGACTTTGGAGGCAAGCTTATTCGGAAGGACAAGTCAAAGTCCTATCCCAACAAAAACAACTTCATCAAGAAGACTCCTCCGAAAGTGTTGGTGGCTCAAGAAGAATATGTGGAGGATGATGACAATGATGAAGACGATGAGGTGACCACTATGGCCACAATTGCAATTGCTACCACTACGCACTCATCTCTCTTCAACTCACCAAACGAGAACATCACCGCCAAGTGTCTCATGGCCAAGGCCACCAACAAGGTAACCCCAAACATCAATACTACTATCTCTTCTAATCCTTCATTGAATAATTGTATTGATGAGGGTGAGGGTATTAAGGAGGGAGAAAATGAATTTGATTTGTTCATAAAGAATCTCAAGGGCAAACCCAAGAAGCATTTTGTTGCTCTCTTGGAACAACTCGGTGAGGCCAATGACATGATCGAGGCTCACGAGGAAACCATTACTAAAATGGAAGGACATAGTCGAGACTATGCCGATGAGATATCGGATCTCTCTAACGCCCTAGAGGAAGAGCGTGGTCTTCGTTTGACTCTTGAGGAGTCACACAACGATGATCATGCTAAATTAAAGAAAGATCTTGATCATGCTTTAGTTGTCTCTCGTGTCCTTAACTCTGAAAAGGCAAAACTTGAGGTTGACCATGCTAAACTCAAAGAGGAGTTTGACATACTTGACAAGGCTCACAAGGCCTTGAAAGGAATGCATGCTACTCTCAAGGAGTCTCATGATCAACTCCAAGTTTCGCTAACCAAGGAAAAGGCTATCTTTCCTCGCATGGTTTTAATTGATAATGCAAATGATACTAACCCATGTTGTGAGCATGTGCATCTTGTTGAAGAGAATGCCAAATTGAAGAAGCAACTTGAGAAAGGCCTTGTGACTTGCATACAAGGTGAGAAGAACCTCAACGCCCTTTTGAGCAATCAAAAGGAAGTTGTGGCAAAGGAAGGAATTGGGTTTGCTCCTAAGCCCAAGAAGAAGAAGAATGACAAGACAAAGCAACCACCCCCTCTCCGACAATCCTTTGTGAAAGAAGGAGAGGGCACGTCAACCAAGAAGAAAAGTGGTGGTGTCAAGAAAAACTCCACCATACCATCAAACATGGCCGGCGATTTTAATCCTTCATATGTTTTATGCCGTGCCAATGATGGCCATGTGTTTGCTAAATTTGTTGGTTCTTCTTATGAGTACATTGAATGGTCCATTTGGGTTCCTAAGACCCTTGTCACTAACCTCAAAGGACCCATTACCAAATGGGTACCTAAATCCAAGCATTGATCTATTGTAGGGGTTTGCTTCCGGTGGGGGATCATGGTTGCTCGATAGCGGAGCCACAAATCATATGACCGGAAGCAAAGACTTGGTGGTGGACGTGCATCTCGGTTCATCTATGGCCACCAACGTCGAATGGGGTGATGCTTCATCTTCTAAGGTATTGGGGCTTGGCAAGGTTGTTGTCTCTCATGATCTCACGATCGAGAAAGTCATGCTTGTTGAGTCCCTTGCATACAATTTAATTTCTGTTCGCCAACTTGCACTCATGGGCTTTGCTACATTCTTTGATATTGATTCTGTGGCCCTCTTGTGGAGCAAGACTCTTAAAGTAGCCTATGTTGGGCATGTCGAGAACGGTCTTTATGTGGTTAACTTCTCGAAGCAACCCACTAAGGTCGCGACAAGCCTAATGGCTAAAGTTGATGTGGGATGGCTTTGGCATCGCCGTTTGGCCCACGTCAATATGAGATCTTTGCAAAGTCTTCTCAAGGGGGACCATGTCCGAGGACTAACAAATGTTAGCTTTGCCAAAGATCGTGCTTGCAGGGCGTGCATTGAAGGAAAATTACATGAGAAGGCTCACCCTCCCACGACTACCATCTATTCAAAGAGACCCCTAGAGCTCCTCCACATGGATCTCTTTGTGCCTCCCACTTTTGATAGTCTTGGAGGTAGGAAGTATTGCTTGATGATTGTGGATGATTACTCAAGATATACCTGGGTATACTTCTTCAAGAAAAAGAGTGAGACCCAACAAACCGTCATCAACTTTGCAAATGAAGCTCAACGACAACATGAAGCAAAGATTTTGATGATCAGAAGTGACAATGGCACCGAGTTCAAGAACTACACCTTGGATGAGTTTCTTGGTGATGAGGGGATCAAACATCAATATGCAGCCCCGTATACCCCTCAGCAAAACGGTGTTGCGGAGAGAAAGAATCGAACTTTAATAGATGCTGCAAGAACCATGATGGCTGAATTCAACTCTCCATACAACTTTTGGGCCGAAGCCATCAACACCGCTTGCCATGCTTCCAATCATCTCTATCTGCGCAAAGGCTTGAACAAAACTCCGTATGAGATTCTTACCGGTAACAAGCCCAATCTCAAGTACTTCCGGGTGTTCGGGTGTAAGTGTTTCATTCTCAAGAAAGGTGTTCGTTTGTCTAAATTTGAATCTAGAGCTCATGAGGGCATATTTGTTGGTTATGCTACAAACTCTCATGCTTACCGTGTCCTCAACAAGTCCACTGGACTCATAGAGGAGACGAGTAACGTAGAGTTTGATGAAAATAATGGCTCCCAAGTGGAGCAAAGTGGTACTTGTGATGCAGGTGATGAAATTCCTCCTCAAGCCATAAGAAGAATGGGTGTTGGATATATCCTACCCGTTGAGGAACCCCTTGTGGCCGAAGGAGAAGGACAATGTTCCACTCAAGTGGAACCATCACCAACCCAAGACCCACACGCTTCCGAAGAACAAAGTGAAGGCCCTCAGCCTGATGAACAAGGCCAAGTGCAAGATCAATCTCAAGTTGGTGAAGAACCACCAATTGATGCACAAGGCCAAGTTCAGTCCTCCAAGCAAGATCAAGGTCAAGAGGAAGCTCAAGATCAAGATCTTGCTCATGATGACGCTCAAGATGATCAACTCAATGCTCCTCAGTTATCACTTGAAGAGCAATTAGAGCGTCGTGCTGCAAAAGTTGCCTCCAGGCTTGCTTCCAACGAGCATCACATCGAGAACATTTTAGGAAGCATCAAAAGGGGGGTAAGCACTCGTAGACAATTAGCAAACTATTGTGCTCATCAAGCTTTTGTCTCCTTTGTTGAACCTAAGAAGGTTTATGAGGCGCTCGAAGACCCCGACTGGCTCAATGCCATGCATGAAGAACTCAATAACTTCGAGCGCAACAAAGTGTGCCGTCTGGTGCCAAGACCAAAGGAGAACCATAATGTCATTGGAACCAAATGGATCTTTAAGAACAAGCAAGATGCCCATGGCATTGTCATCCGCAACAAGGCACGTCTGGTGGCTCAAGGCTACTCCCAAGTCGAGGGTATCGACTACGGTGAAACCTTTGCCCCCGTTGCTCGTCTTGAATCCATTCGTTTGTTGCTTGTCTATGCTTCCCATCATAACTTTAAATTGCAACAAATGGATGTGAAAAGTGCATTTCTTAATGGTCCCATTAATGAGTTGGTGTATGTTAAACAACCCCCAGGGTTCGAGGATCCTAAGTTCCCCAATCATGTGTATCAACTTGATAAGGCACTCTATGGCCTTAAACAAACCCCACGAGCGTGGTATGAGCACCTTACCGAGTTGTTACAAGATCGTGGGTTTGAAATTGGGAAAATCGACCCCACTCTTTTTACTAAGAAGGTCAAAGGGGAGTTGTTTGTATGCCAACTATATGTTGATGATATTATCTTTGGTTCTCCTAACAAAGCTTTCAATGATGAGTTCTCCGCACTCATGACCACACATTTTGAGATGTCCATGATGGGAGAGTTGAAGTACTTCCTTGGATTTGAGATCAAACAACAAAGAGAAGGCATCTTCATCAAACAATCCAAGTATACTCAAGACATGCTCAAGAGGTTCAACCTTAGTGATGTCAAGCCGGCTACTACTCCGATGCCAACCAAATGCCAACTTGACATTGATCCCAATGATAAAGCGGTGGATCAAAAGGTATATCGCTCTATGATCGGATCCTTGCTTTACCTTTGTGCATCTAGACCGGATATTATGTTGAGTGTGGGAATTTGTGCACGGTTCCAAGCCTCACCTAAGGAAAGTCACTTTGTGGCTGTCAAGCGAATCTTTCGATATTTGGCTCATACCCCAAACTTTGGCTTATGGTACCCAAGAGGAGCAAATTTCAATATTGTTGGTTTCTCTGATTCTGACTGGGCGGGAGACAAAGTGGATAGGAAGTCCACCTCGGGAGGGTGCCAATTTCTTGGTTGCTCTCTCGTTAGTTGGTCTTCCAAAAAGCAAAGTTGTGTATCTCTCTCGTCCACCAAAGCAGAATATGTGGCCGCTGGCAGTTGCTGTGCTCAACTCTTATGGATGAGGCAAACTTTAAAGGATTACGGTGTCACTTGTGACAAAGTGCCTCTTTGGTGTGACAATGAAAGTGCCATCAAGATTTCTCTCAACCCGGTGCTTCACTTCAAGACGAAGCATATTGAGATTCGGTATCACTTCATCCGGGATCACATAAGGCAAGGAGAAATCGAGCTTCACTACGTCAACACTCATGATAACCTTGCAGATATCTTCACGAAGCCTCTGGATGAAGCAAGATTTCGCGAGTTAAGGCATGAGCTAAATATCATCGATTTGAGCAATGTGGCTTGAATCTGTGCACACACTCCTCACACTCGACATAGCTATCTTATCTAGATGTAGGCATGGACTTAGGGGGAGTACTGTTCTCTCAATGAACTATTCCTCCCCTTATTATGCATAAACTAACCAAATCTTCATCATTTGCCATACATAGTTGGCTTAAATGCTTCAAGTCGAGTTTTGATCATGGGCCCAAGGATAATTCTTCGCGGTGCCATATCTATAAAACTCAAACATAGGTGGCCTCGGCCACCGCCCTCTTATGAGGAATTTGTGTTACGTGTTTTGCTTGTGCACATGGTGTTTTTACTCTCTCTAGTGCTTAAAGCCTCTTGTCTTTTCGTGCATTTTCTTGGGGGAGCGGTACTACCGTGATCGGTTACGGTACTACCGCGAAGGATATACGGTACTACCGCACATCCAGCACGGCAGTAATTTTTTACTGCCGCTGGTAGGGCGGTACTACCGCCTGGCGAGCGGTACTACCGCGCAAGCGGTACTACCGCGATGACTGCGGTACTACCGCACATATCCGAACGAGTGGGGGTTATAAGCAGGCAGGGGGAGTTCCATCTCCCCCATACCCATTCACTCCTAACCCCCACGTCGTCCCTGTCTCTCTCTCTCAAGAACGCCGCCGGAGGACCTCACCGGATCTCCTCCCTCGGCCACTCCCCTCGCATTCCGACCGGTGGGATCGATCCCCACCACGTCCTCTTGCCATGGATGAAGGTTTCTCCCCTTTTCCCCTCTTCTTATTGCCTTGCATGTGTTTTTTGGGTTAGGGGAGATGCTTAGTGTTCTTGTGTTCTTCGTGATCTTATCCATGGATGCTTAGGATGTGGGAGAGTGTTTATGCACTAGAAATACGATTATATTTGTTGCTACGAAGTTACTATGATCAGCCGTAGTACCGTGAGTCGATCTCCTTGGCCGTTTCTAGATTTGCTCTTCTCAGATCTGTTTCGTGCGGTACTACCGCTGGAGAACCGCGGTACTACCGCACGATCTAATCCAGATCTGATCTGACCTGCGCGGTACTACCACTGTCCCCAGCGGTACTACCGCTCGGGCGGAAGTAAAAATCCAGTACTGCTTGCCGAGCGGTACTACCGCAACCCTATGCGGTACTACCGCTCCGCATGCAGCACTATTTTTTTACTTCCGCTCCTCTTGCGGAAGTAAAATCTTACTACCGCAACGTATGCGGTACTACCGCATCCGTATGCGGTACTACCGCTTACATTGCGGTACTAATTTTTTAGTTCTGCTTCTTCTGGCGGAAGTAAAACATTACTACCGCAGCGTACGCGGTACTACCGCATCCATCTGCGGTACTACCGCTTACGTTGCAGTACTAATTTTCCAGTTCCGCCTCATCTGGCGGACGTAAAATATTACTACCGCAGCGTATGCGGTACTACCGCATCTGTCATGCGGTACTACCGCTTACCTTGCGGTACTA
Source organism: Secale cereale (assembly GCA_902687465.1). Classification (NCBI taxonomy): domain Eukaryota; kingdom Viridiplantae; phylum Streptophyta; class Magnoliopsida; order Poales; family Poaceae; genus Secale; species Secale cereale. The sequence continues at coordinate 840,674,947 of LR738710.1, forward strand.
ATTTTTTACTTCCGCGTAGGGTCAGCAGTACTACCGCTTGTATCATATTTTCTTCGTAGCATGATCTCTTTCCTATTTCTCCTGGTTTCTTGTGTTTATCGAGGCTTTGGCATTGATTCTTCTTGTGTTTGTGTTGTTGTGGTCTTGTGTTTGTGTTTTTAGGTGGTGGCTCCGGTTTTGAGGGTCGTCGTACCAACCCTGTCCTCGACACCGGATCCAAGCGTCTGCATACCCCAAGTGATGTGCCAGAGGGCTCCAATCCCCAGCGCCGGTACAAGACTTCAGCCAACAAGCGTAAGGAATCCTCAATATCTATGGAGGAGATGCCTGCTGCTGAGTTCATGTCACGAAGGAAGATCAACCCGTATGGAGAACCCCGTGAGCACTTTCCTGGAGATGATATCTTCTGGACCAAGCAGCAGTTTCGCATCTACCATGAGGTGCTCAAGACCAAGGCCAATCTTTATGTGGATGCTCACTGGGTGGATGTGGATCACATGAGGAAGGACAAGAACCGGACATACTTTGCAGAAGCTCTTGATTTGATCGAGCAGTTGGGCCTGGAGCACATCATGACCTTCCAGAATGACTTTGATCCAGAGATTATTGCTCAGTTCTATGCCTCTGTCAATTTCCAAACCAAGGAGGATCGCCCATGACTTGGATGACCAATGGTCACAAGATGACCTCTACTTGGAAGGAGTTCATGGATCTTCTTCAGCTTCCTGATGAGGGTCTCCATAACCCAATTGGTTTTCGGCCTCACGCCAATCCTGAATCAGCAAACAAAGACAAACTGCTTCCATTTTATGAGGAAAAGACTCTTGCTAGTGGCAAACAGACTTGGGTGTTGAACCCCTTCTTGGACATCATGTATCGGATCTTTCGCAACACTCTGTTCCCTCGTGTTGGAGATAAGGACAAGGTCCATGCCTACCTGGTTGACATGCTACTGATGTGTCAAGAGGCTCGCTCAGCCCAGGCTGGACCGCTTGACATTTCCCACATCATGTGGAATGAGCTCCGTTTTGCCATCTACTCTCGCAAGGTACCCATCTATGGTCCATACTTGTTTCTGCTGATCTCCAAGACTTGGGAGAAGTTGTACCCAGAGGAGGAGTTCGAGGCCGACTGCTACCGCCATGATCCCATCCGGCTTCGCGTCAAGACTCGATTGGCCAACACCACCACTCGTGCTCAGGCTGCTGCTGCCCAGATGGGCACTGAGGAGGAGCCTGTGGAGGAGACTGCTGATGTGCGCTCTGGCAGATTTGCCCCTTCTTCTTCCTCTGCAGTGGAGAAGCCTTCTTGGGCTAAAAAGCTTCAGCAGAAGATGAAGGCCCTCTTCTGCATGCAGGCTAAGGGGCAATACCGGGCTCATGTGACTGACAAGAAGACACGCCAGCGTGACAAGAAGATTCTGGCTCTATATGGAGAGGAAGTTTCCAATGGATCCGAGGATAACATCACACCTGAGGCTACCTGGATGGCTCGCCAGGGGTACAAGTGGTCAGAGTCTGATGAGGAGTTTCAGGAGCAGCAGCAGGGGTCTGATGATGAGTATCAGGAGGAGCAGCAGGGGTCTGATGATGAGTACGACGACTGAGCTTCTCCAGGGCTGCCACCTGTCTTAGTGTCTTCTTTCCCCTTTGTGGTGTCTCGATGACAAAGGGGGAGAGTGATTTGCGTGTTTGTGTTGTGCTCTTGTGTTTCGTTGAACTCTGGTTTATTTGCGTGTTTGTGTCGTGTGCGTGAGACTATCATATGGTGTAAGACATATGCCCCGTTATCGTTGAACTTATCGTTATGTCTTTAATATTTATCCACAGCAGTTAGTTCTTATATAGAGTATCTCGTGTGTAGATTATAGGGGAGCGCTATCGAGTATGTGTGCCGTGCAGTCCAAAGCACAATCTTGTGTAGGCACACATCCAGGGGGAGCTCACCTATACTCTAGGGCTTGGATTGTATACTCTATTATTTCTTCCCTGTACAAATCAAGTATTGTCATCAATACACCAAAAAGGGGGAGATTGTAAGGGCATATTTTCTCCCTAAGTAGTTTTGGTGATTGATGACAATGCATTTGCGGACTGATCGTGTGCTCTAAGCTCATACAGGTATATCTCCCTTAGGCACAGGACGATTGTTTGCCCCTCGGATTCTATGGAAGACGGTGTTTTCTTTTTGCTCCCTGTCGGTGGCTTTGAGTAATAGGAAAGCCGTACTATTAAGAGGGGGTCCACGTCGGAAAGGTTTGGGTAGAATCAACACGTACACATCCTACTCTCACACCTCCTTTCCTTGCTTCTCTGGAGGTCCAACCGGTTATTTGTCGTATTTTCAAAACTGTGACTTCTTAACTGATCATCTGCCTGGCAAGCGGTAGTACCGCTCAACCAAGCGGTAGTACCGCGCGGGTACACGGTAGTACCGCCTGCCGACACGGTAGTACCGCTCTGACGGTAGTACCGTGTCTCCAGAGCGGTAGTACCGTGTATCTGGCCCAGGCGGTGATTCTAAGTATAGAAGTGGATGCGGAAGTAATTTTTTACTTCCGCATCCAATGCGGTAGTACCGCTTAACTTAAGCGGTAGTACCGTGTCGCATTTTGCTACTACCGTTTTCCCTGCGGATATAGCCATGGATGTAATTTATTTCATCCGTGGTTGTCAATCATGTCGCACTCTTTTGCCTAAGCGGTAGTACCGCTCCCAAAGCGGTAGTACCGCTCAGCCAGCGGTAGTACCGCAACTCATGCGCGGTACTACCGCTCTCTACGGGCTGAAAACTCCAATCACGGTTGGATTTGTCCCCCCACTATATATAGGGGGTCTTCTTCTCCAAGAAGACTTACCTCTTCCCCCACTACTCCATTGTTGCTCCAAAAGCTCCATTTCCGCCCGATCTCTCTCCCTTGCCAATCAAACTTGTTGATTTGCTCGGGATTGCTTGAGGAGGCATCGATCTACACTTCCACCAAGAGATATTTGATTCTCCCCACTAATCCCTTGCGGATCTTGTTACTCTTGGGTGTTTGAGCACCCTAGACGGTTGAGGTCACCTCGAAGCCATACTCCATTGTGGTGAAGCTTCGTGGTTTGTTGGGAGCCTCCAAGTTGTGGAGATAGCCCCAACCTTGTTTGTAAAGGTTCGGTTGCCGCCTTCAAGGGCACCACTAGTGGAATCACGGCACCTTGCATCGTGTGAGGGCGTGAGGAGAATACGGTGGCCCTAGTGGCTTCTTGGGGAGCATTGTGCCTCCACACCGCTCCAACGGAGACGTACTTCCCCTCAAATGGAAGGAACTTCGGAAACACATCCTCGTCTCCACCGGTTCCACTTGTGGTTATTTCTTACCTTTACTTTTGCATGCTTTACTTGTTCAACTCCTATAGCATGCATGTGTAGTTGTTGTCCTACTTTCTCTTAGTTGTCATCCTAGTAGAATATCTAGACAACTTATTTTGTCGCTTGATTTAATTTGGTTAAGAAAAGCTAAAAATTGTTAGTTGCCTATTCACCCCCCCCCTCTAGTCAACCATATCGATCCTTTCAATTTTATTGAACAAATGATCTATACCAACCCTTGAACAACTTCCCATGGTAAACAAAAATAAGATATAATGAAGAAAAAATAATGCTATGTGGCAGTGGCACATGCAATAATAATGGACTGTTTACTTCTAAAAAATGCATCAATGAGCTCACACACACATATGTTGCAGTGTGACATGTAAGCAAACTTAAAACTAAATTATTAGGGCCCATGGCTATTAAAATGACAGTGTAATCAGTAGATCAAACATGTGCGTGTCAAGCAAGTTTTCCATCTACAAGCACTGCATAGATTGGCCGCACTTCAACATTGAATCTCCTAATCATGCATTAGTACAGCTTGAATAATCATACAAGAAAAGCAAAAGAAGATCGGGGAGAGAGAAAAGAGCAATAGAGTAAGGGAATTAACTGAATGATTTCTAGGCACCTAATTCTGTAGGCACAACATGAGAAAAGCACATATATTATCAAGAAAAACTTTCCATCCCTGGCGGACCTTCAGCAAGGCTAGATGGTCCATGGCCCACCCAACTTTGCATCACCTGCTCCTATTACAGTCATGCCACAGGCCAAGGAAATCCCAATTTCTTACAGTTTAGCCTACTCAGCCCACCCAGTAATTTGCAGCAAGCTAAGCCACTGGTTGCCATCACAACCGGAAGAACCAGTATTAAGCACTTGCATGATTAGTTTAACCTTCTAGAATATGTAGGACGAAAATTGTCTTAATCAAACAATCCAATAAATACATAGGAATACACTGAGGTTTCCCAAAAATAAAACGCGGAAATAACTCAGTTTGAGTACTTCCAAATATCCCTTTTTTCATGTGCAGCTTAAGTAGCTGAACTCAATATATGCATGACGGCTGCGAATCTCTTGATATGGGACACAATATGGGTTACAAATTGTAACGATATTAGGCATGGTTTAGAGCGGACATTTACTGAAATATTTGTACATGATTAAGCAAAATGATTTGAAATTATTACATAAAAATAAAGAGTTCATTTCGAAAAGAAAAACACAAAGAGTCTGCAATAACACCAATAGGCTGGTTGTCGATGCCAGAACATCAAAAAAATTAATGAACAACATGCACAATAGCAACACAAACCTCTGACAACCACCCAATCTTTGTTTGTGTTGCTCTTATGAAAAACACCACTTGTCTACACTCACGTATTTAAGCTAAGAAAATTTCTGCAAATCCTGCAAATTTTTTTTTCGATGATGATGCAAATAATCATAGTTAGCTTCCTAGCTAAGATGCATAAATAAGAATGCACAGTAAAGAAAAAATATAATTGATTATCCACTCCTGGCATAATGAAAGAAAGGAAGAAATAGCACCTGCCTATTGGCTCAGGCATGCTGCCTTCCGGCCTATAGCGGTTGCAGTCGCCGTCCCGACCCATTTCTGCTATAAAAGTAAATGCATATGTATATATGGTCAATGATTCTGTATTTCTTTAAACAATTGTGAGAGATGTGCGGTAGACAAACTTGAGCTATTTAAGTCCAACCTGGATTGTCACACGGAGAAAGAACCTAAAGTTTAGATGGCATTCGAGAGAAAAGACAACTATGTTATCATTGGCCCGACATTTCTAGCAAGACGTGGTCGACCATGGTATTTCAATGTACTTCTCTAGATTCTGCTCGTAGGGGACAGGGAGGATAGCACCAGGAAGAGGGCTGGCAACCAAGATAGCACAAGAAGAGGGCCATCAATCTATATAACAGAGTTTCAATGTATGCATTATTGTACCTGCCAATAGTGAACTGAAACTCCTTTTGTAGCTCATCCTTTCACCCTAGTTTTGCTTTGCTTCTTTGACCAACAATGTCACATGAAGATAACCACAAGTGTCACATCTTCCCATGACTGCAAGGCCGTTCAGGAGCCTAAACTAAATATCCACATGCTGCCGCCACAAGCCATGCCTTCTTCATCCTTCTTGTATTCCATGTTACTAAAACAAGAGAACAATAATTTAGTGTTCACATAAAGATGGAATTAGTTTCAATAATTTAGTGGTACTATAAACTTGATGATCATGATTAGGTGAATCATTACACCTCTTGCCTTGCCTCCTCATAATGATTACAACTATAGAAGCATAAAAACCATCTGTGTCCTCTCCCCATTATCTGACAACTTCATTGACAAAATAATATGTCCTCTTTCCAAGATCTGACACCTGCACATTACCTGCATTTACAACATAAAATGGCCAAAATAGTACACATATAAGCCAAGCAAAATGTGATTATATACCAGCGAAATTCAAATTTACATTGCGGTGTGCAGGTAATGTGCGTGCAACCCTGATTTTTCTTCAACATGCTGCTTCTAAGTGTTGACAATACTTCAAATTAGGTAATATCTTGGGAAACAAAACCGCCAGGTGGTGATGCCAAAGCAATTCAAAACAAGTGTGTAATAAATCTGCACAGATATGTCACTATTGTATTTATCTTCCCAGTTTTCGTAAAAAGAAATTTGAAGGATAGAGGCAACATACTGGCGTGCCTCTTCTTTAAATCATTTTCTTTTGTTCATGTTGTTTTCACCGCAATATCATAAGCCCGAAATAGTCCATGTGATGCAACAAACTACAAGCTACCAAATCAATAGCAAAAACTAAAGCACGTGATCTCACATTATCTCATATAAGCCCCAAATCAGTAGTCACCAGTCGTATGATGAAGTATAGAAAAAGACAGAAAAGGGAGGGAAGCATCTATGATGAACATGAACACCCAGCCGGCTTCACTTGTCTTGATGTAGTGGCCAGACCGCCTCTACCAGGATCTATAGGTAGAGAAAGATAAGATGGTTGGGTGAGTGGCGACGGAGAGAACTCTAGAAAATACTGTAGGTTAGGTGTCGAAGTTGTGATGGGCCTCGAACCCCTTGTTGGATTACCCCAAGTGGAAGGTGTAAGATGCAGTAAGTAGAAGTGTTTTCCCTTAGCAAAGATGCCAAGGATCGAATCCCCAGAGACTCCTAGGTTCAACAGGTAGGTGTCAACTGCTAACGGCGCAATTAGCAATCAACGTGGACCTGCACACAGATACAAATAACTTTGCTCCCAACGAGTACAGAGAGGTTGTCAATCTCTCCGGCCTTGTAGTTCACAAAGGGTTAAAAACAATATGATAGTAGTGATAGATAGTAATTTGCAATAGTAAATAAAGTAGCGGAAAGTAAATAGTGTATGTGATCAATGATAGTAATATGGACCGGAGTCACATGATGTTCACTAGCGATGTCTCTCTCCCAAAAGATGATAAAACAGCTATGCGAGGTAACAAATTACAGCTGGGCAATTGACAGGACCACGAACGCAAACCAATGCTGACTACATTGCAAGAAAGGTTGAGGTTCAAAGCATGGGCGGTACGCCAAAGTAAGTAGACTGAAATCCAACTACATCTACTACTAATCATCCACCTTGAGATATCTATCCAGAACATCTCGCTGGTATTAAGTTGCGAGTCCCACCCATAGTGTAAACTCAATGCAACAGACAATTGCATTAAAAGAACTTTGCGTAAAGTAAACAATCCTTGCACCCGCGGGCACAAGCACCGTTGTTTTCCCCCTTGTGGCAACAGCACATCCCCTAGACTCATGTTTCTGTCACTCAAGCTAGTCATCCAGGGGCATGAACCCACAATCGAGCATAACGTTCCCTCTTGGAGTCACTACCTACTACTTGGCCAAAGCAATAAATAACAACGGAGAACATGCAAGAATTACTTATGAACTAAAATACAAAAGAGGTGAATCAAATATATTACTCAAGCTCAATCTGAACATAATCTCATAATCCATCGGATCCCAGCAAACTCAACATAGCAACAACACAAGGATTACATAGGTGCCTCGATCATGAAGGGCAGCTCACGAGGACTAATTAGTGAAGCACAAGAACGAGAGGAGAACATCACATAGCTACTGGTCATGGACTCATGCTCCAAGGGAGACTACTCACGAGTCATCCGGGAGGCGTCCATGGTGGTGGAGAAGCTCCCGGTGGTGATCCTCCCCTCCGGCAGGGTGCCGGGAAGAGTTCTCCTGGTGCTCCCGATCTTGGAAGCGGCGGCGGCGGCGGAACAGAGATGGGATCGCGAAAAGAAGTCGTGTTTCAAGGGTTACGGCGGAACCTTTAAATATCTGCCAAAGTAGGGCATCGGGGGGCTCTCGGGGTGCCGAGGCGCCCCCCCCCCCCCCGGCGCGGCCCAGGGGGGGGGCGCCCACAGGGCGCCTGGGCCCCCTGTGGCCCCCCAGGCTCCCCTTCGGAAGCAGTGTCCTTCTCGGAACGCTGATTTTTTATATATATATTTTATGGATTTTTCTGGGCAGTTCTCGAAACGTGAAAACCTAAAATACAAAAACAACCGAAAACAGAAACTGGCACTGGGGTGCACTGGATTAGTAAGTTAGTCCAAATATGATCAAAAGTGTATGGAAGTGTATGAATATCATAGCAATATCACCCAAAAGTGGCATGGAGCAAGCAGAAATTGTAGATACGTTTTGGACGTATCAACATCCCCAAGCTTAATTCCTGCTCGTCCTCGAGTAGGTAAATGATAACAAGAATAATTTCTGTGGTGACATGCTATTAACCATATAGGACTTTCTCATAGTCATTTGACAAATGCTTACTGAGACAATGATTCTAAAGTAATTAAGTTGTCTCAAGAGAAAATCACAAATGACTGAAAGTTTTACAACATGAAACTGAAACATCAAAAAGATTTGCAATGAACATGATGTGCAAATATGATCAAGTGATATCTAGCTTGCCCCCTTTAGTGATGCAAAACATAAGTGCAGGGGCACCTTCAAGGTTTAAGTGATGACTAGATACAATCATTTCAAAATAAACGATATCACAATCATGCAAAAGACAATGCTACTTTGGGACAATGCACATTACACTCAGAATGACAATCATGCTCTCAGTAGTAGGTGCTTGAAGTGCTAGAGCTTTTTATTATGAAACATGGAAGCAATTGTGTCAACGGTAGTAGTACTTCATATGTGTCATGCATAAAACATCTTATAAGTTGCAAGCCTCATGCATCGAATACCAATAGTGCTCGCTCCTTGTCCTAATTAGCTCAGATCCCCATGGGTTATCATTGCATTGCATATGTTTTTACCAAGTGTCACAAAGGGGTACCTCTATGCCACCTGTACAAAGGCCCAAGGAGATAGATCGCATTTGATTTCTCGTTTTTGATAAATCTCAACTTGAGGACATCCATACCGGGACAACATAGAAAATAGATGATGGACTCCTCTTAAATGCATAAGCATTTTCTCATGAGAGATTGAGGACAAGGTCCAAGCTAAAACTTCCACCATGATGCATGGCTTTGGTTGGCGGCCCAATGTTCTTCTCTAACAATATGCATATTAATTCGACCCACGGTAAATCACCCTTACTTCAGACAAGACGAACATGCATAGCAACTCACATGATATTCAACAAAAGTATGACAGTTGATGGCGTCCCCAGTAACATGGTTACCGCTCAGCAAGCAACTCATAAGAAATAAGATACATAAGCAACATATTCTTTACCACAATAGTTTTTAGGATACTTTCCCATGAGCTATGTATTGCATGGTTGATTTGCTTAGTGCAGGTGGAGGTTAGCAAAAGACTGGGAGCAACCAACTAAGAGAGCAATGACGGTCATAATCATGCAGAGCGACAAAGCAATATTGAATCAGGCATGGTAGTTATATCGCTACTTAGAAACAAAAGATCATCAAGGCTTGACAGACTTTCTTTACAGTCTTGAATATGCGTGAGCATACGCCAAGTCGATCAACATAAACTCTCAAAGGAAGATATTACTAAACCATACCACATCATAGGCAAACAAACCAAGTTGGTACTCCAATGACACATTGGGAACCCCCCAGCTATTCGAGTTTAGCCAAAAGAAAACCTGAACTACTAAGCACCATCATGGAAGCAGCATCTTTATCATAGACACATTAACCAATGCAACGGAAGCAAACTCTCTTAATAAGATGTTTATGATAATTAAAAAGAGTTCAAGCAACCAACTAAATAAAAGCTCTTGAAAAGATAAGCATGAATACTAAGAGCAGAGCACGATAGTAGCTATTTAAAAGACAAAGAACACACACAGCATAGATAGACAATGAAAATTCTATGTAATGTTCTAGGTAGAGGTGGAGCGTGTTTCTCTCCCACATAAAGGAATGCTGGGTTCCGACTCGTTATGAAAAACTAAAAAGAAAACTAAAAGCAAGACGCTCCAAGCATAGCACATAAAACATGAAGTGATAAAAATATAGCGGAACGAAAGACGAACTGATAATGTTGATGGAGAAGGGGATGCACGGGGGCATCCCCAAGCTTAGACGCTTGAGTCTCCTTGAATATTTCTTGGGGGTGCACGGGGGCATCCCCAAGCTTGAGCGCTTGACACTCCTGAATCTTTTTATCATCTTCCCTCGCACACTTGAAAACTCCCTTCATACATAACTCATTCATAATCTGATTAGCGAGGTTAGTACCCTTAATAAAATAATTATACCTTGCTGGAAATAAGTATATTCTTGAAGTTCTACTGTTTCTCAAGATTTCCAAAAGGTTTTTGCAAAGAAAAAACAAGTTCTTAATTTGCAAAGTGAAGGTAAAGCAAAACAGGACAGAATCTGTGAAAAACAGAACAGCAGGCAGTAATTGACCTGTTCGGGATACTTCTGCAACTCAAATAAAAAAACTCAGAACTGACGCAAGAAAGACAATTATATAGAGAACGCGGCCGAAAAAATTCAGACTAAAAAGATGATCTGGTGATTTTATACGAATTTTTCTATCAGAGGACAGAATCTGTTTCCTGGACAGCACCTCACAACTTTTGAACTTTCTAGCAATCAGAGGCTATACTTGGCACAACTATGAAAAGTAAAGATACAATGATGATGCTACAGCAGTAAACAACATCAAGACACAACTAAAGCAAAAAATTTATTCATGCGGGCTGCCTCCCAAAAGCGCTTTCTTTTATGCCTTTAAGCTAGGCATAATGCAAAGATCAAGTTTTATCAAGAGTAAAAGAATAACTAGCCCGCACAACGGACTCAAAAGGTAACTTGACCTTCTTACGAGGGAAGTGTTCCATCCCTTTCTTGAGAGGAAACTGAAATTTAATATTACCCTCTTTCATGTCATTGACAGCACCAACGGTGCGCAAAAAAGGACGTCCCAAAATAATTGGACATGAAGGATCACATTCAATATCCATAATAGTAAAATCAACGGGCACATAATTATCATTGACAACAATAAGAACATCGTCGATCCTCCCCAAAGGTTTCTTTATGGAAGAATCAACAAGAGCATCACCAAAAGAACAAAAATCAAAAGATTTCAATTTAAGCATATCATATAGTCTTTTGGGCATAATAGAAGTACAAGCTACAATATCACATAAAGCAAAGCATGAGAAGTTATTTATCTTAATTTTAATCATAGAATCCCAACCATCTCCTATCTTTCTAGGTATGGAGGCTTCTACTTTGAGTTTCTCCTCCCTAGCTTTGATGAGAGCATTAGTGATATGCTCTGTGAAGACAAGATTAAGCGTGCTAGTGTTGGGATCCTTAGCCATTCCTTGTAGGAAGGTGATAACTTCTGAAATACTACAATTATCAAAATCAATTTTATCATTAGTGGGCAGAATTGTAGTGTCATCCTCTTTGTTTAGTTCGCTCTCTATTATAAGAGTTTGAACATCTTCCCAAGTTTCGGGAAGCGTAGGAGCAATTTTAAACAGAGGCTCATACTTTTTTCCTGGAAGGCCATGCCATGGGCACAACTCTCCATCATAACTAGTGTAATCACAAGGTTTATCTTTTTTATAAACCCCGTCAGAGATAAGTGGGGCAATGGAAGTAGGAGTGTACCCCTCCCATTTAGTGTTTTTGGTAGAGCTCATAGTGGCAAGCAAGCAAGATAACTATTTTTGTGATTTTCGATAAAAAGGAACTAAAGCAAATATGAAAGGTAAACTAACAAGACTAATAAGCAAAGGTAAAAGATAGCATGCAACTCCCCTATCCTGAAGAGTGGAGTCCCCGGCAATGGCGCCAGAAAATACTCCTTGATGGGCCTCGAACCCCTCGTTGGATTACCCCAAGTGGAAGGTGTAAGATGCAGTAAGTAGAAGTGTTTTCCCTTAGCAAAGATGCCAAGGATCGAATCCCCAGAGACTTCTAGGTTCAACATGTAGGTGTCAACTGCTAACGGCGCAATTAGCAATCAACGTGGACCTGCACACAGATACAAATAACTTTGCTCCCAACGAGTACAGAGAGGTTGTCAATCTCTCCGGCCTTGTAGTTCACAAAGGGTTAAAAGCAATATGATAGTAGTGATAGATAGTAATTTGCAATAGTAAATAAAGTAGCGGAAAGTAAATAGTGTATGTGATCAATGATAGTAATATGGACCGGAGTCACATGATGTTCACTAGCGATGTCTCTCTCCCAAAAGACGATAAAACAGCTATGCGAGGTAACAAATTACAGCTAGGCAATTGACAGGACCACGAACACAAACCAATGCTGACTACATTGCAAGAAAGGTTGAGGTTCAAAGCATGGGCGGTACGCCAAAGTAAGTAGACCGAAATCCAACTGCATCTACTACTAATCATCCACCTTGAGATATCTATCCAGAACATCTCGCTGGTATTAAGTTGCGAGTCCCACCCATAGTGTAAACTCAATGCAACAGACAACTGCATTAAAAGAACTTTGCGTAAAGTAAACAATCCTTGCACCCGCGGGCACAAGCACCGTTGTTTTCCCCCTTGTGGCAACAACACATCCCCTAGACTCATGTTTCTGTCACTCAAGCTAGTCATCGAGGGGCATGAACCCACAATCGAGCATAAAGTTCCCTCTTGGAGTCACTACCTACTACTTGGCCAAAGCAATAAATAACAACGGAGAACATGCAAGAATTACTTATGAACTAAAATACAAAAGAGGTGAATCAAATATATTACTCAAGATCAATCTGAACATAATCTCATAATCCATCGGATCCCAGCAAACTCAACATAGCAACAACACAAGGATTACATAGGTGCCTCGATCATGTAGGGCAGCTCACGAGGACTAATTAGTGAAGCACAAGAACGGGAGGAGAACATCACATAGCTACTGGTCATGGACTCATGGTCCAAGGGAGACTACTCACGAGTCATCCGGGAGGCGTCCATGGTGGTGGAGAAGCTCCCGGTGGTGATCCTCCCCTCCGGCAGGGTGCCGGGAAGAGTTCTCCAGGTGCTCCCGATCTTGGAAGTGGCGGCGGCGGCGGAACAGAGATGGGATCGCGAAAAGAAGTCATGTTTCAAGGGTTACGGGGGACCCTTTAAATATCTGCCAAAGTAGGGCATCGGGGGGCTCTCGGGGTGCCGAGGCGCCCCCCC
>LR738710.1:840688027-840705741 GCA_902687465.1 Secale cereale
GTGGCCCAGGGGGGCGCGCCCACAGGGCGCCTGGGCCCCCTGTGGCCCCCCCCAGGCTCCCCTTCGGAAGCAGTGTCCTTCTCGGAACGCTGATTTTTTATATATTTTTTATGGATTTTTCTGGGCAGTTCTCGAAACGTGAAAACCTGAAAGACAAAAACAGCCGAAAACAGAAACTGGCACTGGGGTGCACTGGATTAGTAAGTTAGTCCAAATATGATCAAAAGTGTATGGAAGTGTATGAATATCATAGCAATATCACCCAAAAGTGGCATGGAGCAAGCAGAAATTATAGATACGTTTTGGACGTATCAAGTTGTCAATCTGGAGAGTCCTCACCGGCGGCGCCTTCATGCAAAGTCGGTCATCAGTGCGCCGCCGCGGCCGCCGTCGTTCAGCACGTGGTGCCAGCACGGATTAGCGTGTAAGCGCAGGTCTCCAACCTCCAGGTTATCCTGTCCGCCGGTGATGTGGCGGCATCGCCCCGGCAGTCGGCAAGAGCGCTGATACGTCCAAAACGTATCTATAATTTCTGCTTGCTCCATGCCACTTTTGTGTGATATTTCTATGATATTCATACACTTCCATACACTTTTGATCATATTTGGACTAACTTACTAATCCAGTGCACCCCAGTGCCAGTTTCTGTTTTCGGCTGTTTTTGTATTTCAGGTTTTCACGTTTCGAGAACTGCCCAGAAAAATACAGAAAAAATATATAAAAAATCAGCGTTCCGGGAGCGACACTGCTTCCGAAGGGGAGCCTGGGGGGACCACAGGGGCCCCAGGCGCCCTGTGGGCGCCCCCCCAGGGGCCGCGCCGGGGGGGCGCCTCGGCACCCCGAGAGCCCCCCGGTGCCCTACTTTGGTAGATATTTAAAGGGTCCCCCGTAACCCTTGAAAGAGGACTTCTTTTCGCGATCACATCTCTGTTCCGCCGCCGCCGCCGCTTCCAAGATCGGGAGCACCAGGAGAACTCTTCCTGGCACCCTGCCGGAGGGGAGGATCACCACCGGGAGCTTCTCCACCACCATGGACGCCTCCCGGATTACTCGTGAATAGTCTCCCTTGGACCATGAGTCCATGACCAGTAGCTATGTGATGTTCTCCTCCCATTCTTGTGCTTCACTAATTAGTCCTCGTGAGCTGCCCTACATGATCGAGGCACCTATGTAATCCTTGTGTTGTTGCTATGTTGAGTTTGCTGGGATCCGATGGATTATGAGATTATGTTCAGATTGATCTTGAGTAATATATTTGATTCACCTCTTTTATATTTTAGTTCATAAGTAATTCTTGCATGTTCTCCGTTGTTATTTATTGCTTTGGCCAAGTAGTAAGTAGTGACTCCAAGAGGGAACGTTATGCTCGATTGTGGGTTCATGCCCCTCGATGACTAGCTTGAGTGACAGAAACATGAGTCTAGGGGATGTGCTGTTGCCACAAGGGGGAAAACAACGGTGCTTGTGCCCACGGGTGCCAGGATTGTTTACTTTACGCAATGTTCTTTTAATGCAGTTGTCTGTTGCATTGAGTTTACACTATGGGTGGGACTCGCAACTTAATACCAGCGAGATGTTCTGGATAGATATCTCAAGGTGGATGATTAGTAGTAGATGCAGATGGATTACGGTCTACTTACCTTGGCGTACCGCCCATGCTTTGAACCTCAACCTTTCTTGCAATGTAGTCAGCATTGGTTTGCGTTCGTGGTCCTGTCAATTGCCCAACTGTAATTTGTTACCTCACATAGCTGTTTTATCGTCTTTTGGGAGAGAGACATCACTAGTGAACATCATGTGACTCCGGTCCATATTACTATCATTGACCACATACACTATTTACCTTTTCGCTATTTTACTTACTATTGCAAAACACTATCTATCACTACTATCATATTGCTTTTAACCCTTTGTGAACTACAAGGCCGGAGAGATTGACAACCTCTCTGTACTCGTTGGGAGCAAAGTTATTTGTATCTGTGTGCAGGTCCACGTTGATTGCTAATTGCGCCGTTAGCAGTTGACACCTACCTGTTGAACCTAGGAGTCTCTGGGGATTCGATCCTTGGCATCTTTGCTAGGGGAAAACACTTCTACTTACTGCATCTTACACCTTCCACTTGGGGTAATCCAACGAGGGATTCGAGGCCCATCAAGGAGTATTTTCTGGCGCCGTTGCCGGGGACTCCACTCTTCAGGATAGGGGAGTTGCATGCTATCTTTTACCTTTGCTTTTTAGTCTTGTTAGTTTACCTTTCATATTTGCTTTAGTTCCTTTTATCGAAAATCACAAAAATAGTTATCTTGCTTGCTTGCTACTATGGGTTCCACCGAGAACACCAAGTTGTGTGACTTCACTAGTCACAACAACGATGACTTTATCAGCACACCTATCACTACACCTGCCACTTCAGCACCTTCATATGAAATTAAACCTGCTTTACTGAACTTAGTCATGAAAGACCAATTCTCCGGTGCTGGAGATGATGCTGCTTTACACTTGAACAACTTTGTAGAACTTTGTGATATGCAAAAGTACCAAGAAATAGATGGTAATATTGTTAAGCTTAAGCTTTTTCCTTTCTCTTTGAGAGGAGGAGCTAAAATTTGGTTTCAGTCTTTGCCTAGAAATAGCATAGATTCATGGGACAAGTGCAAAGATGCTTTTATCGGAAAATACTATCCACCTGCTAAAATTATCCAACTTAGAAGTAACATCATGAATTTTAAACAATTGGATAATGAACATGTTGCCCAAGCTTGGGAACGTATGAAGTCTCTTATCAAGAATTGCCCTACTCACGGTTTGACTACTTGGATGGTTATCCAAACTTTTTATGCAGGCTTGAACTTTACCTCGCGGAACTTGTTAGATTCGGCCGCGGGAGGAACTTTTATGTCAACTACACTTGGTGCTGCCACAAAGCTTCTCGATGAGATGATGACCAACTATTCCCAATGGCACACCGAACGCGCTCCAACAGGTAGGAAGGTAAACTCTGTCGAGGAGATTTCCTCCCTCAATGAAAAAGTTGACTTGATCATGTCTCTACTTTCGAAGCAATCTAATGTTGATCCTCATGATGCCCCTTTAAATTCTTTGATTGCTCAAGAACAAGTAGATGTTAACTTTGTCTCTAGAAATAATTTCAACAACAATGCTTATAGGAGTAACTTTGGTAACAATTCTAGACCGTTCCCCTCTAACTCTTATGGGAACAACAATGCTTATCCTAGTACCAAGAACTTCAATACTGAACTAGAGACCATGCTTAGAGATTTCATCACTACCCAAAAGGCCTTTAATAAGAATGTAGAAGAGAAACTACATAAACTAGATGATCTTTCTTTCAAGGTAGACCACTTAGCCAATGAGTTAAAATTGCTAAAAATTGAAACTTCTTCTCTTAAGGAGAAGGAAGTCATCCCTATTAATGCTACTCAAGTGCAAATCAATGAAAATATTAGGATGATGGCTAAGCTTAAAGAGAGATGGGCTAGAGGAAGGGAGGAAGAGGAAAGAATTAAGAGCCTTCCTACCCACCACACTGTTGCTACTATCCAAGTTATTGAGAATGTTCACACTCTTAGCACCCAATGTACTCCTGGTCCCAATGGACCTATTAATGGTGATGCTATAGAAACTACCAAACAGGTGAGCCTTAAGGACACCACTACTACCTTACTTGATGCTCGTGACCTTGATTTTGATAATTGCACTCTTACCGAAGTTATTGATTTCCTTCACAAGATGGCTAGAGATCCCCGCACTAGCACGCTTAACCTTGCCTTCGCAGAGCATATCACTAATGCTCTCATCAAAGCTAGGGAGGAGAAACTTAGAGTAGAAGCCTCCATACCTAGAAAGCTAGAGGATGGTTGGGATCCTATGATAAAAATTTATTTGAATGACTTCTCTTGGTATGCATTATGTGATGTTCGTGCTAGTACCTCTGTTATGCCCAAAAGGATATATGATATGCTTAAATTGAAACCTTATGATTCTTGTTCTTTTGGTGTTCGTCTCGTTGATTCTTCCATAAAGAAACCTTTGGGGAGGATCGATGATGTTCTTATTGTTGTCAATGATAATTATGTGCCCGTTGATTTCACAATTATGGATATTGAATGTGATCCTTCATGTCCAATTATTTTGGGACGTCCCTTTTTGCGCACCGTTGGTGTTGTCATTGACATGAAAGAGGGTAATATAAAATTTCAGTTTCCTCTCAAGAAAGGGATGGAACACTTCCCTCGTAAGAAGGTCAAGTTACCTTTTGAGTCCGTTGTACGGGCTAGTTATTCTTTTACTTTTGATAAAACTTGATCTTTGCATTATGCCTAGCTTAAAGGCATAAAAGAAAGCGCTTTTGGGAGGCAGCCCACATGAATAAAAAATTTGCTATTGTTATGTCTTGATGTTGTTTACTTCTGTAGCATCATCATTGTATCTTTGCTTTTCATATTTGTGCCAAGTATAGCCTCTGATTGCTAGAAAGTTCAAAAGTTGTGAGGTGCTGTCCAGGAAACAGATTCTGTCCTTCGATAGAAAAATTCGTATAAAATTACCAGATCATCTTTTTGGTCTGAATTTTTTCGACAGCGTTCTCTATATAATTGTCTTTCGTGCGTCAGTTCTGAGTTTTTTTATTTGAGTTGCAGAATTATCCCGAACAGGTCAATTACTTCCTGCTGTTCTGTTTTTCACAGATTCTGTCCTGTTTTGCCTTACCTTCACTTTGCAAATTAAGAACTTGCTTTTTCTTTGCAAAAACCTTTTGGCAATCTTGAGAAACAGTAGAACTTCAAGAATATCCTTATTTCCAGCAAGGTATAATTATTTTATTAAGGGTACTAACCTCGCTAATCAGATTATGAATGAGTTGTGTATTAAGGGAGTTTTCAATGTGTGAGGGAAGATGATAAAAAGATTCAGGAGTGTCAAACGCTCAAGCTTGGGGATGCCCCCGTGCACCCCCAAGAAATATTCAAGGAGACTCAAGCGTCTAAGCTTGGGGATGCCCCCCGTGCATCCCCTTCTCCATCAACATTATCAGTTCGTCTTTCGTTCCGCTATATTTTTATCACTTCATATGTTATGTGCTATGCTTGGAGCGTCTTGCTTTTAGTTTTCTTTTTAGTTTTTCATAACGAGTCAGAACCCAGCATTCCTTTATGTGGGAGAGAAACACGCTCCACCTCTACCTAGAACATTACATAGAATTTTCATGTCTATCTATGCTGTGTGTGTTCTTTGTCTTTTTAATAGCTACTATCATGCTTTGCTCTTAGTATTGATGCTTATCTTTTCAAAAAGCTTTTATTTAGTTGGTTGCTTGAACTCTTTTTAATTACCATTCTCACCTTATTAAGAGAGTTTGCTTCCGTTGCATGGGTTAATATGCCTATGATAAAGATGCTACTTTCATGATGGTGCTTAGTAGTTCAGGTTTTCTTATGGTTAATCTCAGATAGCTGGGGGGTTCCCAATGTGTTATTGGAGTACCAACTTGGTTTGTTTGCCTATGATGTGGTATGGTTTAGTAATATCTTCCTTTGAGAATTTATTTTGATTGACTTGGCGTATGCTCACGCATATTCAAGACTGTAAAGAAAGTCTGTCAAGCCTTGATGATCTTTTGTTTCGAAGTAGCGATATAACTACCATGCCTGATTCAATATTGCTTTGTCGCTCTGCATGATTATGACCGTCATTGCTCTCTTAGTTGGTCGCTCCCAGTCTTTTGCTAACCTACACCTGCACTAAGCAAATTAACCATGCAATACATAGCTCATGGGAAAGTAGCCTAAAAACTATTGTGGTAAAGAATATGTTGCCTATGTATCTTATTTCTTATGAGTTGCTTGCTGAGCGGTAACCATGTTTCTGGGGACGCCATCAACTGTCACACTTTTGTTGAATATCATCTGAGTTGCTATGCATGTTCGTCTTGTCTGAAGTAAGGGTGATTTACCGTGGGTTGAATTAATATGCATATTGTTAGAGAAGAACATTGGGCCGCCAACCAAAGCCATGCATCATGGTGGAAGTTTTAGCTTGGACCTTAATCCTCAATCTCTCATGAGAATATGCTTATGCATTAAAGAGGAGTCCATCATCTATTTTCTATGTTGTCCCGGTATGGATGTCCTCAAGTTGAGATTTATCAAAAACGAGAAATCAAATGCGATCTATCTCCTTGGACCTTTGTACATGTGCCATAGAGGTACCCCTTTGTGACACTTGGTTAAAACATATGCAATGCAATGATAACCCATGGCGATCCGAGCTAATTAGGACAAGGAGCGAGCACTATTGGTATTCGATGCATGAGGCTTGCAACTTATAAGATGTTTTATACATGACACATATGAAGTACTACTACCGTTGACACAATTGCTTCCATGTTTCAAAATAAAAAGCTCTAGCACTTTAAGCACCAACTACTGAGAGCATGATTGTCATTCTGAGAGTAATGTGCATTGTCCCAAAGTAGCATTGTCTTTTGCATGATTGTGATATCATTTATTCTGAAATGATTGTATCTAGTCATCACTTAAACCTTGAAGGTGCCCTTGCATTTATGTTTTGCATCACTAAAGGGGACAAGCTAGATATCACTTGATCATATTCGTACATCATGTTCATTGCAAATCCTTTTGTTGTTCCAGTTTCGTATTGTAAAACTTTCAGTCATTTGTGATTTTCTCTTGAGACAACTTAGTTACTTTAGAATCATTGTCTCAGTAAGCTTTTGTCATATGACTATGAGAAAGTCTTATATGGTTAATAGCATGTCACCACAGAAATTATTCTTGTTATCATTTACCTACTCGAGGACGAGCAGGAATTAAGCTTGGGGATGTTGATACGTCCAAAACGTATCTATAATTTCTGCTTGCTCCATGCCACTTTTGGGTGATATTGCTATGATATTCATACACTTCCATACACTTTTGATCATATTTGGACTAACTTACTAATCCAGTGCACCCCAGTGCCAGTTTCTGTTTTCGGCTGTTTTTGTATTTCAGGTTTTCACGTTTCGAGAACTGCCCAGAAAAATACAGAAAAAATATATAAAAAATCAGCGTTCCGGGAGCGACACTGCTTCCGAAGGGGATCCTGGGGGGGGCACAGGGGCCCCAGGCGCCCTGTGGGCGCGCCCCCCCCCCCTGGGCCGCGCCGGGGGGGCGCCTCAGCACCCCGAGAGCCCCCCGGTGCCCTACTTTGGCAGATATTTAAAGGGTCCCCCGTAACCCTTGAAAGAGGACTTCTTTTCGCGATCCCATCTCTGTTCCGCCGCCGCCGCCGCTTCCAAGATCGGGAGCACCAGGAGAACTCTTCCCGGCACCCTGCCGGAGGGGAGGATCACCACCGGGAGCTTCTCCACCACCATGGACGCCTCTCGGATGA
This sequence comes from Secale cereale, assembly GCA_902687465.1. Classification (NCBI taxonomy): domain Eukaryota; kingdom Viridiplantae; phylum Streptophyta; class Magnoliopsida; order Poales; family Poaceae; genus Secale; species Secale cereale. Next base: position 840,695,445 of record LR738710.1, read on the forward strand.
CTCGTGAGTAGTATCCCTTGGACCATGAGTCCATGACCAGTAGCTATGTGATGTTCTCCTCCCGTTCTTGTGCTTCACTAATTAGTCCTCGTGAGCTGCCCTACATGATCGGGGCACCTATGTAATCCTTGTGTTGTTGCTATGTTGAGTTTGCTGGGATCCGATGGATTATGAGATTATGTTCAGATTGATCTTGAGTAATATATTTGATTCACCTCTTTTATATTTTAGTTCATAAGTAATTCTTGCATGTTCTCCGTTGTTATTTATTGCTTTGGCCAAGTAGTAAGTAGTGACTCCAAGAGGGAACGTTATCCTCGATTGTGGGTTCATGCCCCTCGATGACTAGCTTGAGTGACAGAAACATGAGTCTAGGGGATGTGCTGCTGCCACAAGGGGGAAAACAACGGTGCTTGTGCCCGCGGGTGCAAGGATTGTTTACTTTACGCAAAGTTCTTTTAATGCAGTTGTCTGTTGCATTGAGTTTACACTATGGGTGGGACTCGCAACTTAATACCAGCGAGATGTTCTGGATAGATATCTCAAGGTGGATGATTAGTAGTAGATGCAGATGGATTTCGGTCTACTTACTTTGGCGTACCGCCCATTCTTTGAACCTCAACCTTTCTTGCAATGTAGTCAGCATTGGTTTGCGTTCGTGGTCCTGTCAATTGCCCAGCTGTAATTTGTTACCTCACATAGCTGTTTTATCGTCTTTTGGGAGAGAGACATCACTAGTGAACATCATGTGACTCCGGTCCATATTACTATCATTGATCACATACACTATTTACCTTTTCGCTATTTTACTTACTATTGCAAAACACTATCTATCACTACTATCATATTGCTTTTAACCCTTTGTGAACTACAAGGCCGGAGAGATTGACAACCTCTCTGTACTCGTTGGGAGCAAAGTTATTTGTATCTGTGTGCAGGTCCACGTTGATTGCTAATTGCGCCGTTAGCAGTTGACACCTACCTGTTGAACCTAGGAGTCTCTGGGGATTCGATCCTTGGCATCTTTGCTAGGAGAAAACACTTCTACTTACTTCATCTTACACCTTCCACTTGGGGTAATCCAACGAGGGGTTCGAGGCCCATCAAGCGCCATGGAGGGCCAGAGTCAGCGGCGTGGGGAGGTGTGTAGGGGCTGGCGGCGGCTATATATAGGGGTCAGGGCGGTGAGGCGGCTAGGGATTGTGGAAGGGAGGGCGTGCGTAGGGATCTTGTGGTTTTCTCGATTTTTTTGTCCACCGGTTTTGTGTGCGAGGATGGGAAGAAATCGGAGTCGAGATGGTGGGAGGCCTTCGATCGATGGGTGGGCTAGCGAGCGAGCTGACGAACGAACGAGACGAAGTACGGACTGCGACTTTAGGAGTAGAGATTCATCAACTGAGACATTAGGAGCCAGACAAAAGGGAGTTTATTTACTGCTCCCTCGATGTATAGTTTCCTTTGTTTGGAGATTGATTACCATCCGTGAGTTGAGGTAAGGTTAATGTGATTGAGCGATTCTTTCTGAAAATCAATTATTTGGTTTCTAATTAATGTGATTGAGTGATTCAAGGTAAGGTTAATTAATTTAGATTTGATCTTTAGAGATTGTTCGTGATTGATTCTACATAACTAAATAATTGCGCCAGTATGGAAAGTTCTGATCTATTCAGATTTTTTTCATTGTGTGAGAGGGTGACGCGAAAATAAACCGATGAAGTGGGGGAGGGGACGAAAAAATATACGAAAAAAACCTAGCGAAGGTGGGAGGAGGTAAAAAAAAAACCATGGGAGGTGGGACGAAAAAAAAACCTGGAAGCGAGATTACCAACTGCTTCATTAGGAGTGGGAGGTGGGGTGACGAAAAAAACCGGTTGAAAAAAAAACAGATAAAGTGGGAGGTGGGACAAAAAAAAACCTGGAACAAAGACTACCAACTGCTCCATTAGGAGGAGAGATTACTCTTGTTTTAATAACGACCATCTTTTCCTGCTAGATTCCAGCTTGTTTTTTTGGGCGTTTTTTTAATTTCGTGCACTTTTCTCGAGTTTATGAACTTTTTTCGTTTTCGTGAACTTTTTTTCGAATCTTTTAAATTCGTGATTTTTTTTTCAAATTCAATGGACTTGTTTTCAAAATGATGATTTTTTCCAAATTTGATGAACTTTTCAAGTCGATTAACATTTTTTCAAATTCGATAAACTTTTTCTAACTTTGATGAAAGTTCCTCCAAATTTGTGAACTTTCCTAGAAAATCGATGAAGTTTTTTTCAAATTCATGATACTTTTCCAGAATTTGGTGAAGTTGTAATTTTTTTTTAATTCCATGAACTCTTTCAAAATTCTGAACCATTTTGTCATACAGGTGAACCTTTTTTAGCAACTCTATGGTTTTCCCAATTTCACGGTTTTTTTTTAGTTGATTTATATGTACAGAATATATGTTAATGGATCATCGAAAATGAATATGTGTAATTTTTAGTACTAAAACGATTCTTAAATAGCACCATTTTCGGATTGTAATCAACAAAGTATTCTCGGTCCATTGGTTTTTGCATCAAGTCTTAAGCTGTCGGAGCTGAGTTTGAATCCATTTTTTTTCACTTTTATCTAATGTGTGGAACTTTTTTCCAAAATTCGTGAACTTTTCTTTTGAAAATTCGTGAACTTCTTTTTAAAAAAATCGAACCTTTTCTAGATCTGTGAAATTCTTAAAAACAATTTGTGACATATTTTCCTTGAAAAATTTGGTTGATGAGGTTTTTTTTCGTTTGGTATTTCCTACTAAGATTGACCACGAATTTGACAATAAAATTAAAATAAAAAACAGAAAAAGGAAATGAAAAGAAAGAAGAAAAAGGAAAGGAAAAGAAACAGGGAGAAATTGAACAATGATGTGCTGTCCGGGTGGTTACTTCCGTTGAGCAACAGGAGGAGGTCTCATGTTCAAGTCACCCTATGTGCTCTTTTTTTGCAGTTTTAAAGAATAAAAAAAACGGCGTGTCTTAAAAGAAGGACAAAACTAAAGCGGCCCGGCCCAACTGGAAACGGTGCGAAATGGCACCAATCCCGGCCACGTCGACGATCCTAGTTTGTCAAACGACACCAGGGTTCAGTTTAGATCGGGATCGCATAGTTCAGGGTGTAATCGACCGGGTTTTCGACTTAATGGTTCGTTTCGCCGAACCTCTACGAGTCAAGGGTTTAAAATGGACTTTTTCCATGGGCTACCTGTAGGGAAAGTATATGGATAAACCGATGGGCATATATACCCACTTAAGAAAACTCCCAAAAAACCTGGAAAAAATAAATTCACACATACAACTTCGCATTCTATGGGCACGCAAAAAGTTTTAAAGAATAAAAAAATTGCGCGTTTTAAAAGAAGGAAAAAACTAAAGCGGCCCGGCCCAACCGGAAACGGTGCGAAATAGCACCAATCCCGGCCACGTCGACGATCCTAGTTTGTCACACGACGCCAGGGTTCAGTTTAGATCGGGATCGCATAGTTCAGGGTGCAATCGACCGGGATTTCGATTTAAGGGTTCGTTTCGCCGAACCTCTACAAGTTTAGGGTTTAAAATGGACCTTTTCCGGGAAAGAATGGGCTACCTATAGGGAAAGTATATGGATGAACCGATGGGCGTATATGCCCACTTAAGAAAACTCCTAAAAAAAACCTGGAAAAAATAAATTCACGCATACAACTTCACATTCTATGGGCACGCAAAAAGTTTCACATAAAAGCAACTTTTTCTTTGGCTTGTGCAAAAAAGACAAAAAATGTATCGTGGAATGGTATTTAGGACCACTGAAATTTGTCTTTTTCGCGGAGGCAAAAAGAAAAATATCACAAAAACTTTGTGTCGTGCACAAATGTTGCGGAGATGTATGCATGAAATTTTGTTTCCAGATTTTTAACATTGTAAAACAGTTTTAAAATGCATTTTTTAAAGCGAGTTCGTATGCCCATGGGTTTAGGACGTGCTCACTCCTACCCGTCGCTTATGTACATTTTTTTATAAGGGGAATTAGTGATGCGGCTGACTATCCACGCCTGTCAAAGTGATAGACCACAACACGGGTGCTGCCAGCCCGACCCATCGCCGCCTCGTCAACACCACACAGTTGCACCAGCGCTGTCAGTCCAACACCATGCCACATGCCTCGCCCATCTCTCCATCTTTCTCCCCTTCTCCTGTGGTGGCAATTACCATCCAACGATGAGAACGCACGGGCCTGGAAAGAGCAAGCGGTGAGGTAGGCCGACTTGGCTAGCCGCGGCGCTCGACAGGGACGACCCCGTCTTGAGGACTTGCTCGCCTTATTAAATACGCCATGGTCCACAAGATATGTATCACAACTCCCGGTCCCTTCTTCCTCTCTATCATTCATCCTTTCTTCGCCAACTTGATTCAAATTCCATCTCTCGCTCGCTTGAGGCCGAAAAAGTAGCGGATTCCTTTAGTATTTTATTTCCCCATGCAAGGTTTGAAAAGAACATGTCATGCCCATAAAATGAACACCAATGCTCGGCCCACAAGTAGAGCAACAAAGAATCTACATGTGAATTAACAAACAAACAAATAAACAACGGGAAAATAGACGGCGCATCAAAGCGCGCATATGCTTCTAGTCCACTCTAACCTCAAAAAAATTCTTTGTTTTTCCTGTGACACAATTAAACAAACTCAAATCCTGTAGAAATTCAATAGGCATATAACATTCGAATTATGTGCTTTTTCTATTCCTACGTTTTTCACAATCCGGTGAATCGAAGAGGCCCTAAGCCTCGAGCTGATCCTGCGGCGGGCAGGGTCTTGATCAGCAATACACTAGTGCTACGTACGAGCATATAGATCCGATCCGATCATCAAACATGGCAAGTAGATAGCAAAACGAAGCTAGAATTCATGCCGGCATAGAACATTGCGCCAAAATAATCGCATCTCAGCCATAGTTCATGTATCTAGGCCAAAGTTATGCAAATGAACAAACATGAGGTGATCAATCGGTTGGACATAAGCATTTTCCTATGAAATTGCCAATATGTTAGGGTGGTGTTGAAGCGCTAAAATCCTTGAGTTCACGGAAGAACCGTATTGGCCTCTTTGATTCAAAGGATTTTGATAGGATTTTTGAAGGGTTAGATTCCTTAGGAATTTTTTTCCATGTTGGTTGGTTGATTCGTATGATTAAATCCTACAGGAATTTTTCCTAATGAATCATTAGTATTACAGGAATTCCAACATCCACTCCAACCTCTTAAAACAAATTCTCTGTTTTTTCTATGATACAATCAAATAAACTCAATTCCTGTAGAAATTCAATAGGCATATAACATTGTAATTCTGTGTTTGATCTATTCCTGCGTTTTCGCAATCCGGTGAATCAAGAGGCCCTAAAGCTCGACCTGATCCTGCGGTGCGCAGGGTCTCGCCGTGTCCTGATCAGCAGTACAGATTCGATCTGATCGTCAGATGGTAACCGCGCGAAGACTTTTCCTTTTTTTGAAAGCAACTGCGCGAAGACTTGGCCATCGACAGACTATCCTCGAGGAATCGACCACTCCGGCATATCAGACACAAGAGGACCCCGTACGCACGTAACCCATCAATGACACGTTTGGATATTTCAGTCAGGCTCGCGCTGAAAGAAATTGGTCCGTTTGAGTGTCTGCATTCACGGTTGGTCTGTATAACACGGATTTTAAAACATCTCACAAGCCTGCATTCCCGGAACACCCGATTTGGCCGTTTTCCACCCGCCAGACCCGAGCGAGCGCAAGTGAGTGGCTCGATGGACGCAGCCTCATTTGTTCTCATCCACAGGTGTATGTAAGTTTGCACGTGGTCGGTTGATTTAACTCCTAACTTTGTCACTTATTAGTCCCTTTTAATTTTTTTTGCGAGGAAGCCCCTTTTAATCTACACAACAGTGCATTGAATTGAGATAAGCTCTACATGTGAAAATGCATATCGATGATTTTTGCGATCGCTCATAGTTTCGTCGACTATAAATATTCGATTTCGCGTTCATGTTTTTTTTTAAAAAAAATTTCAGGGGGAGGGGGGAGATTTCCATGTTTGAAACTATTTTGGATGAATTTTATCGAAATCGTCACGCACGGTCGACCGTTTGAAATTTCCTTTGACCAGTAGCTTTATCTTACAGTTTCACACGACTTCCGTGTTGCACATTTTCTGTTTCGACAATCATAGACGATTAGATCTAACTTCTCCTCGTGAAAAGTATATACGCATGTGTGTGGTGTTAATGACAGTCCTTAATCTTAGTCTCCTCTCCGGTGTCCCGCTACACACGTGTCAACGCCGATGTCGCTCCTCTTGACCTCCTGTCCCGCGTGCTGTTGCACTAGCGCCACCGCCGGCGGCGTTCCTCTCAACCTCCTCTCCCATGTCGTACTACACTCGTGCAGTCGTCGCTCCTCTCTAGATTCTCTTTGATGTCATGCTACACTGAAGCCATCGCAGGCGGCGTTTCTCTTGGCCTCCTCGCTCGCGTCTTACCACACTGGGCCGTCGGCATCCTCATTTTCTCCCGTGTGTTTTTGCACTAGCGCAATCGGCGGCGGCGTTCCTCTCAACCACCTCTCTCATGTCCTACTACACTCGCGCGATTGTTGTTCCTCTCGGTCTCCTCTCCAATGTCCTACTACATTGAAGTCATCGCCGGCGTCGTTCCTCTCGGTCTCCTCGCTGACGTCCTACTACACTGACGCCGTCATCATCGTCGTCTCTTTGGCCTCCTCCTTCGCGTCCTACTACACTAAGGCCGTCGTGGCGCGCACACTGCATTTTTTCTACATCATCATCTGCATCAATGTCCTCCTATTTGTTACTCCACACTGACTTTCTCTACGGCGACGATGCTCGCAACTAGTTCTCTACGCCGCTGATGGGATCGCTCGCCCGCGACTTCGTGCTCGTCGTGTTGGACGCGGCGCCGTGACCATCGCCCACCTATGTCGCCAAGGCACCTCTAGTGTAACAATGTGTGTTATGTGTAGTTGTTATATCTCAATCATCTCGAGTGTATGTAATCAAACAACATGCACTAGTATGAGGACAACCAATGCCAACAATCAAACACAACGTGTAGAGATGTTGCTACAATGCAGGGAGAGGGTATGCACAATCAATCAACATGTCGATGTTGATTTTTTGCCTGCATATGCTTAACTAGGGCCAATTGGGACAACTATATAAAGTAGCAAAAAACCATGTAGATAACCAAACGCATCCCAGAAAACTCTCCGTGTGTCCCATGAAAGAAGAGAGAGAGAGAGAATATTCATGTGCCCTCGAGGCCTCAACGTGAGAACCCCCTACCGCACATCTGGCCAGGGAACGTACCGACGCACGTAACAAACGTGCTCTCTGATGGCGACTCCGGTTGTGCGTACGCCGAGCGAGACCCGTCGCTCACTCGCGCCGCGAGGTGAAGTAGCTCCATACCGACGCACGTAACAAACGTGCTCTCTGATGGCGACTCCGGTTGTGCGTACGCCGAGCAAGACCCGTCGCTCACTCGCGCCGCGAGGTGAAGTAGCTCCATCGCATGGTTGGTTGGCCACGAACAAACTGCAATATCGGCCGCAGGCTCTCGACGTACACAAAGCTAGCTAGATGCCAATAGCTCGATGGGATGCCTCCACTCTAAACCATGTACTAGTATTTCACATGTACATAGCGACCGCACCTACGAGAGCGAAGTTACTGAGGACGGGCTCATTGGAGCCTGATTTTTCAAATAATTCAAAAACGATATATTCAAGTTTTAAGAAAAATTCAAACACAAATCTGTGAAAACTTATACATATCAGCGACGGATATGTAAAATTTCGTTTAAAAATATTATGATTTGCGGGTTGCACAAAAAAAAATCCCAGCCCGACAACAAAAAAATTTGATCAATTTTTCTGTACGTTTGTCTACACCACATATGAACGTATATTGTTATGAAAATTACCTTGAACGTGTTATATATGTATTTGTGTCTGTATATTTTTTTTTCAAATTTTTTTGCGATGTGGAAACTATGTTTTTCTAAAAAGTCCTCCAATTAGCCCGTCCTCATTCGCACTTTTCGCCGCACCTCCATACATAAATCGTACTCCCTCCGTCCCAAAATTCTTGTCTTACATTTTTCTAGATACGGATGTATCTAACACTAAAGTGTAACTAGATACATCCGTATTTGGACAAATGTAAGACAAGAATTTTCAGACGGAGGGAGTACGTGCGAGCTCTTGTTTTATTTTGGTTCTTCTATAATCAGTATTATTGTATACATGTCGACGGGATGCCTCAATTGTTTCTGACCGGCCGTTTACTTTTTGGAACTATGAACTTCTGTATTTTTGTGGAGTGAAATGTCAAAGGCTTTATTTTTCAACTACCAAGTTTGTTTTGATTAATATTTTTTGAATTTCTCTAGGTGTTGCATCTAAACCATAAACAAAATCCACCTTGAACTTTATTTTGCATTTAAAGTTTTCTTAATTTTCGTCCCCAAACTCTCGGATTTGTGTTCCGCCACCTTTCCCTGCTTTCCAGTGTAACTATTTTTTATTCAGTGAACTTTGATTTATTTTTCACATGGCTTTTCAAACACGAGGAGCTTGTTTATATTAACTTTAACTTCACACCATTTTTTAATTATTACGAACCTATTTTGTTTTCACTTTGAATAATTAACTTCTCTGACCAGATTTAGAACCTTTTTTTTAATTCTTCATCGTTTAAGAGTAGTTTTTAAAACGCCAAAAATGTTATCGAAACTTTTGTTGTTTGGACTCCAAAATGAATAGTGGACTACCCTAAGAGCTTCTAGAGCCGAACTTACCAATCTGACCCCCTAAACGCTTGCGGACGCGCCTGGTTAGTTACCAGACGTGTCTGTTTTGGGCCCCTATTTGTCCGTCGATGTAGCCACACTTCTGGTGGGCCTCTAACCCCTCGTTGGTTACCCCAAGTGGAAGGTGTAAGATGCAGTGTTGTGGAAGTTTTTCCCTTAGCAAAGATGCCAATGATCGAATCCCCAGAGACTCCTAGGTTCAACAAGTAGGTGTCAACTGCTAACGGCGCCAGATATTAGCAATCAACGTGGACCTGCACACAGATACAAATAACTTTGCTCCCAACGAGTACAGAGAGGTTGTCAATCCCTTCGGCCTTGTAGTTCACAAAGGATTAAACGCAAATGATAGTAGTGATAGATAATGCTTGCAATAGTAAATAATAGTAAAAACGAAAAGCGGATGTGATCAATGATGGTAATATGGACCGGAGTCTCATGATGTTCACTAGTGATGTCTCTCTCCCAAAAGACGATAAAATAGCTATGTGAGGTAAACGAATTACAGCTGGGCAATTGACAGGACCACGAACGCAAACTAATGCTGACTACATTGCGAGAAAGGTTGAGGTTCAAAGCATGGGCGGTACGCCAAAGTAAGTAGACCGAAATCCATCAATATCTACTACTAATCATCCACCTTGAGATATCTATCCAGAACATCTCGCTGGTATTAAGTTGCGAGTCCCACCCATAGTGTAAACTCAATCCAACAGACAACTGCATTAAAAGAACTTTACGTAAAGTAAACAATCCTTGCACCCACGGGCACAAGCACCGTTGTTTTCCCCCTTGTGGCAACAGCACATCCCCTAGACTCATGTTTCTGTCACTCAAGCTAGTCATCGAGGGGCATGAACCCACAATCGAGCATAACGTTCCCTCTTGGAGTCACTACCTACTACTCGGCCAAAGCAATAAATAACAACGGAGAACATGCAAGAATTACTTATGAACATAAATATAAAATAGGTGAATCAAATATATTACTCAAGATCAATCTGAACATAATCTCATAATCCATCGGATCCCAGCAAACTCAACATAGCAACAGCATAAGGATTACATATGTGCCTCGATCATGTAGGGCAGCTCACGAGGACTAATTAGTGAAGCGCAAGAACGGGAGGAGAACATCACATAGCTACTGTCCATGGACTCATGGTCCAAGGGAGATACTCACGAGTCATCCGAGAGGCGTCCATGGTGGTGGAGAAGCTCCCGGTGGTGATCCTCCCCTCCGGCAGGGTGCCGGGAAGAGTTCTCCTGGTGCTCCCGATCTTTGAAACGGCGGCGGCGGCGGAACAGATATGGGATCGCGAAAAGAGTTCCTGTTCTGAGGGTTTCGGAGGACGCTTTAAATATATGCCAAAGGGAGGCATCGGGGAAGCTTCGGGGGGCCCAGGCGCGGCCCAGGGGG
>LR738710.1:840705878-840724392 GCA_902687465.1 Secale cereale
GGGGGCGCCGCCAGGGCGCCTGGAGCCCCGATGCCCCCCCCCCGGCTGTCCTTCGGACGCACGGTAGTTTCCGAAACGCTGATTTTTTATATAATTTTTCTGGATTTTTCCTGGCAGTTCTCGTAATGTGAAAACCTGAAATACAAAAACTGCCGAAAACAGAAACTGGCACTGGGGTGCACTGGATTAGTAGGTTAGTCCAAATATGATCAAAAGTGTATGGAAGTGTATGAATATCATAGCAATATCACCCAAAAGTGGCATGAAGCAAGCAGAAATTATAGATACGTTTTGGACGTATCAACATCCCCAAGCTTAATTCCTGCTCGTCCTCGAGTAGGTAAATGATAACAAGAATAATTTCTGTGGTGACATGCTATTAACCATATAGGACTTTTTATAGTCATATGACAAAAGCTTACTGAGACAATGATTCTATAGTAATTAAGTTGCCTCATGAGAAAATCACAAATGACTGAAAGTTTTACAACATGAAACTGAAACATCAAAAAGATTTGCAATGAACATGATGTGCAAATATGATAAAGTGATATCTAGCTTGCCCCCTTTAGTGAAGCAAAACATAAATGCAGGGGCACCTTCAAGGTTTAAGTGATGACTAGATACAATGATTTCAGAATAAACGATATCACAATCATGCAAAAGACAATGCTACTTTGGGACAATGCACATTACACTCAGAATGACAATCATGCTCTCAGTAGTTGGTGCTTTAATATAAAAGTAAAAGAATGGTTATGTGCTAGAGCTTTTTATTTTGGAAACATTGAAGCAATTTTGTCAACGGTAGGAGTACTTCATATGTGTCATGCATAAGACATCCTATAAGTTGCAAGCCTCATGCATTGAATACCAATAGTGCTCGCACCTTGTCCTAATTAGCTCGGATTTCCATGGGTTATCATTGCATTACATATGTTTCAACCAAGTGTCACAAAGGGGTACCTCTATGCCACCTGTACAAAGGTCCAAGGAGATAAATCGCATTTGATTTCTCGTTTTTGATAGATCTCAACTGGAGGACATCCATACCGGGACAACATAGAAAATAGATGATGGACTCCTCTTCAATGCATAAGCATATTCTCATAAGAGATTGAGGATTAATGTCCAAGCTAAAACTTCCACCATGATGCATGGCTTTGGTTGGCGGCCCAATGTTCTTCTCTAACAATATGCATACTCATTCAACCCACGGCAAATCACCCTTACTTCAGACAAGACGAACATGCATAGCAACTCACATGATATTCAACAAAAGTGTGACAGTTGAGGATGTCCCCAGAAACATGGTTACCGCTCAGCAAGCAACTTATAAGAAATAAGATACATAGGCAACATATTCTTTACCACAATAGTTTTTAAGCTACTTTCCCATGAGCTATGTATTGTAAAGTTAGTTCGCTTAGTACAGGTGGAGGTTAGCAAAAGACTGGGAGCGACCAACTAAGAGAGCAATGATGGTCATAATCATGCAGAGCGACAAAAGCAATATTGAATAAGGCATGGAAGTTATATCGCTACTTAGAAATAAAAGATCACCAAGGCTTGACAGACTTTCTTTACAGTCTTAAATATGCGTGAGCATACGCCAAGTCAATCAAAATAAATTCTCGAAGGAAGATATTACTAAACCATACCACATCATAGGCAAACAAATCATGTTGGTACTCCAATAACACATTGGGAACCCCCCCAGCTATTTGAGATTAACCATAAGAAAACCTGAACTACTAAGCGCCATCATGCACGTAGCATCTTTATCATAGACATATTAACCAATGCAACGGAAGCAAACTCTCTTAATAAGGTGAGCATGATAATTAAAGAGAGTTCAAGCAACCAACTAAACAAAAGCTCTTTGAAAGAATAAGCATGAATACTAAGAGCAGAGCATGATAGTAGCTATTAAAAGACAAAGAACACACACAGCATAGATAGACATGAAAATTCTATGTTATGTTCTAGGTAGAGGTGGAGCGTGTTTCTCTCCCACATAAAGAAAGCTGAGTTCCGACTCGTTATGAAAAACTAAAAAGAAAACTAAAAGCAAGACGCTCCAAGCATAGCACATAACACATGAAGTGATAAAAATATAGTGGAACGAAAGACGAACTGATAATGTTGATGGAGAAGGGGATGCACGGGGGCATCCCCAAGCTTAGACGCTTGAGTCTCCTTGAATATTTCTTGGGGGTGCACGGGGGCATCCCCAAGCTTGAGCGCTTGACACTCCTGAATCTTTTTATCATCTTCCCTCGCACACTTGAAAACTCCCTTCAGACATAACTCATCATAATCTGATTAGCGAGGTTAGTACCCTTAATAAAATAATTGCACCTTGCTGGAAATAAAGATATTTTTGAAGTTCTACTGTTTCTCAAGATTGCCAAAAGGTTTTTGCAAAGAAAAAGCAAGCTCTTGATTTGCAAAGTGAAGGAAAGGCAAAACAGGACAGAATCTGTGAAAAACAAAACAGCAGGTAGTAATTGATCTGTTCAGGATACTTCTGCAACTCAAATCAAAGAACTCAGAACAGACGCACGAAAGACAATTATATAGAGAACGCTGTCGAAAAAATTCAGACTAAAAAGATGATCTGGTGATTTTATACGAATTTTTCTATTCAAGGACAGAATCTGTTTCCTGGACAGCACCTCAGAACTTTTGAACTTTCTAGCAATCAGAGGCTATACTTGGCACAAATATGAAAAGCAAAGATACAATGATGATGCTACAGCAGTAAAAAACATCAAGACACAATAAAAACAAAAAAATTAATCATGTGGGCTGCCTCCCAAAAACGCTTTCTTTTATGCCTTTAAGCTAGGCATAATGCATAGAGATCAAGTTTTATCAAGAGTAAAAGAATAGCTAGCCCGTACAACGGACTCAAAAGGTAACTTGATCTTCTTACGAGGGAAGTGTTCCATCCCTTTCTTGAGAGGAAATTGAAATTTTATATTACCCTCTTTCATGTCAATGATAGCACCAACGGTGCGTAAAAAGGGACGTCCCAAAATAATTGGACATGAAGGATCACATTCAATATTCATAATAGTGAAATCAACGGGAACATAATTATCATTGACAACAATAAGAATATCGTCGATCCTCCCCTAAGGTTTCTTTATGGAAGAATCAACGAGACGAACACCAAAAGAACAAGAATCATAAGGTTTCAATTTAAGCATATCATATATCCTTTTGGGCATAATAGAAGTACTAGCTACAATATCACATAAAGCATAGCATGAGAAGTTGTTTATCTTAATTTTAATCATAGGATCCCAACCATCTTCTAGCTTTCTAGGTATGGAGGCTTCTACTCTAAGTTTCTCCTCCCTAGCTTTGATGAGAGCATTAGTGATATGCTCTGTGAAGGCAAGATTAAGCGTGCTAGTGTGGGGATCTTTGGCCATTCCTCGTAGAAAGGTGGCAACTTCTGAAATACTACAATTATCAAAATCAATTTTATCATTATTGGGCAGAATTGTAGTGTCATCCTCTTTGTTTGAATTGCTCTCTATTATAAGAGTTTGAACATCTTCCCAAGTTTGGGGAAGCTTAGGAGCAATTTTAAACTGAGGTTCATACTCTTTTCCTGGAAGACCATGCCATGGGCATAACCCTCCGTCAAGACTAATATAATCACAAGGTTTATTACTTTTGTAGATCCCGACAGTGGTAATTGGGGTAATGGAAGAAGGGGTGTACTCCTCCCATTTAGTTTTTTTGGTAGAACCCATAATAGCAAGCAAGCAAGATAACTATTTTTGTGATTTTCGATAAAAGGTACTAAAGCAAAAATGAAAGGTAAACTAACAAGACTAAAAAGCAAAGGTAAAAGATAGCGTGCAACTCCCCTATCCTGAAGAGTGGAGTCCCCGGCAACGGCGCCAGAAAAACTCCTTGATGGGCCTCTAACCCCTCGTTGGTTACCCCAAGTGGAAGGTGTAAGATGCAGTGTTGTGGAAGTTTTTCCCTTAGCAAAGTGCCAAGGATCGAATCCCCAGAGACTCCTAGGTTCAACAAGTAGGTGTCAACTGCTAACGGCGCCAGATATTAGCAATCAACGTGGACCTGCACACAGATACAAATAATTTTGCTCCCAACGAGTACAGAGAGGTTGTCAATCCCTCCGGCCTTGTAGTTCACAAAGGATTAAACACAAATGATAGTAGTGATAGATAATGCTTGCAATAGTAAATAATCGTAAAAGCGAAAAGCGGATGTGATCAATGATGGTAATATGGACCGTAGTCTCATGATGTTCACTAGTGATGTCTCTCTCCCAAAAGACGATAAAACAGCTATGTGAGGTAAACGAATTACAGCTGGGCAATTGACAGGACCACGAACGCAAACCAATGCTGACTACATTGCAAGAAAGGTTGAGGTTCAAAGCATGGGCGGTATGCCAAAGTACGTAGACCGAAATCCATCAATATCTACTACTAATCATCCACCTTGAGATATCTATCCAGAACATCTCGCTGGTATTAAGTTGCGAGTCCCACCCATAGTGTAAACTCAATGCAACAGACAACTGCATTAAAAGAACTTTGCGTAAAGTAAACAATCCTTGCACCCGCGGGCACAAGCACCGTTGTTTTCCCCCTTGTGGCAACAGCACATTCCCTAGACTCATGTTTCTGTCACTCAAGCTAGTCATCGAGGGGCATGAACCCACAATCGAGCATAACGTTCCCTCTTGGAGTCACTACCTACTACTTGGCCAAAGCAATAAATAACAACGGAGAACATGCAAGAATTACTTATGAACATAAATATAAAAGAGGTGAATCAAATATATTACTCAAGATCAATCTGAACATAATCTCATAATCAATCGGATCCCAGCAAAGTCAACATAGCAACAGCATAAGGATTACATATGTGCCTCGATCATGTAGGGCAGCTCACGAGGACTAATTAGTGAAGCGCAAGAACAGGAGGAGAACATCACATAGCTACTGGTCATGGACTCATGGTCCAAGGGAGACTACTCACGAGTCACCCGGGAGGCTTCCATGGTGGTGGAGAAGCTCCCGGTGGTGATCCTCCCCTCCGGCAGGGTGCCGGGAAGAGTTCTCCTGGTGCTTCCGATCTTGGAAGCGGTGGCGGCGGCGGAACAGAGATGGGATCGCGAAAAGAGTTCCTGTTCTGAGGGTTTCGGAGGACGCTTTAAATATATGCCAAAGGGGGGCATCGGGGAAGCTTCGGGGGGCCCAGGCGCCCCCCCGGCGCGGCCCAGGGGGGCGCGCCGCCAGGGCGCCTGGAGCCCTGGTGGTCCCCCCCCGGCTGTCCTTCGGACGCACGGTAGTTTCGGAAACGCTGATTTTTTATATAATTTTTCTGGATTTTTCCTGGCAGTTCTCGTAATGTGAAAACCTGAAATACAAAAACAGCCGAAAACAGAAACTGGCACTGGGGTGCACTGGATTAGTAGGTTAGTCCAAATATGATCAAAAGTGTATGGAAGTGTATGAATATCATAGCAATATCACCCAAAAGTGGCATGGAGCAAGCAGAAATTATAAATATGTTTTGGACGTATCAACTTCTCATTTTCTTTCTCATATGTCCGATCACTTGCACGTGATTGGTGGACAAAAAAGTGGGCCGGGGTGGGACGCGTCCTACATAGTGGACTGACCGGGCGTGTCCGCGAGCCCTTATATCCTTACTACATCAATCCTCAATATGAGGATTCACAGACAGGCTGGACGTATAGGGATGATATAAAAGGTCCAATTGGGTTAATTTTTTTTCCTTCTTTCTTCCGTCCAGTTACTGATCGATCACGTCCACAAACGTTTGAGGAGGATTTGGGGACGTCAGCTGTAGCTGTAGATGCTCTAACTAGATGGTTTGAATTGCCCCATGACTAGCACGTGAACGTCCAGTAACACGTTCTGGTTTTTTGCTTTTACTGTTGCACTCCATGGGTATTTTTTTTAGTGCTCAGCGTTTCGCAGTTGACGTGCACTCTGTTTTTTAGCCGTCGCTCCTCAATTGTTTGATGAGAAATGACATCCGTTGGAAAGCTCTCGAAAAGGAGCAGTTTATTCATGCATTATGGCTTAAGAGCAGTTTTGAATGTGATAAAACTAGTTTTTAAAAGGCACATATGATTTTTTTCTGTTTTGAAACTCCAAATCAATGGTAGACTTCTCTGACCAGAAAATTTGACCTACACTGGGGGTGAGCATATAAACTTATAGCAACAATCCTTTTTGGCTTTTAGTTTTCTACTTTTCTCATCCAGACTAAGGATGGCAATGGGTAGGGTATGGGGCGGGTAGAGAAATACCATACCCATACCCGTGTAGTCAATGGGTACAAAATTCTACCCATACCCGTACCCATGGGTAGGAAACTTTACCCGTACCCATACCCGGTGGGTATCCATACCCGTTGGGTACCCAATGGGTAGATCAAATAGTACACAAATTATTCACAATTTTACATTCATCCATAGTACATTTGACAAAAAACATTTATCTAAACTCAATAACGAATAGATGAGTATTAGACAATCTCAATGCAAATTTACAATTAATGACAACTTCAACATAGGTTCACGAAATGACCAAATAACATCCGACACGTAACATGTCAGTATAAATGGGTAGGGTATGGGTATATCCATGGGTACAAGCCAGTACCCGTGCCCTACCCATGACTTAATGGGTAAGGTATGGGTACTACCCATGGGTATAAATTTCTACCCATACCCTGCCCATGCGGGTACGGTATCCGCGGGTACCCGTACCCATGGGTAAAATTTCCATCCTTAATCCAGACCTGTAGAGTCATCATCTTCGAACTTCTCATCATTTACATGCACGATCTGCCCCAAAATATATGATGAATTTCAATTTATACTTTCTTTATTATTTTTGGAACTTCCTTGTTTAATACATGAACTTTCAGATAGTTTTGCGACAAAGGTTTTGTTGATCTTTTTTAAAATCCCCTATTTTTGTATATGAACTTTTGTGAAGATTCGACATTTCTTCATATTCTAACTTGAACTCCACCTCCCCCCCCCCTTGGATTTTTTTCTATTGATGTTTTTAGCACTCTCATTCGGTTAACCTCCGTTCTGTCCACTCCAAACTTCTTGCTTTTTCTGGTGAAGTTAAACATTGTATTTTTAACCTGTATTTTTAAATACTGAACCTTTTCTTTTATTTCCATCGCATTTTCTTGGGTTTCTTGTTTGAACTTGCAAGGGTTCCTGCGAACTTTGTTTTATCTTAACTTTCTCCAGAGGTTCTTTTCTAAACTTCCACTTTCAAAGGGCGCCGAAATGTGTGATTTAGATATTCTAGTATCGAAGGTATGACCTTCACTCTCTTCTAACTTGAACATCTCATATCTTTAATGCATTCAAAAATATTCGGTCATCCTGGTTCTCTTGACTTTTAAATTCTGGACCTCGCCACACAAACTTCTAGACTTTTCTCCGGTTCATCCCCGTGTTTATTTGATACTTTTTTTGAACTCCAAAACTTTTGAACCACGAACTTCCCTTCATTGTTTTATCAATCTTTTCTAATTTTCATTTATGAATTTCACAAATTTTACTGCACAGACTTCATTCATCTTCATATGCGAACTTCTAGGTCGAAATGAAGGAAATTTTGAGACAATCAAAACTGTAGCGTTTCAATAATTTGCTGACATAATTTTAACTACTTTTTACATGGCTTACGAAGATAGCATTTGCTTCATTAACATCGGTTCTAAGTATTGCCTTTGTTGGAAGTGGACACCGGCACCGCACTCATTAGTGTTTTATTTTTTCCTTACAAAATATAGATCATGCCATGCACATAAGTTAATCACAATCTCTTTTATTGATGTTGGCAAACATTGTTTTTCTCTTAAAACAGGAACCCCTGCACCTGCAAACACCACCACAAGGGAGAGGATTTAGGGTACGCAAGTGCGGGGGCACGCGTTTTGTGGGGCGCAGATCTGCGCCAAGATTCGGAAATTTGTGAATGTATTTCATGTATTGTCGGCGTATATCAGTGCATATTTGTTTGTATTCGCATCGTAAAGCTAAAGTATTACACTTGTTTCTATGGGTCCGTCTTTGATGGAATAGATATTTCAGTGAAGAATTACTGTAAGAACTGTCTACTTAAGTGTACCCTTCTATTCTTGTACTAAAAAAAGTATACCCTTGTACTCCTCTTCATACAGTTATTCTGTAGTTAATGTTTTAATCTTTGAAGGCAGGAGATCTTTCGCTTAGCAATATTGGTCGTAAAGAAAATTTTGGTCTGGATCTTATAGCAGAAATATTGACATATGTATGCAGTTTACGAATCTAGGAGATCATTGTATTTATCGAAAATTAAAACACAAAATCTTGGAAATGATATGAAGTTTTCATAGCCGGAACTTATATTACGGTGTTACGTAACAAATGTGAAACTGACAACGCACATGTATTAGTATATACATTTACAATAAATACGATAACAAAGTTATGAAATATGTCTAAAACAGAATTCATCAAATGTATTAGTATATAGAAAACAAAATAGATGTACTCTCATGAGGGATGCGTTTTGGCTCCCGGGCTCTTAAAAAATCATTAAAATACTAAAAAAATACACAAAAAAATAATCAAATTTGTTATGTGGAGAAAGATGACGAAGTGATGATGTCCGTGCCAAATTTCAAAGCATTTGGATGTCTGAGTAGCTCTTAGCATAAGGGGAAAATTCATGGTCTGTGAAAAAGTCTACTGTTTGTGCATTGTTTGGAACCAATTTTTTCTTCTGAGAGCTACCCATATGTCCAAATGCTTTGAAATTTGGCACACAACTCACGCACTCAGTCATCTTTCTCCATAAAAATTTGATTTTTTTTTGAATTTTTCTAGTATTATTTTTGAATTTATTGTTCATTGGGTGTAGATGAGCCCGGGCTCTGAATTCGATACTCGTACCCTCATATGCATGTTAGAAGTTATGAATGTTGTCGGAAATTAGTTAGAACCCTAATACGAAGGCTACGTCTAGAAACGTTAACTTATAAAGTGTTTATATATTTTTTGACATACTTGCATGATAGATAGGCTGATACAAAATTAAATGTATGCATATCAGTTAAGTTATTTAAGCAATGTTACACTGCGAAATGAATATATTTCTCATGTGACGTTTATCTGTAAGTAATTGCTTATTAATGTATTGCGATACAGTATGATACTAAGTTTTGCAGTACTAATATTTATGTTAACAAATAGTACCTCTGCATGAAAATATAACAAATTATTTTACACTATCATAGTGACAACAAACATCTTATATTTTGATACGGTCAATAGATA
This sequence comes from Secale cereale, assembly GCA_902687465.1. Taxonomy (NCBI): domain Eukaryota; kingdom Viridiplantae; phylum Streptophyta; class Magnoliopsida; order Poales; family Poaceae; genus Secale; species Secale cereale. Next base: position 840,715,258 of record LR738710.1, read on the forward strand.
ATTGATATAATAAATGTTAATATATTGTGTGTTAAGATTAATTATTTGTTAATGTTATGCCATCTCACTGTCAGTATTAATGATGTACTAATGTTTTTCTTTGTCTTCAGTGACAAAATATGTCATGTAATTCAAGTTATTCAGGAAGTGGTGAATCTAAAGGTAACAGAGATTTGGAATATTATTACACTGAAGGAGATTACTCAAGTGGAGAAACGAATGACGAAAAGTGTAACTCTGAATCTAGACTAAAGAAAGATCATGTTCGTGCTGTTTTAAATGGATTTACCACATATAAGAAAATTATGATGTTGCAAACCAAATTTGATGGGTTGTTGAAGTTGCCAATAGTTAAGAAGGTTCATCTTAAGTTTAGTATGTTTCTGGCAAGTGCAACGGATGCGAAGGATCAGTGCATTAAGACGTCAGAAGACATGAAATTGAAGTTCCATGCTGGAGATATTAAAAAGGTTTTTGGGTATCCTTCTGGACCTAGAGATATTTATGGTATTCACGGTCAGGCAACTACTGATGCCATTGATTTCCGGTAGAAAAATATAGGTATGTTTGAAAATGATTCTCACAGCCTGAAGCCAGCAGAAAATTTCTTAGGCAGAGATATAACTGAATTGTCAAGTGAAACTGAAAAGGCATTCTTTAAGACATCATGTGTTATATTTATTACGGGTCATTTGGGAACACCTTCTTCTAAACATGACTACACTACCGTTGATTATTGGGGAAACCTTTGTAGAACTGATTACATAGGAGATTATAACTGGTGTGAGTATGCAATGAATTATCTACTTAACACTATTACAAGGGTATATTAATAGATTTAGTCAAATTGTCGTGTCCTATATTTGTGTGGCTGTCACTTCTTCCTACAAGTAAGTTTTCATGTGCATCTCAATTATGTTAATAAATGTTCGAAGTAAAATCTATAATTACAAGTAAGTTTTCATGTGCATCTATAATTACAGAAGATATTAAATTGATAGATAAAATCTTCTTACTATTAAATACAAGTTGCATGTGTTGCGCTCAAAGAGGTCTGAGTCCATGGTTACTTGAGAGATCAAACAAGTAGCAGGTATTTTCAGGACAAGTAATTTATGTATTTAGCCTAATTTTTAAATTATTATTCATACATAGGAATGTTAGTTCAATGTTCCGAATAATGAAGGTAAACCAAGCATTTTGAAAGAAGTTTTACTCTTTAGTAATGTTGTTGCAAGATTAGAAGGTAAATTTTTATGTACTTGCTATTTTTCGTCTCTTAATATAGTAGACACTAATTATTTCTTATCTATACAGATGAAGGTTCAACTTGTAACGATGCAATAGGTTCTAAGAGAAAATTTAATGATACAATTCAACAAAATTTGGAATTAGTTGTTAAATGAAAAGTTGGAACAAAAGAGAAAGATGGTAAAAGTGTTTTTCATTATAATTATTGCTTTTTCAAGAATTGTGTTACCTTACACAATTGTTCGATTCCAGGTTTGAATGATCAGATGTGAATTGTTAAATATGATCCAAGTAAGAATCCAAAACAATAAACTACGCTATAAGGGCGAGCAGCGGTGCTATACATGTGTCCTTTACTATGTCGAGGAGATAGAATTGGCGCAGCGCGCGAGGTACTGTTCTGTCGGGCAGTGAAAAAATCATTGTTCAAGAACTCGACCGAGTTACCATTTAAATGCCCATTTAGTCGCTACTCAGTGCCTAACTGAGACGAATAGCACATACTCGGTTCATTAAATGGTCAAGCCGATTAACTAGCATTTAATCGATTGTCAGACGATTATCTGGTTGTCAAACCGATTAATCGGTGATGGGTCAGGTAACCGAAGCGGCATCCATACAAAAAGGGGGGTACCGAAGCGGCAATCCAGGCCATTATTTGGCCCCGTAACCTCCGGCGCTGCATCCTCCCTCTCCCAAATCGCGGTGCCCCTTCCTCTCCTGACTCCTCATGAGTCACGACCATGGCTTCTCCTCACTGGCCCTAGCCAGGCGATCGCCCTGCTCCCGTCGCCAGCCCTAGCCTCATTCTCTCACCCCATCCCCTCCCATCCTCTTCTCCTTGTCTCTCCTCCAGCCCCTACCTGCAGACTTCAGTAGTGGTGGCATAGGACAGGAAGCAACATCGACCTAGACCAGGCAGCAGTGCTGACGACCTAGGCCAGGCAGCAGCGCCGACGACCCCTCGAACCAGGTCCCCAAGGATTCATCAACCAACAAGGAACAGTTCTGCTAAGATTCATCTCATGTGCAGCTGTGAGCATTGGATTATGTGGTGTACAATACATGAAAAACTAGATACATGTTGCCAATATATTCTCATGTGCTCCCGATTAATGATCAACCGATTAATTCAGTTAAATGGCTGATTAACCGATTAATCGCTGATCAGTAGTCGACCGAGCAGTTACTAGTTACCGAATTCTCGAACAATGGAAAAACTTAATTTCACTGGCCATGTCTCTTGCATTTGCTGGCCCACATCTCCTGCGTTCACTCCGTAAAGAAGAAAGAGAAGGAGAGAGGAGCTCGCTGGCCCACGCCTCAACCCTCACCACGCACCCAGCCTCTCCTTCCCCTTTCTTTCCCATGCCTGACCAGTTCCTCACCCGCCGCCGCCTCTCCCTCCTGTCTTGCGTGCCCTCGTTGTCGACTCGCCAAGCCATGGCCTCCCTGCACCCTCCGCTCCTGATGGTTCGGGCCCTAGGCAAGAGAGAGTGGGAGGACCGTCCTGTCGGCCAAAGAAGGCGGGGAGGAGTGAATGCTAGGGAGGGAAGCGGCTCGGCGATGCCAACTCCCCACTAACCTCCTTCGCCTCCCATCTAGCGCTCGTCGGCGTCCAGAAAGTCCACAACAAGGGCAAGACCGACGAGATCGGGCATTACCGATGCCAAAAGGTGCGCCGCCACCCACCAGCCACTTCTGTTCGACTTCGTCCTATTCTTCCTTCCGTTGCTCTGATTTCTACAGGACCATCACCAGTTTCAGCAAGAGGAAGGTCAAGCCCTGCACCTCCAGGTTACTCTCCCTCACATATCCATTCCGCGCTCTCCTTTCCAATAGATTAACTCCTTGTCTATTTATTCGATCTGATCCGTTCTCATGGACTATTACATTGGGACTCATCTATATCTAGCAGTAATGGAACTAGCATCAATTAGAACATGGTTTTTATAAATATTCCATCTTCTATCCGTGTCTATGAAGTAACATATGAAAAAAATCCCTGTAGGCCGGCTGGGGCGCAAGGAGCAGCAGGCGTACGTTGGTCGTCGGACGAACTCGCTGCCCGAGTCGAACTGATGAATTTCTCCTCCTTTCAAAGGCATGAAGCTACTTGTCAAATTATAAAAATGAGGCATGTGCGTGTCATGGTTCTTTTGGCTTCTAATAGACACTATCGCAAACCTTTCTTCTCTTATCTGTTTCTTATTACGCGGGGCCCATTTCAAATTTTCTTATTATGCTAAGCCAAAGGAGAAATGCAAAACATGTCAAATAATTGTGTGGGAGGGAGCCTTCAGAAGAAAACAAATTAGTGAAACAGATAACCGATATACACTGTGACAAGTTGAGCAGGAGGTGGTGATTTAGTTCTGCTTATTTGTTAGGTACACCATTCCATAGAAAAATCCTTGACTGAATTGTTGTTATTTTGCTCTTTTTGTGTCGTTTTTGCTTGGCAGATGATATATTGTTAATTGCTCCATGAATATTTGGATCACTGAAATAGCTAATTACTTCATGAATATGATTTATTTGTTGATCTCATATAATCCGCTTCTATGTTTCAGATTTTTTCGGGAGGGAGGGCCTGGTGGATGTGTGCTATTTTGCGGATGTAGGCCAAGGTTAGGATACCTTACCGATCATGTCGTCTTTGTTATTCTTACTCCTTGGTTTCTAAGGTTCGTGGTTCCCGTGTGTGCGTGTGTGTGTTGCAGGTGGGAATTGTATCTGTAAGTGCATCTAGTGCACCTTAGTGATTTTTGTGTATTGAAGACTTATAGGTTCAGGGACTAATGTGTTTGTGAGTGCACACATGTACTATAAGTCTATGAGGAGTTTGATATTTACGAAGAAAGTTGACCCCTAAAAATGTATGTCTTTAGTTAAAGACTTTGGTTTTCTTGAAGACTTTGAAAATGAGGAAATTGGTGTCTTGAAGACTTGGATATTCATGCGAGGATTATAAAGCGTGAAGACTTTTGTTTTCGTAGTTTCATTTTCTCTTTCTTGAGTCATAGGAAACACCATACTGTTAAAGAGGGTCGAGGTAAAACTAAGGAAACATATTTCCAAGTGATGCTCAACTCAAAGCCTACACTAGCCAATACCTTCGAGTGAAGCCATTGGAAATCTCATACAGTTCAGTTAATTTCTTCAGTAACAGAGACGAAGTTCTTCTGTTCCCTGAGGAATTTGTTCGGACTGAGGAGTTAGGAATTCTCTAGTGCGGATTGCCTATAAGTGAGGAACATGATAGCCTCGAGGAATTTGAGAGCTCAAATTTCCGACCGTTGATGTGCTATGCGCCAGCTGTTCCAAAAATATCCTATCCACCTAACGGTCATATCATTGAAGGGCATCTATGTCTTATCATGTCGGGCTGCTCCCTAGGCTATAAATAGCCGCCCCCTACAACCACTAGTTGGTTGGCTGCTCTGAGAGAAACTGTCACTTGTCATTAGAGCAACCCATCCTCCGAGGACTTTGAGCGAAAATCATCAAGTGAGGATAAAGCCAAAACCCCAACACCTAAAACCCAAAGTGATTGAGCATCACTGAAGAGAGTGTTCCTGGTGTGGAACCGACGCTTGTTACCTTTGAAGACTGTGATCTTCCAGACGGTTAGGCCTCAGTGGTCTAGAGCATCCAAGAGGAATTGTGGATCGCCGGGTGACCAAGTCTATGAAGGTTTGGAAGTCACCTGTGAAGACTTACTACAAGTGATTGGGCGAGGTCTGTGTGACCTTAGCTCAAGGGGAATATGGTGAGGACTAGGTGTCCTGGAATGTGTATCCAGGACTGGGTGTCCGGGACTGTGTGTCCTTAGGTTTGAATACTTAGTGAAGGAAATATGCCCTAGAGGCAATAATAAAGTTATTATTTATTTCCTTATATCATGATAAATGTTTATTATTCATGCTAGAATTGTATTAAACGGAAACTTAATACATGTGTGAATACATAGACAAAACAGTTTGTCCCTAGTATGCCTCTACTAGACTAGCTAATTGATCAAAGATGGTTATGTTTCCTAGCCATAGACATGAGTTGTCATTTGATCAACGGGATCACATCATTAGGAGAATGATGTGATGGACAAGACCCATCCGCTAGCATAGCACTATGATCGTTTAGTTTAACTGCTATTGCTTTCTTCATGACTTATACATGTTCCTATGACTATGAGATTATGCAACTCCCGAATACCGTAGGAACACCTTGTGTGCTATCAAATGTCACAACGTAACTGGGTGATCATAAAGATGCTCTACAGGTGTCTCCGAAAGTATTCGTGGTGTTGGCATAGATCAAGATTAGGATTTGTCACTCCGAGTGTCGGAGAGGTATCTCTGGGCCCTCTCGGTAACACACATCATATTAAGCCTTGCAAGCAAAGGACTAATGAGTTAGTCACGAGATGATGTGTTACGGAACGAGTAAAGAGACTTGCCGGTAAACGAGATTGAACTAAGTATAAAGATACCGACGATCGAATCTCGGGCAAGTAACATACCGTTTGACAAAAGGAACAACGTATGTTGTTATGCGGTTCTGACCGATAAAAGATCTTCGTAGAATATGTAGGAGCCAATATGAACATCCAGGTTCCGCTATTGGTTATTGACCAGAGATGAGTCTCGGTCATGTCTACATAGTTCTCGAACCCGTAGGGTCCGCACGCTTAACGTTTGATGACGATCAGTATTATGAGTTTTTGAGTATTGATGTACCGAAGGTAGTTCGGAGTCCCGGATGAGATCACGGACATGACGAGGAGTCTCGGAATGCCCGAGACATAAAGATTGATATATTGGACGGCTATTTTCGGACACCGGAAGTATACCGGAAAAGTTTCGGATTTATCGGGAATGCCGGAGGGGGTTACCGGAACCCCCTACGAGAGGGGATGGTCCATAGTGGGCCTAAAGGGTGAGAGAGAGGCAGCCCATAGGGCTGGCCGGCGCCCCCACCTAGTAATCCTAGTTGGACTAGGATTGGGGGGGGGGGCGCCACCTCTCCTATTCCTTTCCCCCTTCTTCCTTTCGGTGAATCCTACTAGGAATAGGATTGCAATCCTATTCCTAGTAGGAATCCCTTCCCTAGCCGCACCAGGAGAGTTGGCCGGCCCCTCCTCCCTTGCTCCTTTATATACGGGGGCAGGGGGGCACCCAAAGACACACAAGTTGAATTGTTTTAGCCGTGTGCGGTGCCCCCCTCCACAGAATCACACCTCGGTCGTACCGTCGCGGAGCTTAGGAGAAGCCCTGCGCCAGTGAACACATCATATCCGTCACCACGCCGTCGTGCTGACGAAACTCTCCCGTGAAGCTCAACTGGATCAAGAGCTCGTGGGACGTCATCAAGCTGAACGTGTGCTGAACGCGGAGGTGCCGTACGTTCGGTGCTTGATCGGTTGGATCGCGAAGAAGTTCGACAACATCAACCGCGTCACTTGACGCTTCCGCTCCCGGTCTACGAGGGTACGTAGACACACTCTCCCCTCTCGTTGCTATGCATCTGGTAGATAGATCTTGCGTGATCGTAGGAAAATTTTAAAATACTACGTTCCCCAACAGTGGCATCATGAGCCAGGTCTATGCGTAGATGATTTGCACGAGTAGAACACAATGAGATTGTGGACGATACTAGTCATACTGCTTACCAGCATGTCATACTTTGCTTTGGCGGTATTGTGAGATGAAGCGGCCCGGACCGACATTACGCGTACGCTTACGCGAGACTGGTTTCACCGTTACGAGCACTCGTTGCTTAAAGGTGACTGGCGGGTGTCTGTCTCTCTCACTTTAGCTGAATCAAGTGTGGCTACGCCCGGTCCTTGTGAAGGTTAAAACAGCACATACTTGACGAAACATCGTTGTGGTTTTGTATGCGTAGGTAAGAACGGTTCTTGCTAAGCCCGTAGCAGCCACGTAAAACTTACAACAAACAAAGTAGAGGACGTCTAACTTGTTTTTGCAGGGCATGTTGTGATGTGATATGGTCAAGACATGATGAGTTATACGGTTTTGTATGAGATGATCATGTTTTGTAAAGTTATCGGCAACTGGCAGGAGCCATATGGTTGTCGCTTTATTGTATGAAATGCAATCGCCATGTAATTGCTTTACTTTATCACTAAACGAGGCGATAGTCGTGGAAGCAATAGTTGTTGGAAATATGCCCTAGAGGCAATAATAAATTGGTTATTATTATATTTCCTTGTTCACGATAATCGTTTATTATCCATGCTAGAATTGTATTGAAAGGAAACTCAGATACATGTGTGGATACATAGACAAACACCATGTCCCTAGTGAGCCTCTAGACGACTAGCTCGTTGATCAATAGATGGTTACGGTTTCCTAACCATGGACATTGGATGTCGTTGATAATGGGATCACATCATTAGGAGAATGATGTGATGGACAAGACCCAATCCTAAGCCTAGCACAGATCGTGTAGTTCGTATGCTAAAGCTTTTCTATATGTCAAGTATCTTTTCCTTAGACCATGAGATTGTGCAACTCCCGGATACCGTAGGAATACTTTGGGTGTACCAAACGTCACAACGTAACTGGGTGGCTATAAAGGTGCACTACAGGTATCTCCGAAAGTGTCTGGTGGGTTGGCACGAATCGAGACTGGGATTTGTCACTCCGTATGACGGAGAGGTATCTCTGGGCCCACTCGGTAGGACATCATCATAATGTGCACAATATGTGATCAAGGAGTTGATCACGGGATGATGTGTTACGGAACGAGTAAAGAGACTTGCCGGTAACGAGATTGAGCAAGGTATCGGTATACCGACGATCGAATCTCGGGCAAGTGCTATACCGATAGACAAAGGGAATCGTATACGGGATTGATTGAATCCTTGACATCGTGGTTCATCCGATGAGATCATCGTGGAACATGTGGGAGCCAACATGGGTATCCAGATCCCGCTGTTGGTTATTGGCCGGAGAGTTGTCTCGGTCATGTCTACATGGTTCCCGAGCCCGTAGGGTCTACACACTTAAGGTTCGATGACGCTAGGGTTATAGGGAAAGTATGTATGTGGTTACCGAATGTTGTTCGGAGTCCCGGATGAGATCCCGGACGTCACGAGGAGTTCCGGAATGGTCCGGAGGTAAAGATTCATATATGGGAAGTCCTGTTTTGGTCACCGGAAAAGTTTCGGGCGATATCGGTAATGTACCGGGACCACCGGGAGGGTCCCGGGGGTCCACCAGGTGGGGCCACCAGCCCCAGAAGGCTACCTGGGCTAAGTGTGGGAGGGGACCAGCCCCAAGGGGGCTGGTGCGCCCCTCCACCAAGACCCAGGGCGCCTCCAAGAGGGGAGGGGGGCAAACCCTAGGGCAGTTGGGCCCTAGGGCCCAATAGTGGTGCGCCTCCCCCTCTCTCCCCCTTGGCCGCCCCCCTAGATGGGATCTAGGGAAACCCTAAAGGGGGCGCAGCCCTCCCTTCCCCCTATATATATGTGAGGTTTTGGGGCTGCTAGACACACGAGAACGTCTCCCTCTTGGCGCAGCCCTACCCCTCTCCCTCCTCGTCTCTTGCAGCGCTTGGCGAAGCCCTGCTGGAGTCCCGCGCTCCTCCACCACCACCACGCCGTCGTGCTGCTGTTGGATGGAGTCTTCCCCAACCTCTCCCTCTCTCCTTGCTGGATCAAGGCGTGGGAGACGTCACCGGGCTGCACGTGTGTTGAACGCGGAGGCACCGTTGCTTCGGTGCTAGGATCTTCGGCGATCTGAATCGCGGCGAGTACGACTCCATCAACCGCGTTCTTGAACGCTTCCGCTTAGCGATCTACAAGGGTATGTGGATCCAACTCTCCTCTCGTAGATGCATCTCCTAGATTGATCTTGGTGA
>LR738710.1:840724759-840839569 GCA_902687465.1 Secale cereale
AGAGCTAGGATCTTGCGTAGATGTTTTCACGAGTAGAACACAAAGGGGTTTGTGGGCGCTGATGTTTAAATTGCTTCCCTCCTTGGTCTTTCTTGATTCAGCGGTATTATGGGATGAAGCGGCCCGGACCAACTTTACATGTCCACGTACATGAGACCGGTTCCATCGACAGACATGTGACTTTTGTTGCATAAGATGGCTGGCGGGTGTCTGTCTCTCCTATCTTAGTTGAATCGGAATAGAACAAGGCGGTCCTTGTAGAAGGTTAAATAGCAACTTAAATATCACCGTTGTGGCTTTGCGTAGGTAAGAAGCGTTCTTGCTAGATACCCATAGCAGCCACGTAAAACATGCAACAACAAATTAGAGGACGTCTAACTTGTTTTTGCAGGGTATGTATGTGATATGATATGGCCAATGACATGATGAGATATATTTTGATGTATGAGATGATCATGTTGTAATAGTTAATATCGACTTGCATGTCGATGTATACGGCAACCGGCAGGAGCCATAGGGTTGTCTTTAATTTTTGTATGACCTGCGTGTGAATCATTAAGCGCTATGTAATGCTTTACTTTATCGCTAAATGGTAGCAAAAGTAGTAAGAGCATGGTGGGCGCGCGACAACCCCGATGGCGACACGATGATGGAGATCATGATGATGGGGATCATGGTGTTACGCCGGTGACGATGGAGATCATGCCGGTGCTTTGGAGATGGAGATCAAAAGCACGAGTTGATGGCCATATCATGTCACTTATGATTTGCATGTGATGTTAATCCTTTTATGCATCTTATTTTGCTTAGGACGGCGGTAGCATTATAAGATGATCCCTCACTAAAATTTCAAGATGAAATTGTGTTCCCCCCGAGTGTGCGCCGTTGCGAAGGTTCGTCGTTTCGAAGCACCACGTGATGATCGGGTGTGATAGACTCTACGTTCGCATACAACGGGTGCAAGCCAGTTTTGCACATGCAGAACACTCGGGTTAGACTTGACGAGCCTAGCATGTACAGACATGGCCTCGGAACACGGAAGACCGAAAGGTCGAGCATGAGTCATATAGTAGATATGATCAACATGAAAATGTTCACCATTGACACCACCTCATCTCACGTGATGATCGGACTTGGGTTGGTGGATTTGGATCATGTCACGCTCGGATGACCAGAGGGATGTCAATTTGAGTGGGAGTTATAAGTAATTTGATTAGTTAAACTCACTTATCATGAACAATAGTCTAAGTTGACTTTGCAAATTATGTTGTAGACCAATAACTGCGTTGTAGCTCCCTGTTTAATACGATCCTAGAGAAAGACTAAGTTGAAAGATAATGTAAGCAAGGATGCGGACTGGGTCCGTAGTCCGAGGAGTGTCCTCACTGCTGCACAGAAAGCTTACATCTTTGATGCACCGCTCGATGTGCAAACCCCTACAACGTTGTCTGTGGATGTTGTGAACACCTGACAGAGACGTCCTGATGACTACTTGATAGTTTAGTGCACCATACTTCACGGCTTAGAATCGGGATTCCAATGACGTTTTGAACGCCATAGAACATATGAGATGTTCTAAGAGCTGAAATTGGGATTTCAGGCTCATGCCCGTGCTGAGAGGTGTGAGACCTCTGACAAGTTCTTTTGCCAAAAAGATGGAGGAGAATGGCTCAACTAGTGAGCATGTGCTCAGAATGTCTGGGTGCTGAAATCACTTGAACCAACTGGGAGTTAATCTTCCAGGTGAGATAGTGGTTGACGGAATTCTCTAGACACTATCACCAAGTTACTAGAACTTCGTGATGAACTATGACATGCAAAGGATGGAGATGATCCCAAAGCTATTAGCGGTTCTTAAGACCGCAAAAAGTAGAAATCAAGAAGAAGCATCAAGTGTTTATGGTTTAACAAGACCTCTGGTTTCAAAAGGGCAAGGGCTAGAAGGGAAACTTCATGGATGGCAAACCAGTTGTCGCTTTGATGAAGGAACCCATGGTTAAACCCAAACCTCGAGACTAAGTGCTTCTATTGTAAGGGGAACGGTCACATGGTAGCGGAACCACCCCAAATACATGGTAGATATGATAGCTGGCAACTTCAACAAAGTATATTTGATATACGTGTTATTGATGTGTACCTTAGTAGTACTCCTTGTAGCACCTGGGTATTGGATACCGGTTCAGTTGCTATTATTAGTGACTTGAAGCAAAAGCTACGGACTGAACGGAGACTAGCTAAGGGCGAGGTGACGATGTGTGTTGGAAGTGTTTCCAAGGTTGATGAGATCACCATCGCACACTTCCTCTATTTTCGAGATTAGTGTTGAACCTAGATAAATGTTATCAGGTGTCTGCATTGAGCATGAAAATGATTAGATCATGTTCATTACAATACGATTATTCATTTAAGTCAGAGAATAATGGTTATTCTGTTTACATGAATAATACCTTTATGGTCATGCACCCAATGGTTTGTTGAATCTCGATCATAGTAATACACATGATGATGATATTAATGCCAAAAGATGTAGAGTTAATAATGATAGTACCACTTTCTTGTGGCACTGCCGCTTAGGTCATTTTGGCATAAAATGCATGAAGAAACTCCATGCTGATGGACGTTTGGAGTCACTTGATTTTGAATCACTTGACACATGCGAGCCATGCCTCTTGGGCAGGATGACTGAGATCCCGTTTTCAGGTACAATGAAACGGGCAAGTGACTTGTTGGAAATCATACATGCTGATGTATGTGATCCAATGAGAATTAAGGCGTGTGGTGGATATCGTTATTTTCTCATCTTCACTGACGATTTGAGTAGATTTGGTATATTTACTTAATGAAGCAAAAGTCTGAAACGTTTGAAAGGTTCAAAAATTTCAGAGTGAAGATTAAGAATCATCATAACAAGAAGATCATGTTCCTACGATCTGATCAAGGGGATATTATCTTAATTATGAGTTTGGCAATCACTTAAGACATTGTGGAATTGTTTCGCAGTTGAAGTCCCCTGGAACACCACAGCGTAATGGTGTGTCCGGACATCGTAATCGAACCTTATGAGATATGGTGCGATCTATGGTGTGTCTTACCGATCTACCGCTATTATTTTGAGGTTATGCATTAGAGACAGCTGCATTCACTTTATATAGGGAACCATCTAAGTCCGTTGAGACGACGTCGTATGGTTTGGCAAGAAACCAAAGTTGTCGTTTTCTTAAATGTTTGGGGCTGCGATGCTTATGGCTTCAGCCAGGAAAAGCTCGAACCCAAAGCGGACAAATACATCTTCATATGATACCCAAAGGTAACAGTTGGGTATACCTCCTATCTCAGATCCAAGGGCAAACATGTTTGTCCCTAAGAACGGGTCCTTTCTCGAGAAGGAGTTTCTCTCGAAAGAATTGAGTGGGAGGAAGATAGAACTTGATGAGGTCGTCGAACCCTCACTTCAACCGGAGAGTAGTGCAACACAGAAAGATGTTTCTGTGGAACCTGCGACGTTGAAGAGGAAACTAATGATAGTGATCATGAAGCTCCAGATCAAGTTGCTATCGAACCTCGTAGGTCGACAAGGATATGTACTACTCCTGAGTGGTACGGTGATCCTGTCTTAGAGGTCATGTTGTTGGACAACGATGAACCTACGAACTATGGAGAAGCGATGGTGGGCCCATATTCCGACAAATGGTTAGAAGCCGATAAATCCGAGATAGGATCCATGTATCAAAACAAAGTATGGACTTTGGTGGACTTGCCCTGTGATCGGCAAGCCATTGAGACAAATGGATCTTTAAGACTAAGACGGACGTGGACGGTAATGCCACCGTCTATGAAGCTCGACTTGTGGCGAAGAGTTTTCCACAAGTTCAAGGAGTTGACTACGATGAGATTTTCTCACCCGTAGCGATGCTTAAGTCCGTCGGAATCATGTTAGCATTAGCTGCATTTATGAAATCTGGCAGATGGATGACAAAACAAGTTTCCTTACCAGTTTTCGTAAGGAAAGGTTGTATGTGATACAATCAGAAAGGTTTTTGTCGATCCTAAGGATGCTAAAAGGATATGCTAGCTCCAGCGATCCTTCCATGGACTAGAGCAAGCATCTCGGAGTCGGAATATACATTTTGATGGAGTGATCAAAGTTTTTGGGTATACAAAGTTTGTTGGAAACTTGTATTTGCAATAAAAGTGAGTGGGAGCACTACAACATTTCTGATAAGTATATGTGAATGACATATTGTTGATCCGAAATGATGTAGAATTTCTGGAAAGCATAAAGGGTTGTTTGAGATGAGTTTTTCAAAGGAAGACCTGGATAAAGCTGCTTACATATTGGGCATCAAGATCTATACAGATAGATCAAGACGCCTGATGATACTTTCAAAAGAACACACACCCTTGACATGATTTTGAAGGAGTTCAAAATAGATCAGTCAAAGAAGGAGTTCTTACCTGAGTTGTAAGGTGTGAAGTTGAGTAAGACTCAAAACTTGACCACGGCAGAAGGAAGAGGAAGGACGAAGGTCGTCCCCTATGCTTTTGTCATAGGCTCTGTACGGTATGCCATGCTAAGTACCGCACCTGATGTGTGCCTTGCCACATGTCTGGCAAGAGGGTACAAAGGTGATCCAGGAGTGGATTACTAGATAGTGGTCAAAATTTTCCTTAGAGGAGTAAGGAAATGTTTCTCGGTTATGGAGGTGATAAAGAGTTCGACGTAAAGAGTTACGTCGATGCAAGCTTAACACCTATCCGGATAACTCTAAGTGGAGATACCGGATACGTATAATGGAGCAACAGTTTGGAATAGCTCCAAGTGGAACGTGATAGCAGCATCTACGATATGACATAAAGTTTTTTTTGCAAAGAACATAGGGATCTGAATGTTGCAGACCCGTTGACTACAACCTCTCTCACAAGCATAACATGATCAAACCCAGAACTCATTGAGTATTAATCACATATTGATGTGAACTAGATTACTGACTCTAGTGAACTCTTTGGATGTTAGTCACATGGCGATGTGACCTGTGAGTGTTAATCACATGGCGATGTGAACTAGATTATTGACTCTAGTGCAAGTGGGAGACTGTTGGAAATATGCCCTAGAGGCAATAATAAATTGGTTATTATTATATTTCCTTGTTCACGATAATCGTTTATTATCCATGCTAGAATTGTATTGAAAGGAAACTCAGATACATGTGTGGATACATAGACAAACACCATGTCCCTAGTGAGCCTCTAGACGACTAGCTCGTTGATCAATAGATGGTTACAGTTTCCTAACCATGGACATTGGATGTCGTTGATAACGGGATCACATCATTAGGAGAATGATGTGATGGACAAGACCCAATCCTAAGCCTAGCACAGATCGTGTAGTTCGTATGCTAAAGCTTTTCTATATGTCAAGTATCTTTTCCTTAGACCATGAGATTGTGCAACTCCCGGATACCGTAGGAATACTTTGGGTGTACCAAACGTCACAACGTAACTGGGTGGCTATAAAGGTGCACTACAGGTATCTCCGAAAGTGTCTGGTGGGTTGGCACGAATCGAGACTGGGATTTGTCACTCCGTATGACGGAGAGGTATCTCTGGGCCCACTCGGTAGGACATCATCATAATGTGCACAATATGTGATCAAGGAGTTGATCACGGGATGATGTGTTACGGAACGGGTAAAGAGACTTGCCGGTAACGAGATTGAGCAAGGTATCGGTATACCGACGATCGAATCTCGGGCAAGTGCTATACCGATAGACAAAGGGAATCGTATACGGGATTGATTGAATCCTTGACATCGTGGTTCATCCGATGAGATCATCGTGGAACATGTGGGAGCCAACATGGGTATCCAGATCCCGCTGTTGGTTATTGGCCGGAGAGTTGTCTCGGTCATGTCTACATGGTTCCCGAGCCCGTAGGGTCTACACACTTAAGGTTCGATGACGCTAGGGTTATAGGGAAAGTATGTACGCGGTTACCGAATGTTGTTCGGAGTCCCGGATGAGATCCCGGACGTCACGAGGAGTTCCGGAATGGTCCGGAGGTAAAGATTCATATATGGGAAGTCCTGTTTTGGTCACCGGAAAAGTTTCGGGCGATATCGGTAATGTACCGGGACCACCGGGAGGGTCCCGGGGGTCCACCAGGTGGGGCCACCAGCCCCAGAAGGCTACGTGGGCTAAGTGTGGGAGGGGACCAGCCCCAAGGGGGCTGGTGCGCCCCTCCACCAAGACCCAGGGCGCCTCCAAGAGGGGAGGGGGGCAAACCCTAGGGCAGTTGGGCCCTAGGGCCCAATAGTGGTGCGCCTCCCCCTCTCTCCCCCTTGGCCGCCCCCCTAGATGGGATCTAGGGCTGGCCGCACCCCTAGGGGTGGGAAACCCTAAAGGGGGCGCAGCCCTCCCTTCCCCCTATATATATGTGAGGTTTTGGGGCTGCTAGACACACGAGTACGACTCCATCAACCGCGTTCTTGAACGCTTCCGCTTAGCGATCTACAAGGGTATGTGGATCCAACTCTCCTCTCGTAGATGCATCTCCTAGATTGATCTTGGTGAACGTAGGAAAATTTTTGTTTCCCATGCGACGTTCCCCAACAATAGTTGGCGAGACGACAACGATGCTACGATGAAGATCAAGGTGTCAAGCCGGTGACGAAGGTGATCATGACGGTGCTTTGAAGATGGAGATCAAAAGCACAAGATGATGATGGCCATATCATGTCACATATTTTGATTGCATGTGATGTTTATCTTATTATGCTTCTTATTTTGCTTAGAACGACGGTAGCATTATAAGATGATCCCTTACTAAATTTCAAGGTATAAGTGTTCTCCCTGAGTATGCACCGTTGCGAAAAGTTCGTCGTGCCGAGACACCAGGTGATGATCGGGTGTGATAAGCTCTACGTTCAAATACAACGGGTGTAAGCCAGTTTTGCACAAGCAGAATACTCGGGTTAAACTTGACGAGCCTAGCATATACAGATATGGCCTCGGAACACTGGAGACCGAAAGGTCGATCGTCAATCATATAGTAGATATGATCAACATAAGATGTTCACCATTGAAAACTACTCCATCTCACGTGATGATCGGACATGGTTTAGTTGATTTGGATCACGTGATCATTTAGATGACCAGAGGGATGTCTATCTAAGTGGGAGTTCTTAAGTAATATGATTAATTGAACTTTAATTTATCATGAACTTAGTCCTGGAAGTATTAGCATATCTATGTTGTAGATCAATAGCTCGCGATGTTGCTCCCCATTTATTTTTCATATGTTCCTAGAGAAAACCAAGTTGAAAGATGTTAGTAGCAATGATGCGGAATTGTTCCGTGATCTGAGGATTATCCTCATTGCTGCACAGAAGAGTTATGTCCTTGATGCACCGCTAGGTGACAGACCTATTGCAGGAGCAGATGTAGACGTTATGAACGTTTTGCCAAAAGCTCGATATGATGACTATTTGATAGTTTAAGTGCACCATACTTTACGGCTTAAAACCGGGACTTCAAAAATGTTTTGAATGCCACAGAGCATATAAGATGTTCCAAGAGTTGAAATTAGTATTTCATACTCATGCCCGTGTCGAGAGGTATAAGACCTCTGACAGTACTTTGCCTACAAGATGGAGGAGAATAGCTCAACCAGTGAGCATGTGCTCAGATTGTCTGGGTACTACAATTACTTTAATCAAGTGGGAGTTAATCTTCCAGATAAGATAGTAATTGACAAAGTTCTCTAGTCACTATCACCAAGTTAGTAGAACTTCGTGATGAACTATAATATGCAAGGGATGACGAAAACAATTCCCGAGCTCTTCGCTATGCTCAAAGCTGCGGAGGTAGAAATCAAAAAGGAGCATCAAGTGTTGATGGTTAGCAAGACCACTAGTTTCAAGAAAAAGGGCAAGGGAAAGAAAGGGAACTTCAAAAAGAATAGCAAGTCAGTTGCTACTTGCACGAAGAAACCCAAAGCTAAACTCAAGCCTGAAACTAAGTGCTTCTACTGCAAAGGAAATGGTCACTGGAAGTGGAACTGCCCTAGATACTTGGCGGATAAGAAGGATGGCAAAGTGAACAAAGGTATATTTGATATACAGATTATTGATGTGTATTTTACTAGTGTTCATAGCAACCCCTCGGTATTTGATACTGATTTAGTTGCTAAAAAGGTAGTAACTCGAAATGGGAGTTGCATAATGAACAAAAACTAGTTAAAGGATGAAGTGACGATGTGTATTGGAAATAGTTCCAAGAATGATATGATCATCATCGCACACTCCCTATACTTTCGGGATTAAGTGTTGAACCTAAATAAGTGTTATTTGGTGTTTGTGTTGAGCATGAATATGATTTGATCATATTTATTGCAATACGGTTATTCATGTAAGTTAGAGAATAATTGTTGTTCTGTTTACATGAATAAAACCTTCTATGGTCATACACCCAATGAAAATAGTTTGTTGGATCTCGATCGTGTAATACACATATTCATAATATTGAAGCCAAAAGATGCAAGGTTAATAATGATAGTGCAACTTATTTGTGGCACTGCCGTTTAGGTCATATTGGTGTAAAACGCATGAAGAAACTCCATAATGATGGACTTTTGGAATCACTTGATTATGAATCACTTGGTGCTTGCGAACCATGCCTCATGGGCAAGATGACTAAAACTCCGTTCTCCGGAACTATGGAGCGAGCAACATATTTGTTGGAAAATCATACATACTAATGTATGCGGACCAATGAGTGTTGAAGCACGCGGCGGGTATCGTTATTTTTCTGACCTTCACTGATGATTTAAGCAGATATGGGTATATCTACTTAATGAAACACAAGTCTGAAACATTTGAAAAGTTCAAGGAATTTCAGAGTGAAGTAGAGAATCATCGTAACAAGAAAATAAAGTTTCTACGATCTGATCGTGGAGGAGAATATTTGAGTTACGAGTGTAGTCTTCATTTGAAACAATGTGGAATAGTTTCACAACTCACGCCACGTGGAACACCACAGCGTAATGGTGTGTCCGAACGTCATAACCGTACTTTATTGGATATGGTGCGATCTATGATGTCTCTTACCGATTTATCACTATCGTTTTGGGTCATGCATTAGAGACAGCTGCATTCACGTTAAATAAGGGCCTCATCTGAATCCATTGAGACAACGCCTTAAAGAACTGTGGTTTGGCAAGAAACCAAAGTTGTTGTTTCTTAAAGTTTGGGACTGCGATGCTTATGTGAAAACACTTCAACCAGATAAGCTCGAACCCAAGTCGGAAAAATGTGTCTTCATAGGATACCCAAAAAAAGACTGTTGGGTACACCTTCTATCACAGATCCAAAGGCAAAATATTCATTACTAAAAACGGATCCTTTCTAGAAAAAGAGTTTCTCTCGAAAGAAGTGAGTGGGAAGAAAGTATAACTTGATGAGGTAATTGTACCTTCTCCCATATTGGATAGTAATACATCACAGGAAATTGTTCCAGTGATTCCTACACCAATTAGTGAGGAAGTTGATGATAATGATCATGAAACTTCGGATCAAGTTTCTACTGAACGTCGTAGATCAACCAGAGTACGTTCCGCACCAGAGTGGTACGGCAACCCAGTTCTGGAAATCATGTTACTAGACCATGATGAACCTACGAACTATGAGGAAGCGATGATGAGCCCAGATTCCGCAAAATGGCTTGAAGCCATGAAATCTGAGATGGGATCCATGTATGAGAACAAAGTATGGACTTTGGTTGACTTGCCCGATGATCGGCAGGCCATCGAAAATAAATGGATCTTCAAGAGGAAGACCGACGCAGACGGTAATATTACTGTTTACAAAGCTCGACTTGTTGCGAAAGGTTTTCGACAAGTTCAAGGAGTTGACTACGATGAGACTTTCTCACCTGTAGCGATGCTTAAGTCTGGCCGAATCATGTTAGCAATTGCCGCATTTTATGATTATGAAATCTGGCAAATGGATGTCAAAACTGCATTCCTAAATGGATATCTCAAAGAAGAGTTGTATATGATGCAACCAGAAGGTTTTGTCGATCCAAAAGGTGCTAACAAAATGTGCAAGCTCCAGCGATCCTTCTATGGACTGGTGCAAGCATCTCGGAGTTGGAATATACGCTTTGATGAGGTGATCAAAGCATATGGTTTTATACAGACTTTTGGAGAAGCCTGTATTTACAAGAAGTGAGTGGGAGCACTACAACCTTTCCGATAAGTATATGTGAATAACATATTGTCGATCGGAAATGATGTAGAATTTTCTGGAAAGCATAAAGGAGTTTTTTCAAAGAAAGACCTTGATGAAGCTACTTACATATTGGGCATCAAGATCTATAAAGATAGATCAAGACGCTTGATAAGACTTTCGATGAAGTACATACCTTGATAAGATTTTGAAGTAACTCAAAAATGGATCAGTCAAAGATAGGGTTCTTGCCTGTTTTACAAGGTATGAAGTTGAGTAAGACTCATAGCCAGACCACGACAGAAAAATATAGAGAGAATGAAAGTCATTCCCTATGCCTCAGCCATAGGTTCTATAAAGTATGCCATGCTGTGTACAAAACACGTTGTGTACCTTGCAAAGAGTTTGACAGGGAAGTACAATAGTGATCCAGGAGTAGATCACTGTACAGCGGTCAAAATTATCCTTAGTAATTGGATGACTAAGGAAATATTTCTCGATTATGGAGGTGATAAAGAGTTCGTCGTAAAAGGGTTACGCCGATGCAAACTTTGACACTAAAACCAGATGACTCTAAGTATCAATCTGGATGCGTATTGAAAGTGGGAGCAATTAGCTAGAGTAGCTCCATGCAGAGCATTGTAGACATAGAAATTTGCGAAATACATAGGGATCTGTATATGACAGACCCGTTGACTAAACTTCTCTCACAAGCAAAACATGATCACACCTTATTACTCTTGGGTATTAATCACATAGCGATGTGAACTAGATTATTGAATCTAGTAAACCCTTTGGGTGTTGGTCACATAACGATGTGAACTATCGGTATTAAATCACATGGCGATGTGAGCTAGATTATTGACTCTAGTGCAAGTGGGAGACTGAAGGAAATATGCCCTAGAGGCAATAATGAAGTTATTATTTATTTCCTTATATCATGATAAATGTTTATTATTCATGCTAGAATTGTATTAAACGGAAACTTAATACATGTGTGAATACATAGACAAAACAGTTTGTCCCTAGTATGCCTCTACTAGACTAGCTCATTGATCAAAGATGGTTATGTTTCCTAGCCATAGACATGAGTTGTCATTTGATCAACGGGATCACATCATTAGGAGAATGATGTGATGGACAAGACCCATCCGTTAGCATAGCACTATGATCGTTTAGTTTAACTGCTATTGCTTTCTTCATGACTTATACATGTTCCTATAACTATGAGATTATGCAACTCCCGAATACCGTAGGAACACCTTGTGTGCTAGCAAACGTCACAACGTAACTGGGTGATCATAAAGATGCTCTACAGGTGTCTCCGAAAGTATTCGTGGTGTTGGCATAGATCAAGATTAGGATTTGTCACTCCGAGTGTCGGAGAGGTATCTCTGGGCCCTCTCGGTAACACACATCATAATAAGCCTTGCAAGCAAAGGACTAATGAGTTAGTCACGAGATGATGTGTTACGGAACGAGTAAAGAGACTTGCCGGTAAACGAGATTGAACTAGGTATAAAGATACCGACGATCGAATCTCGGGCAAGTAACATACCGTTTGACAAAAGGAACAATGTATGTTGTTATGCGGTTCTGACCGATAAAAGATCTTCGTAGAATATGTAGGAGCCAATATGAACATCCAGGTTCCGCTATTGGTTATTGACCAGAGATGAGTCTCGGTCATGTCTACATAGTTCTCGAACCCGTAGGGTCCGCACGCTTAACGTTTGATGACGATCGGTATTATGAGTTTTTGAGTATTGATGTACCGAAGGTAGTTCGGAGTCCCGGATGAGATCACGGACATGACGAGGAGTCTCGGAATGTCGGAGAGGTATCTCTGGGCCCTCTCGGTAACACACATCACAATAAGCCTTGCAAGCAAAAGACTAATGAGTTAGTCACGAGATGATGTGTTACGGAACGAGTAAAGAGACTTGCCGGTAACGAGATTGAACTAGGTATAGAGATACCGACGATCGAATCTCGGGCAAGTAACATACCGTTTGACAAAAGGAACAACGTATGTTGTTATGCGGTTCTGACCGATAAAAGATCTTCGTAGAATATGTAGGAGCCAATACGAACATCCAGGTTCCGCTATTGGTTATTGACCAGAGATGAGTCTCGGTCATGTCTACATAGTTCTCGAACCCGTAGGGTCCGCACGCTTAACGTTTGATGACGATCGGTATTATGAGTTTTTGAGTATTGATGTACCGAAGGTAGTTCGGAGTCCCGGATGAGATCACGGACATGACGAGGAGTCTCGGAATGTCCGAGACATAAAGATTGATATATTGGACGGCTATATTCGGACACCGGAAGTATACCGGAAAAGTTTCGGATTTATCGGGAATGCCGGAGGGGGTTACCGAAACCCCCTACGAGAGGGGATGGTCCATAGTGGGCCTAAAGGGTGAGAGAGAGGCAGCCCATAGGGCTGGCCGGCGCCCCCACCTAGGAATCCTAGTTGGACTAGGATTGGGGGGGGGGGGCGCCACCTCTCCTATTCCTTTCCCCCTTCTTCCTTTCGGTGAATCCTACTAGGAATAGGATTGCAATCCTATTCCTAGTAGGAATCCCTTCCCTAGCCGCACCAGGAGAGTTGGCCGGCCCCTCCTCCCTTGCTCCTTTATATACGGGGGCAGGGGGGCACCCAAAGACACACAAGTTGAATTGTTTTAGCCGTGTGCGGTGCCCCCCTCCACAGAATCACACCTCGGTCGTACCGTCGCGGAGCTTAGGAGAAGCCCTGCGCCGGTGAACACATCATATCCGTCACCACGCCGTCGTGCTGACGAAACTCTTCCGTGAAGCTCAACTGGATCAAGAGCTCGTGGGACGTCATCAAGCTGAACGTGTGCTGAACGCGGAGGTGCCGTACGTTCGGTGCTTGATCGGTTGGATCGCGAAGAAGTTCGACAACATCAACCGCGTCACTTGACGCTTCCGCTCCCGGTCTACGAGGGTACGTAGACACACTCTCCCCTCTCGTTGCTATGCATCTGGTAGATAGATCTTGCGTGATCGTAGGAAAATTTTAAAATACTACGTTCCCCAACACTTAGCTACCCTAACAAGATGTACAACTGTCACAATAGTTGGAACTGGTCTAACAAATCATTGTCTTCACCAAGCCTACTAGTTCTATTTCCTCAACCCTTCCATTTACTCATTCATGTGTTGATGAACTTGATCTGTACTGTCTGAAGACTCTGACTGAAGACTTTCTCAATTTCCTCAACCCTATTTATCCAGTCCTCAGTCTTCAGCCTGCTTATCCCGTTTACACGCTACTTGTGCTCTGTATTTGCTTTCATTTCATCATGATAACTATGCTACTGCTTTGTTGTGCATGCACTTGAGTATCTATTCCGTTGCTAGTAGTTCGTTGCTTAGGAAATTCCTCTGTTAGAATTTCCTCTGTGAGGAATTTGTAAAAATCGCCTATTCAACCCACTCTAGTCGATATAACGCACTCTCAATTGGTATCGGAGTAAGGTACTCCCTTGTTCTGTGTGATTTTGGTTTAACCACCTAGAGTTTTAGTTATGTCGACTGCAGGCATGATCAAAGTCTCGGCTGGGTGTCCTACCTTCGATGGGACGGACTACCCCTACTGGAAGAACAAGATATGTATGCATCTTGAGGCAATTTACAACGATCTCTGGTACGTTGTGGAAACTGGTGTTCCATCCGTCTCACCTTCGGTGAACATTGCTGATGTGAAGAGATTCAAGCAACTCGACTCTCAAGCGAAGAATATCATATGTGGCCTTCTGAGGAAAGGGCAATATGGCAAAGTGAGTGCTTTGGAGACATCAAAGCTTGTCTGGGACAGGCTGTCCAAGGTCAACGAGGGAGTCTCAACTCAACGTGACTCTCGAGTTGATGTTCTTCGCAACCTGTTCAACCGCTTCAAAAGACTCGACAATGAAAATGTTCAGCAAACCTTCGATCGCCTCACTGACATCTCAAACGAGCTTCAAAAACTTGGCGCTACAGACATCACTGACCACGAAGTGGTGAAGAAACTTCGGAGGTCACTTGATTCCTCATTCGACACTCTGGCACTAATGATTCAAGAGCGTGGAGACTACAAGTCACTTAATCCCGCTGATATCCTTGAGTAGTTGAACACTTATGAGTTCCAACAAGCTGAAAAGAGTGATCTCTACGGTCCAAGCTATGGTAGATCACGTGCACTGAAGGCCAAGGCAGTTTCCTCATTTGAAGGTGAAGATTCTGATTGCAGCCTTGGGGATCCTGAAGAACTAAGCCAGGAGCTAGCAATGCTCGTGAGGAAATTTCAGAAGTTCTCAAGACGTGGTCACTTTGGAAGATCTTCAAGAGGTGACGACGTGAGATCCGATTCCTCATCTCGCGATTCCAAGAAGAGGACTTGCCACAAATGCAAGAAACCTGGTCACTTTATCACTGATTGTCCTCAGTGGGCAAAGGAATCGAAGAAGAAGAAATACAAGGATTACAGCTCATATGACTCGAAGAAAAAGAAGAAATATTCAAAGTCCTCATCATAAAAATCTTCAAAGTATTCCTCCCACAAGAAGAGCAGTTCCAAGAAAGCTCAGACATTCATTGGCAAGGAAATGGACTCAGCTGAATTTGAAGAAACTGAGAAAGAGGAGGGATCTGAGGAATCATATTCTGGTGTGGCTAGCCTAGCTCTCGCTACCGCATTCGCCAGCAAGTCCATCTTCAACACTAAGGAAAATGACTTCCCCAACACTGCTGACGACGGCAACGAGGAGTACGCTACCACCTATTGCTTCATGGCAAAAGGTGCCAAGGTACTCAATCGTCCCTCCTCTGATTATAGTGAAGATGAATCTGATAAAAACCTCAAACCTAGCTATTCCAAGCTTGCTAAGATTACCATAAAACAACAAAAATCTTTTGATAAGGTTCAAGATCTGCTAGAAAGAAGTGATGACACATTGGGTGAAGAATTGGATCGATCTAAAATCTTGACTGACAATCTTCAGAGACTTCAGTCCAAGTTTGATAACCTTTAGGATCTTCATGACACTCTCCTAACTGATCATGAGAAACTTTCTAATAAATTTCTTCAAAGAAAGCAAGATCTTGAAAAGCTTAGGGTGAGTTATGAAGATCTTCAGAAGGAGAACGATTCATTACTTGCTCAACAGATCAGTTCCGCTTAGGAAGAATTCATTCCACCATGTCTGAAATGCATTGAACGTGAAACTGCTAATTCTTCACCCGAAAGTTCAAATGCTTCTATTGCTGCAAATTCTTCAACTATTTCTGTGGTGACAATTTCCTCAGCCGAGGAAAACACCGACGCTACTGACGAAAATGCAGGGTTGAAGGAATTGTATGTGATAGGCATGTACAAAAGCCTCAAAGGTCATCCGACTCTTTGTGGTGTGCTTAAAAAGCATATTCTGAACAGGAACCCTAGGAAAGAGGGTATTGCCTTTGAGAGGAAACTCAATGTTGATGGGACCTACTAGAAACCTGAGCAGTATCCCAGACCTCATGGGTTGCTGCAAAAGGACCTCCCGTAGATCCATCTACCTTATCAGTCTTTACTTGTGAATCTTCACATTCTTCTGATGAGCCATTTGACTCCAATTATAAACTGTTCAAAAATCAGAATGGTGAAGTATTTGCTAGATATGTTGGAACTAACTGCAGGAATGGTCCCCCTATGAAGAAAATCTGGGTCCCCAAGAGGCACCTTGAAAATCTTCAAGTGAATGTCCTCATGACACCACCTTTGAAGAACATGAACCCCAGATGAAATTCTTCATATGGATCAAAATCTTCATATGGATCCAAGTCCTCATATGGACCAAATTCCTCATATGATCATCTTCGTGCTAATTCTTCTGTTTCGCAGGGAAAGAATAAGGATTATGAATATGTGCATTATTCTTCAAATCATTATGTTCATAAGTCCTCGAAGAATTTCTCTGCTTACTCGTACTCATACTCTAACCCCTCACCTGTGAAACGTAATGCACTGGCTTCAATGCCACCATTCTCAATTGGTGCTCGCAGAATGATTAAATCTTTGCCACCCCTCTAGATGTGGGTGGTGAAGAAAAAGAACTAATCTCTTATGCAGGGTCAGGTCTCCAGATGAACTTAAATGTCTAAAGAATTTGCTGGAGACCTAAGAATGCTTGAAAGGACGCAAGCTAATCATGAAGAAATGATTCATTCATTTCTCATGTCCCCATTCGTCATATATTGCTCTTATTGATGAAATTCATTTCGATGAAATTGATGTCATATTCTTCATTATGAAGCATATGAATAGTAAGATGCACTAATTCTTCAACAAGATGATTCTCTCAAAGCCACTGAGTGGGTCCTCGAAAGTGGATGTACTAATCACATGACCGGTGACAAGAACCTATTGATGGACTCTGCTTTATCTCCATCTCACGTGAAGCATATCACCTACGCTGACAAAGGAAAAAGCAAGGTATTGGGTCTAGGTAAGGTTGCAATCTCAAAAGATTGACACATGGACAAAGTCATGCTTGTCGAGTCTCTTGGATTTAACCTCATGTCTGTCTCAATGCTTTGTGATCTCGATATGCTTGTCATCTTTGGCAAATACAACTGTGTTGGTATCATGGAATCTGACAGATCCAAAGTCTTCGAAGGCTTTAGGAGAGGAGACTTGTATATTGTTGATTTCTCTACACGACCACAGCCTGCCACATGTCTACTAGCAAAAGCTTCAGGGGGATGGCTATGGCATCGACGACTCGGTCATGCTGGCATGAGAAACTTGCACACACTTGTGAAGAAGAAGCACATCTTTGGAATTGAGGGTGTCAAATTCCTCAAAGATCATCTTTGTGGGGCTTGCGAAGCTGGAAAGATGACCAAATCCAAGCATCCCTCGAAGACTATCATGACTACCACTCGTCGTTTTGAATTGCTTCACATGGACCTCTTTGGCCCTACACATTACTCTGCATTCACAAATGCAGCATCTCTTTATGGCTTTGTCATTGTTGATGACTATTCTCGCTATACATGGGTGCGTATCATCACATTTAAGCATGAAGTGCAGGCAATCTTCAAGCGATTTTCCTCAAGGGCCTCGACGAATTTCGGTGTGAAGATCAAGCATATCCGGAGTGACAATGGGACTGAGTTTAAGAACACTGGTCTTGATGACTATCTTGATGAACCTGGTATTACTCATGAGCTATCAGGCCCTTACACTCCTCAGCAGAACGACATTGTGGAGCACAAGAACAGGACTCTTGTTGAGATGGCTCGCACTATGCTTGATGAATACAAGATGCCTCTCCGTTTCTGGCCTGAGGCTATCAACACTGCGTGCCACATCATCAACAGGGTGTATCTCCACAAACTCCTCAAGAAAACCTCATATGAACACCTCACTGACAAGAAACCCAGTGTGAGTTATCTCAAAGTCTTTGGTGCTAAATGCTGGGTTAGAGATTCTCATCACAATTCCAAATTTGCACCGAAAGCACATGAAGGTTTCATGCTTGTCTACGGAAAGGACTCGCACACCTACATAATCTTCATCAATCATTTTCACAAGATTGTTGAGACTGTAGATGTGCGGTTTGATGAAACTAATGGCTCGCAAAGAGAGCCCCTGCCTCATGTCACAGGTGAAATACCTCCTGAGGAATCCATTAAGTTCAAAGCTACTGAAGATATCATCCCCACTGAAGAATCTGCTGAAGAAGTCATTCCTGAGCATCAAGAAAATCATACTGGTGTTCCTAAAGAAACTGTTGCTGAAGAAAATGCTCAACCAGATCAAAGCCGTTAACCAACTCATCCTCGAGTGGCAAAAGAAGTGCAAATCGAGAAAATCATCGACGACATCAATGCACCAGGTCCTCTAACACGCTCAGGAGCTGCACACTTATCTAACTTTTGTGGGCAATTTGTTTTTGTTTCTATCACAGAGCCCACCAAAGTTGATGATGCATTTTTGGAACCTGAGTGGATTCAAGCTATGCAAGAGGAATTATATCAATTCGAGCTCAACCATGTGTGGGAACTCGTCAAGCGACCAGATCCTTGGAAGCACAATATCATCGGCACCAAGTGGATCTATTGCGACAAGCAAGATGAAAATTGTCAGGCCCATTTCTGGGAAATAAATCACAGAATAGCCTGAAGTCACACTGGCTCCCAAGAACAACCAGTGGACAACCTTGATATAGATAACCAGTATAATACAGCATTACACAGGGTTGAGTCAGGGTGACTCAACAATTTATTACAACAACTCAACGCACTATGGTGGCGGAATATGACAGTGGGTGGTGGAACTCAACACTGGTACAATAGCATAGAGTCAAGCGTCAGTGTGAGGCTTGACTGTTTTATTGGTGTGGCGGAAGCTTGATGGATGATACAAGTGGTAGACTCCATGACACAGGTGCGCTGACTGGGAACCTTCTAGGCGTCGGCCTCGCTAGCGCAATTCTCCTCCAAAAGCTCGTCCTCCTCCAAGTCTGGCCAAGTAAATAGCCAGGGACAAGCCAGTGAGTACTTTTGAATGTACTCGCAAACATTATGAACATAAGATATACCGAATGCGAATGCCATGATAGATGAACTACATGCATGCAAACAATTATCAAAACTTGGCATGGTGAATCATGGTTAGTGCAGAAATAAATATTAGTATCAACAATATATATAAATAAAAGAAATGCCGGTCGGATGTCAAGTGACACCACGGTAGGACTTGAAGAGAAATGCCAGACGGGTGTTTAAAAGAGTAATCGGACGATACCATCTGAGAACTCAGGCAATGCCACGAAAGGACTTGAAAAGAAATGCCAGTCGGGTGTCCACAATAGTAGTGGCGTGATAAACCGCCTGAAACACGAGGGACGCCACAAAAGGACTTGAAAAGAAATGCCAGTCGGGTGTCCACAAGAGTAGTGGCGTGATAAACCGCCTGAAACTCGAGGGACGCCACAAAAGGACTTGAAAAGAAATGCCAGTCGGGTGTCCACAAGAGTAGTGGCGTGATAAACCGCCTGAAACTCGAGGGACGCCACAACAGGACTTGAAAATAAAGGCGAATGTCCGGGGTAGTCTAGCCAGCCCCTGAGACACTCTGGAAAGTAAAAATAAGATCAGAGGGTTAGTCCATAAGCATAATCTTCATCATAAATAAATTCATGATAATACTAACTGCGACAAGAATATCATGCAAACATAAACATGCTCAAGTTTATTTAGTTTCCTCCAGAGACTGACACCGGGACCGATACTTGACCCACCCAACCAAGTCCTTGACCGTGGACGCGGCTATTCGAATAGATATGACTCTGCAGAGGGTGTACTCTTTACCCACGCGTATGGGATTCCCTTAGTCAGCACCGTGCACTGGCTAATACCCATTACGGACTTTGGGTTGAAAACACGCCTGACGCGCACACACCGACCAGATGCCAGGAATCACCCAAAGCATCGCTCCAGAAACCTTAAGTCAGGGAGGCTACAACCTCCGAAAAGCATGGGATCACTATTAAACGCGCGGATTACAAGGGGTGCCCCCCTCTCGGCTACAACCGGAAACACCCATGCCCCTGACCCGATGACGGCTACAACCTTCATCGTAGTTCTCTGGGTGGTGTGCACCCGGACATGGGTTATCAACTTACTAAGCCGTACCCTCCTTTCGGAAGGACCCGTGGCAGCACGGTGTACAGCTAGGTGTATAGAGCAAGACTCGATCTAGGCCGACTCAGGAGGTGTTACTAAAAATATCACCGGTGTTCTTTACCATTATCACAAGACACCACTGTGTCAGTAAAGGACCGTGCCCACCGGCACGTCCAAACCAGCAGTGAAATTCTGCCAACTTAGTAACTTCATGCACGTCAGGGAGATGCTAGTGTGATATGCAAGCAAAGGAAAAAGGTGACATCACCATGCATGCACTTGTGATATAACATGCAACATATGCAGTGCAATACCAAACTATGTAACCATGCAAATGCAAACACCATATCCCAGGTTCAAATAATGCTTGCCTTGTCCAAAATAGTCAGGAGAAAACCCCTCTGAATTTCCAGCAAAAGATCCTTCTTCTTTTTCTGAAAATTCAAATTTGAATTCGAATAAGAATTCCAACACAGAACAGAAAAATGTTCTCAAAATATTTTTAAATAAATCTTAAAAAAAACTAGAGAGGAAAAGAAAAATTTAGCAAAAAGAATCAATTCATTTGGAGCTATAGTTTAAAAGTTATTAACTTTTTAAAACCAGGGGTCTTTCTGCAAAACAGAAGCCCCTGAGCTGTTTTTTAAAAAGAAAACGCTTCGGCCTCAGTACGTTTCCCAGTAGAGAAGACGTAAACAGGAAAATACGTTTTCCTTTAAGCTGCCGAAAAAAAGAGAGAGAGCTGACGGGTGGGGGCCACCCGTCAGGTTTGAATTGAGCGCTCGCGCGCGTGTACAGAGAGGAGGCGGCGATCGCCGGCGACGATCGCCGGGGTTTCAGAGCCCGGCGCTGGTCGTAGTGTGACCAGCGCGGACTTCCGCATCGGTGGGTGGTGGAGGTGGCCACCGGCGATCACCTGAACGGTGGTGAGCTCGACGCCGGCGGACGGTGGTTCGGGTGGAGTTGGGGCTCGTCGGAGAGGGCTCGGGGAATGGAATTGAGGTGGGGGTTCGATGTGGTCGTGGAAGATAGGTGGACTGGCGGAGTTTGGGTGGCTCTGGTGGAGTAGGGGTGAGGTTTGGTTCGTGGACAGAGGCGGCGGAGCGGTGGCCGGAGAGGGAGAAGAAGACCCTCTCGTGGTCGGGTGGGTGGCTAGGAGGAAGATTGGGTGGCGGTGGAGGCGAGTGGTGAAGCTGGAGGGCTCGGGGGTCCCTTTTATAGGCGAGCCGAGGGTGGCCGAGACGGGCGGATGACGCCGGAGTAAATTGGGTCGCCGTGGTTGGTTTTGGCCGGTGGTCAGGGGCAACGAGGCATTTAAGAGGTCGGTGGAGTTCGCCAGAAGCCTCAGCTTGGACGGGCTCGGGCTCGTTGGCCTCGCCCGTGATGCGCTGTCCCGTACGGGTGCAGCGGCGTTGCCAGCTCCGGCGGCTGCCACACGGGCCCGGGGCGGCGTGGTCGGCGCGTCTGGTGTGCGGAGAGGCGAGAGAGAGCGACGCGTGGGCGGGAGATTAGGTAGGGAAGTTGCGGCGCAGTGAATGGAGGCCGGTGGCCGTGGCGATCCGCTCGGCCTCGCCGTGGATGAGCTCGGGGGTGGCTGCACCGGCCAGCTGCCAGCTCACCGACGTGGAGAGGCTGGGCGGTGGGCCAGTGAGGGCGGCGGCATTGAAGGCAGGCGACGACGCCGTGCGGGAGGGGAAAGGAAAGGAGTGCACGGCACCGCCGGCCTCTGTCGACTGAACTAAGTTCAGTTAACTGAATTAGATTCGGTTATGAACAGTGCGCAGGTTAGGTGTTTGATGAAATGTTTGAGGGTGCTAGGCTCCTTGGATGGTCATGAGACTTGCTGTGGTGGTGTATGGTTGCTCAAAATTGAGTTTGCCAGAAGGCCAAAAATTTTGGTGGAGTTTGGAAATGATTTGGAGCAGGAAATTGATTTCTGGACCAAATTTGAATTGAATAGAATTTGAACTTTTTGAACTGTGGGACCAAATGTTTTTGAAGAAATGGGTTAAGGGTACCATGTATATGCAGGGATAATTTTGGTGGTGGCAAAAGAGTCATATAAAATATAGTCCCTTTGTAATGTCAAGAAACTATGATTATTTCAAATTCCATCTTTGGAATTTAAAATATATTGAAGGAATATTTTTGTGGAGTGGAAAGGAGTTGAATAAGATCATAGAAGGTGTGCATGACTTGAGAGATAAATCTTGGAGTGGCAGAAAAATATTTGGAGTGGTTTAGGGTGCTAGAAGAGGTGTAAAAGGCTTTTGTCTTTGAATTATAAAAACCAAAACCAAGAACTCTTTAGAAAGAAATAGTTTTGAAAACCTCCAAAAATAAAATAACCCAAATAACTACCACCTTCAAACAGAACCCTCCACGATTTTTTTTTAAATCCTAACTAAAATTTGAAAAAGTTTTCGAAACTCCAAATAAATATTTTTGGGGTGTTACAACACCTACCCCCCTTAAGAAAAATCTCGTCCCCGAGATTTCAGCTGTCCCTCAAACAGGTACGGATACTCAGTCCTTAAGTGATCTTCTCTTTCCCATGTTGCTTCTTCCTCGGTGTGATTGCTCCATTGAACCTTGTAAAACTTTATTACGTTTTGTCGGGTCCTCCGTTCAGACTCCTCCAAAATCCGTATAGGACGTTCCCGATAGGTAAGATCGGGTTGAAGATCCAACTTTTGGTGCTGAACTTGCTTTTCTGGGTTGCTAATACATTTCCTCAGCTGAGATACGTGGAACACATTGTGGACATCTGACAATTCTGCCGGTAATTCCAGTTGATAGGCAACCTTGCCCCTTCTTGCGGTTACTTTGAATGGTCCAATAAATCTTGGTGCTAATTTCCCCTTGACCTTAAATCTCTGTAGCCCCCTTGTCGGGGATACTCTGAGATATACGTAGTCATTGGGTTCAAAATGGACATGGCGGTGTTTTTGATCGTAATAACTCTTCTGTCGGCTCTGAGCTGCTCTCAGTCGGTCCTGAATAAGGTTCACTTTGGTTTCTTCTTCTTTTAGGATTTTTGGTCCAAAAATTCGGATGTCTCCGGTTTCAGACCAATTCAGTGGGGTCCGGCATCGTCGTCCGTATAACGCTTCGAAAGGTGACATTTTTAGACTAGCTTGATAACTGTTGTTGTAGGAGAATTCTGCATAAGGCAAACTATCCTCCCAACTGACTCCGTAGGTAAGCACACATGCTCTCAGCATGTCTTCCAATATTTGATTTACCCGCTCTGTCTGTCCTCCGGTCTGCGGGTGATATGCTGTGCTGAAAGCCAGTTGTGTGCCCAAGGCTTGCTGTAGATGCTCCCAAAATTTAGAGACAAATTGGGTGCCTCTGTCAGAGACTATTATCTTGGGTACCCCGTGTAGACAAACAATCCTGGAGAGGTACAGCCTGGCTAGCCTCTGTGTTGAGTAGGTGGTTTTTACCGGAATGAAGTGTGCTACCTTGGTTAGCGAATCTGTTATTACCCAGATAGCATCATTCCCATGGCGTGACCTTGGCAAACCAACAATGAAATCCATTCCAATTCTATCCCATTTCCATTCAGGCACCTTAATTGGTTGCAACAACCCTGCTGGTCTCTGGTGCTCTGCCTTCACACGTTGGCAGGTATCACAACATGCCACATATATGGCTATATCCCTTTTCATCCCGTGCCACCAAAATCTTTCCTGTAGATCCTTATACATTTTGGTCCCTCCGGGATGAATGGAATATGGAGTGGTATGCGCCTCTGCCATTATCTGCTGTTTTAACTCTTCAATGTTTGGTACGCATAATCTCTGTCCAAACCAAATAACTCCTTGGCCGTGTTCAATAAATTCGGGCGCCCTGCCCAGTTTCATCTTTCTCCTAATCCCTTCAATGCTTGGGTGTCCCTTTTGGGCTTCTCTGATCTGGTCCTCTAATGTTGGTTTTATTTCCAACTGGGAAATGGTCCCCTCCGTGACTAGTGCCATGTTGAGCTTGGCAAATTCCTGGCTGAACACATGCTGTGAGAGTTGTACACTGCCATTACCGGCGCATGGATTCCTGCTTAGGGCATCTGCCACAACATTGGCTTTACCTGGGTGGTAGTGAATTCCTATGTCATAATCCTTAATTAGCTCAAGCCAACGTCGCTGTCTCAAATTTAATTCTGGCTGAGTGAAAATATACTTAAGACTTTTGTGGTCCGTGTATATTTCACATCGGTTCCCCATAAGATAGTGTCGCCACTCCTTGAGTGCGTGTATTACTGCAGCAAGTTCCAGATCATGAGTGGGGTAATTTTCTTCATGTCGCCGTAGCTGTCTTGAGTTGTAAGCCACCACTTTTCCTTCCTGCATTAACACACATCCAAGGCCTTTCCGGGATGCGTCACAATATATCTCAAAATTTTTGTGCACATCGGGCACAACTAGAACTGGTGCTGTTGTTAACCTCTTTTTCAACTCCTGAAAACTCTTCTCACAAGCTTCAGTCCATTCAAACTTCTTGTCTTTCTTGAGTAACTGGGTCATGGGTTTGGCTATAGTGGAGAACCCTTCAATGAACCTTCGATAATAGCCTGCTAGACCAAGAAAACTTCTGACTTCTGTTACGCTTGTGGGTTGCTTCCATCCCAAAACATCCTTTACTTTTCCCGGGTCCACAGCGATTCCATCTTGGGTCAATACGTGCCCAAGGAAACCAACTTCTCTCAACCAAAATTCACATTTACTGAATTTGGCATATAGTTGATTTTTCCTTAACTCTTCCAGTACTATCCGAAGATGCTGCTCATGTTCTTCGGGTGTCTTGGAGTAAATAAGTATGTCATCGATAAATACCACCGCAAATTTATCCAAATATTTCATAAAAACCTTGTTCATGAGATGCACAAAATATGCCGGGGCATTGGTTAAACCGAACGGCATCACTGTGAACTCATATAATCCATATCTGGTAGTAAACGCCGTCTTAGGTATGTCTGTCGTCCGAATCTTTAGCTGATGATAACCTGATCTTAGGTCTATCTTCGAGAAGACTTTAGCTTCTGCAAGCTGCTCAAAAAAATCGTTGATTCTGGGCGGTGGATATTTATTCTTGATAGTGACCATATTAAGTGCCCTGTAATCAATACATAGCCGTAGGGTACCATCCCTCTTCTTGGCGAATAAAACTGGCGACCCCCATGGTGACGAGCTGGGTCGAACATAACCTTTCTCCATCAATTCCTTAATTTGCTTCTTTAATTCTGCCAATTCCGTTGGAGCCATACGGTACGGCTTCTTGTATATGGGTGTCGTTCCGGGTGCTAGTTCAATAACGAACTCAATTTCGCGGTCCGGAGGCATTCCTGGTAACTCTTCAGGGAATACATCAGGATACTCACAGACTACAGGAACCTTACTTAATTCCACCGTATCCACTTGATTCAATTTCCCTTGTGATGTGGCAATCTTCCTTGTACCCACCTTTATTGTCTTTCCTTGGCAATTGGTGAGAGTTACCGTGCGGTTATAGCAGTCTATGAAACCTTTGTTTGTGGTTAACCAATCCATTCCTAGAATAATGTCCAGGTCAACTGCCTCCAATACGATGAGATTGGCTAGGAATCCCATTCCTTCAATTTTGATGCTCACATCCTTGCAGTACCATTGAGTATTTTGCTTTGATCCCGGGGACTGAATAACCATGGAATTTTGCAAAGGCAAAAAGGGAAACTGATTCTTCGAGGCAAATCTTTTAGAAATGCAAGAGTGGGAAGCTCCGGAATCAAATAAAACTGTAGCATCTACTGAGTTGGCGGGGAACGTACCAAACACGATATCCGGTGCGTTCTGAGCTTCCTCAAAAGTCACGTGGTTGATATGTCCTTGCTTGTGGTTGTTATTGGGGTTGAAGTTATTGCGTCGCGGAGCTGTGGTCGCACCGCGGCCATTGTTGTTGTTGTTGGCTTTGGGAGGGTTGTTTCCCTGTTTTGGGCACTGTTTAGCATAATGCCCCTCTCCTCCACAGGAATAGCAGGTGACTCCAGGATGAAAAGCTGTATCCTTGGTCCTATTGTGGAATGCACTGCGGTTCTGTGGTGGAGCTGTAGTCGCTGGTCGGGTTATTACTGGCCTTTGAACATCACTCCTGGGCCTGTTGCTGCGAGCCTGTACTGACTGGTTCATGCGACGCTTGCGAGCCTCATCCATATTGCGGTGTTCATTTTCCAGAATAATAGCCTTATCAACAAGTGTCTTAAAATCTGGAAAGGTATGAACCACCAGTTGGCACTTTAGAGATGAAATGAGTCCGTCGAGAAACTTTTCCATCTTTTTGTTCTCTGTCATATACTCATCGTTGGCATACCGAGCCAACTGAGTAAACTGATCCAGATATTGGGTTACTGTGGAGCCCCGCTGTCTGAGATCCTCAAATTCCCTCTTCTTCAATTTCATAATGCTATTAGGGATATGTGCTCCCCGAAAATTCTCCTTGAATTGCTCCCATGTCATATTTGCTCCGTCAGGGTGGGTGTGACATAAGTTCTCCCACCACGAAGCAGCCGTCCCAGAAAAATAGTGCGGTGTGTACAACACCTTTTCCTGGTCAGTACACTGAGCAATGACCAATTTTCTTTCCATGTCTCGAAGCCAGTCATCTGCCTCTAGTGGCTTGTCAGTGTGAGTGAAGATCATCGGGCGGGTCTTTTGTAACTCAGACAGTTTGGACCTGGGTTGCTGTTGTTCTTGGTGATTTCCCATGTTAATCAAATGCTGCATCATCTCCTGATGCTGTTGCTGACTCTGCTCATATAGGCGACACACTTGCGAGAACGCTGAATCACTGCTTTGTTGACTTGTCTGCCCTTGAGTAAAATTATTTCCCATCTGTCCAGAGTTGTTCTCAGGCGGAGTTGGCATAGAACGGGTCCAGGGACGATGCACTTTCTTTCTGGGGTATTTGTATAACACCAAAGAAAAGAATCAAATAGCAGAAAATAAATTCCAAATAAGTTTTTCCCCCCAGGACCAGGTAAGACAAGGCAGCCAGTTATATTACACAGGCAGTTTAATTATACAAGCAGGAGTTAATTATACAGGATATAATTATACAGGATGCATGCGGAAACTATATCATACAAGATCACTTATTTCTACTAGCGCACTCTCCGCGCTCTCATCGTCCTGCGGTCCAGACCTATCATCGCTATCTTACAAAGGATAGGCAGAACAGGAGATAAATATATTACATCCGTGTTCTCAAGCGGTCATCTGGTGAGGAAAACTGCGTTCGTCCACACAGCTCATCCTAGGTCCTGCTGAGAGTGAGACTCAGATAAGGCACCGAGGATGCGATCTCGCCCTCCTCCTCCTCCTCCTCCTCCTCGGGGATCGCCTCTAGTCGTGCGGTCGCTGATGCCATGCCTGCTGGAGGTGGCACCGTGCTTGTTAGTGGAGAAGCTCTGGTCGGAATAGGTGCAACCAGACGGCTAGCATCGCCAGTCGAGGTCGAGCGCTGAGCCGCGGGACTAGCCAGAGAAGTATATGGTGGAGTGGAAGTGCGTGGAGCACGAGGTGAAGGAGAGCGGTACTCGCTCCTGCGAATAACTCTCGCACGAGACAAGTCCACCCGCGCAGTGAGGTAGTCATCCACCAGGGAGGTGAAAGCTGACTCCAAGGCCATGATGTACTGGACAAGTGGCTCGAAGCCAGATCCCTTTCCCCTATGGTGCAGGAAAAGGCATAGTGGCTAGTATATGGAACGTGGCATGGCAGGTAGTAATAGGGACGGGTCTGCATAACAGGCAGGATGTCCCTGAGACGTGCGATAGCCTCACGTGCGGCCATCTGGATAGCATGCCTCTCAGTGGGCATGGCTCTCCCCATGAAGCGATAGTGGCGGAAAGACACGGAAACACCACCCCGAATATATACCGAAGCCTGGTACATAGTCAGGGTCTCTGAGATCTTGTCCGGGTAAATGACGTACTCCGGACGTCCGAGAGATCCCATCGCGTCCCTCGCGATGCTCACGAGAAGGCGGGAAAATCCCGCAGGCTCGTTGGCGAAAACCTGCGATGGGCAGCTGCCACCAGCCATCTACAACAGTAGACAAAAATCCAAGTAGCCATGTCATAAGTATATGATGACTAAGGAAAATTTGCTACGATGCATGAGATGCATGCTGGAAAAATGTCAGCACTGACTCGGTGACTAGCGATCGTGCCTAAAGCTCCTACAGTCAGCCTGGCTCTGATACCAAGGTCTGTCAGGCCCATTTCTGGGAAATAAATCACAGAATAGCCTGAAGTCACACTGGCTCCCAAGAACAACCAGTGGACAACCTTGATATAGATAACCAGTATAATACAGCATTACACAGGGTTGAGTTAGGGTGACTCAACAATTTATTACAACAACTCAACGCACTATGGTGGCGGAATATGACAGTGGGTGGTGGAACTCAACACTGGTACAATAGCATAGAGTCAAGCGTCAGTGTGAGGCTTGACTGTTTTATTGGTGTGGCGGAAGCTTGACGGATGATACAAGTGGTAGACTCCATGACACAGGTGTGCTGACTGGGAACCTTCTAGGCGTCGGCCTCGCTAGCGCAATTCTCCTCCAAAAGCTCGTCCTCCTCCAAGTCTGGCCAAGTAAATAGCCAGGGACAAGCCAGTGAGTACTTTTGAATGTACTCGCAAACATTATGAACATAAGATATACCGAATGCGAATGCCATGATAGATGAACTACATGCATGCAAACAATTATCAAAACTTGGCATGGTGAATCATGGTTAGTGCAGAAATAAATATTAGTATCAACAATATATATAAATAAAAGAAATGCCGGTCGGATGTCAAGTGACACCACGGTAGGACTTGAAGAGAAATGCCAGACGGGTGTTTAAAAGAGTAATCGGACGATACCATCCGAGAACTCAGGCAACGCCACGAAAGGACTTGAAAAGAAATGCCAGTCGGGTGTCCACAAGAGTAGTGGCGTGATAAACCGCCTGAAACTCGAGGGACGCCACAAAAGGACTTGAAAAGAAATGCCAGTCGGGTGTCCACAAGAGTAGTGGCGTGATAAACCGCCTGAAACTCGAGGGACGCCACAAAAGGACTTGAAAAGAAATGCCAGTCGGGTGTCCACAAGAGTAGTGGCGTGATAAACCGCCTGAAACTCGAGGGACGCCACAACAGGACTTGAAAATAAAGGCGAATGTCCGGGGTAGTCTAGCCAGCCCCTGAGACACTCTGGAAAGTAAAAATAAGATCAGAGGGTTAGTCCATAAGCATAATCTTCATCATAAATAAATTCATGATAATACTAACTGCGACAAGAATATCATGCAAACATAAACATGCTCAAGTTTATTTAGTTTCCTCCAGAGACTGACACCGGGACCGATACTTGACCCACCCAACCAAGTCCTTGACCATGGACGCGGCTATTCGAATAGATATGACTCTGCAGAGGGTGTACTCTTTACCCACGCGTATGGGATTCCCTTAGTCAGCACCGTGCACGGGCTAATACCCATTACGGACTTTGGGTTGAAAACACGCCTGACGCGCACACACCGACCAGATGCCAGGAATCACCCAAAGCATCGCTCCAGAAACCTTAAGTCAGGGAGGCTACAACCTCCGAAAAGCATGGGATCACTATTAAACGCGCGGATTACAAGGGGTGCCCCCCTCTCGGCTACAACCGGAAACACCCATGCCCCTGACCCGATGACGGCTACAACCTTCATCGTAGTTCTCTGGGTGGTGTGCACCCGGACAGGGGTTATCAACTTACTAAGCCGTACCCTCCTTTCGGAAGGACCCATGGCAGCACGGTGTACAGCTAGGTGTATAGAGCAAGACTCGATCTAGGCCGACTCAGGAGGTGTTACTAAAAATATCACCGGTGTTCTTTACCATTATCACAAGACACCACTGTGTCAGTAAAGGACCGTGCCCACCGGCACGTCCAAACCAGCAGTGAAATTCTGCCAACTTAGTAACTTCATGCACGTCAGGGAGATGCTAGTGTGATATGCAAGCAAAGGAAAAAGGTGACATGACCATGCATGCACTTGTGATATAACATGCAACATATGCAGTGCAATACCAAACTATGTAACCATGCAAATGCAAACACCATATCCCAGGTTAAAATAATGCTTGCCTTGTCCAAAATAGTCAGGAGAAAACCCCTCTGAATTTCCAGCAAAAGATCCTTCTTCTTTTTCTGAAAATTCAAATTTGAATTCGAATAAGAATTCCAACACAGAACAGAAAAATGTTCTCAAAATATTTTTAAATAAATCCTAAAAAAACACTAGAGAGGAAAAGAAAAATTTAGCAAAAAGAATCAATTCATTTGGAGCTATAGTTTAAAAGTTATTAACTTTTTAAAACCAGGGGTCTTTCTGCAAAACAGAAGCCCCTGAGCTGTTTTTTAAAAAGAAAACGCTTCGGCCTCAGTACGTTTCCCAGTAGAGAAGACGTAAACAGGAAAATACGTTTTCCTTTAAGCTGCCGAAAAAAAGAGAGAGAGCTGACGGGTGGGGGCCACCCGTCAGGTTTGAATTGAGCGCTCGCGCGCGTGTACAGAGAGTAGGCGGCGATCGCCGGCGACGATCGCCGGGGTTTCAGAGCCCGGCGCTGGTCGCAGTGTGACCAGCGCGGACTTCCGCATCGGTGGGTGGTGGAGGTGGCCACCGGCGATCACCTGAACGGTGGTGAGCTCGACGCCGGCGGACGGTGGTTCGGGTGGAGTTGGGGCTCGTCAGAGAGGGCTCGGGGAATGGAATTGAGGTGGGGGTTCGATGTGGTGGTGGAAGATAGGTGGACTGGCGGAGTTTGGGTGGCTCTGGTGGAGTAGGGGTGAGGTTTGGTTCGTGGACAGAGGCGGCGGAGCGGTGGCCGGAGAGGGAGAAGAAGACCCTCTCGTGGTCGGGTGGGTGGCTAGGAGGAAGATTGGGTGGCGGTGGAGGCGAGTGGTGAAGCTGGAGGGCTCGGGGGTCCCTTTTATAGGCGAGCCGAAGGTGGCCGAGACGGGCGGATGACGCCGGAGTAAATTGGGTCGCCGTGGTTGGTTTTGGCCGGTGGTCAGGGGCGACGAGGCATTTAAGAGGTTGGTGGAGTTCGCCAGAAGCCTCAGCTTGGACGGGCTCGGGCTCGTTGGCCTCGCCTGTGATGCGCTGTCCCGTACGGGTGCGGCGGCGTTGCCAGCTCCGGCGACTGCCACACGGGCCCGGGGCGGCGTGGTCGGCGCGTCTGGTGTGCGGAGAGGCGAGAGAGAGCGACGCGTGGGCGGGAGATTAGGTAGGGAAGTTGCGGCGCAGTGAATGGAGGCCGGTGGCCGTGGCGATCCGCTCGGCCTCGCCGTGGATGAGCTCGGGGGTGGCTGCACCGGCCAGCTGCCAGCTCACCGGCGTGGAGAGGCTGGGCGGTGGGCCAGTGAGGGCGGCGGCATTGAAGGCAGGCGACGACGCCGTGCGGGAGGGGAAAGGAAAGGAGTGCACGGCACCGCCGGCCTCTGTCGACTGAACTAAGTTCAGTTAACTGAATTAGATTCAGTTATGAACAGTGCGCAGGTTAGGTGTTTGATGAAATGTTTGAGGGTGCTAGGCTCCTTGGATGGTCATGAGACTTGCTGTGGTGGTGTATGGTTGCTCAAAATTGAGTTTGCCAGAAGGCCAAAAATTTTGGTGGAGTTTGGAAATGATTTGGAGCAGGAAATTGATTTCTGGACCAAATTTGAATTGAATAGAATTTGAACTTTTTGAACTGTGGGACCAAATGTTTTTGAAGAAATGGGTTAAGGGTACCATGTATATGCAGGGATAATTTTGGTGGTGGCAAAAGAGTCATATAAAATATAGTCCCTTTGTAATGTCAAGAAACTATGATTATTTCAAATTCCATCTTTGGAATTTAAAATATATTGAAGGAATATTTTTGTGGAGTGGAAAGGAGTTGAATAAGATCATAGAAGGTGTGCATGACTTGAGAGATAAATCTTGGAGTGGCAGAAAAATATTTGGAGTGGTTTAGGGTGCTAGAAGAGGTGTAAAAGGCTTTTGTCTTTGAATTATAAAAACCAAAACCAAGAACTCTTTAGAAAGAAATAGTTTTCAAAACCTCCAAAAATAAAATAACCCAAATAACTACCACCTTCAAACAGAACCCTCCACGAATTTTTTTTAAATCCTAACTAAAATTTGAAAAAGTTTTCGAAACTCCAAATAAATATTTTTGGGGTGTTACAAAAATGGCCTTGTGGTGAGGAATAAGGCTCGTCTCGTCTCTCAAGGCTACACACACGTTGAAGGAATTGATTTCGATGAAACTTTTTCTCTTGTTGCTAGACTTGAAGCTATTCACATATTACTTGCTTATGCTAACATTGTAAGATAATCTGATATCAAATGGATGTGAAAAGTGCATTCCTCGATGGTAAACTTGAGGAAGAAGTATATGTTGCTCAACCCCTAGGTTTTGAAGATCCTAAACATCCTGACAAAGTCTTAAAACTCAACAAGGCCCTCTATGGCCTCAAGCAGGCCCCTCGGGTGTGGTATGATACTTTGAAGGAATTCCTCACGAAGAAAGGCTTCAAACCCGATTTACTTAACCCAACTCTTTTCACTAAATCGTATGATGAAGAATTATTTGTGTGTAAAATCTATGTGGATGATATTATCTTTGGCTGTACTGATGAACATTACAGTGACAAATTTGGCTACATGATGCGTGAAGAATATCAAATGTCTATGATGGGAGAACTGAAATTCTTCTTAGGCCTTCAAATTCGTCAACAACGCATTGGCATCTTCATATATCAAGAGAAATACCTCAAGGATGTTCTGAGGAAATTCGGCATGCAAGATTGCAAAGGCGTCAAAATCCCTATGCCCACAAATGGCCATCTCTGCATCGATGAGCATGGTAAAGACTTCGATCAAAAGGTATACCACTCCATGATTGGCTCTTTATTGTATCTATGTGCATCTAGGCCAGATATTATGCTTAGTGTTTGCATGTGTGCCCAATTTCAAGCTACACCGAAGGAATCACACCATATGGCTGTGAAGCATATTCTTCGGTATCTAGCTCACACACCAGCACTTGGATTATAGTATCCCAAGGACTCTGATTTTGATCTCATCGGATATTCTGACTCTTACTATGCTGGTGATCGAGTGGATCACAAGTCTACATCCGGCACATGCCATTTCCTTGGACGATCCTTAGTATGTTGGTCCTCGAAGAAGCAGAACTGTGTATCACTCTCTATTGTTGAAGCCGAGTACATTGCTGCTGGTTCATGCTATGCTCAATTGTTGTGGATGAAACAAACCCTCAAGGACTATGGCGTTAACATGAAGAATGTGCCACTCTATTGTGACAATGAGATTGCCATCAAGATTGCTCACAACCCAATTCAGCACTCGAAGACAAAGCACATCCAGATCTGTCATCATTTTCTTCGTGATCATGTGTTCAAGGGCGACATCTCCATCTACCACGTGAAGACTGAAGAACAGCTGTCAGATATCTTCACTAAGCCCTTGGATGAAAAGAGATTTTGCAAGTTGCGGTGTGAGCTCAATATCTTAGAATCTTCGAATGTTCTTTGAAAGGACACACATCCTAACATTTATGCAAAATTGATGACTTTGATGCACAACACATGAGGTAACGTTTTTCTTCAATCAATGAAGACTAACCCTCTAAGTGTGAAGAAATTAATGAAGAAATTGATTCTCATAGCCCTACGACAATTGTACGCGGTGTCTGAAATCATCATTCTTATACGGTGGGTCACGCCACCAACCAAAGTTGAAATTTGAGTTTTTCTTCAATTTGCAAATTATTCAAATTTTCAAATTCCTCAAAATTTGCAATTTCTTCAACTTTTTATGGATGAAACAAACCCTTCTTTACCATCATTCACTTATTGCTAATTCTTCAAGTTGATTTTTCTTCTAAGTGAATGTGATCGGACCCTTTTCCCCTCTATGCTTAACTCTATCCAGTCTATTCACAAATTCTTCATATGCATTCTATTTGAAACCTGTTCAAAATCTTCACTGTGTCCTTGACAACTGAGGAATTTGTGAACGCAATGTTAAAATTTTCTTATCCAAATTTTTTGGCTTTTGCCCTCAAACCGTTCCGCATCCCATGATGGATTAAACAACTTTCCCATGATCTCCACTATCTTTACTCCTTAGAATGTGGGTGACACATGTCCCTAGGATTGCAAAGGGTAGGGGCACGTTCGTCCAATTTCTTCGGACGAGCGGTTTTTCACAGTGGCTATAAATACCCCTCCCCTTCACCTCACCTCATTTACTTCGCTCATCCACCGTCTCACTCGAGCTCTCCATCGACGCCGGTGAGGAAGAGCTTCACTGCCTCGACTTCCTCGTCCTCATACTCGCGCTGGCTGCGGAAATCTTCACTCCGCTGCCGCCATAGCTATCTCCCTCTGTCAAGTTAGGGCGTGTGAGATCTGGACCGACGAGCTTCTCCAACGTTCATCTAGTTCGTTGTGTTCTTCACCAAGGGTAATTAAAATCTAATTTTACTACCCTTCTTTGATTCTCATGATTTCCACAATTTCTTCAAAGGTGTTTATTCTTTAAGTTCCCACTACTTAAGCACCTAAGTCAATCTGTTCTTGATTTGCTTCTCTAAGTTGTGATTTAATGATTCCTCAATTGTGTGGATTTCTGATCTATACAACTCTGGAACCTAAAGCAAGAACACTTAGTGAAATTCTTCAAGACTCCCATGGTCAAATTCCTCAAACTTGATACTTTTGAAAATTTCTGAGAACGCATATGACCTCTCCAAATTCTTCGCACCTATACTCTGTTCACAGGTACAAATGTCTGCTGCTGAATCTCTAGGTTCTCATCAACTTAACTCATTTGCAGCATTCCTCGAAGAAAAGTTACATACTTCCTCAGAAACCTCAATTGTTCAAAATCCTCAAGTGAGGAAAATGGCTGAAGGCAAGAGACCACAGAAGGAAGGCAAGAGATCACAAAAGGGAGGCAAGAGACATGAGACAAACACCGCCTTTGGAATCCCTGAAGATATATATGCTGAATATTGCACTCCTGATGAAGAAACTCATGGCAAAGAGAACAAGAATCAGCGCAAAGTGCACATTCAGAGGATTGAGAGGAGATGGGCACAAGAATGGAGGGAATACCACTATGTTACTCCAAAGTACATTAAGAAATTTGCAATAAACCCTCCTTGCACAAGACCTCCATTGGCTCCAAGCCAAGTTGCAGATCCCTCAAGCATCAGACGTGGTGATGAATTTCCAAAGGAATGGGCCAAGCGCCAAGCAAAGCTTCAACAGGCAGCCAAAGAAGCAGTGAGGAAATTTA
Organism: Secale cereale; assembly: GCA_902687465.1. Lineage (NCBI taxonomy): Eukaryota > Viridiplantae > Streptophyta > Magnoliopsida > Poales > Poaceae > Secale > Secale cereale. The sequence continues at coordinate 840,760,062 of LR738710.1, forward strand.
ATGAAGACTCTGCGGCTACTGCCTCTGCTGCTGAGGCCTCTTCCAGCAAGCCCAAGAAGGCTATGCTGAAGAAATCAGCCGTCAAGCCAAATTCCTCAACAGTAATGCCCTCACAGCCAAGTTCCTCAAAGCCTTCAGGACACATTCCTCAGGCAACTTCCTCAAGGGCCGCCTCAGTTCCATCTGTTGCTGCTGCAAAGTCCTCAACTCCTGTGCACCTTGCAACATGTCAACAGACTGCAGGGTTCTTAATTTCTTTAGGAGCCTCTGCAAGTTCATCAGCTCCACCACAATGTTCACCTGGTCCAACCTTGCTGAAAGTGAAGACCACTTCTGGACGAGGAAAGAGGCCAAGTCCTTAGAAGAAAGTGTCTTTTCAAGTTCCGTCTGATGACGATGAAGCTGAGGATGAAGAACTTGCTGCAATCATCAGAGATAGGCAGATGAAGGCCGCTAGAGCCAAGGGCAGTTCTGTGCCTCTCATGCTGGATCCGAAGAAGATCCTCGATTATATTGATCTTTGGCACTAAGATCCCAATACACCTCTCCCTGACATGAACCTCACTCCTGGTCAAAGTCATACGTTGGCTGCTTTCATTGGTGAAGAAAAATGGAAGTTTGAACAAGCCAGAAAAGCTAAGAAAGATCAGTACAAGAAGGAGTGCTTCTTGAAGAAAAATGTTGTGAACATGTCTCCTGAGGACCTTGTGAAACTGCAAACTGAGATCAAAGGCCTCAGTGATGAATTTGACAGATACCGTGCTGATTGGCTAGGTGCCAAAGTCAGATTCGTCAACCTCTCCAAGTCCCTCAAGCTTGGTGGTGAGAGCTCCTCACAAGAATAAATTCATCTTGCCGAAGAAACTAAAAGCACAGCTAGAAATGTTGCTGCTGAAGAAATTGAACATGCCAGGGCTGAAGATATTCCAGCCGCTGATGAAACTGCTAGGGCAACTTCCAATGTTGCGCCTGAAGAATAACCCAGGCATGCTGAAGAATCTGAGAATGCCAGGGCGACTGCAACAGTCATGCCTGAAGAAACTGAACCTGTGTCATCTGCTCCTCCTGCAAAGTCTTCACCCGTGAAGAACATCAATCTTCCTTCTGCATCAGAAGTAAAGAAGACAAATGCTGCAAAGAAGACAGCTGTGAAGAAAAGGAAAGCATCATCAACTGCGGATCCTCAGCTCCCAAGAAAGTGTGGACTTTGTCAAGCTCTGTCACAAACCCCATTGATGCTATTCCCATTTCTGTTGTGCCATCAAAGGAGATTGTTCCCTTTGTTGAGGATTATGAGATTCCTGATGACACTGCTGAAGAAAATCTTTCAGCTGCTTCTTCAGAGCAGTTGGATGATGAAATTGAAGCGGAAGCAATCCCTTCAACCCCTCTGGTATCATCGCCCATGCCTCAGTTCACTGCTGAAGAGGCCGGCATTGAGGAAACGGAAGAATATGAAGATGTGGATATTGGATCTACAACTCCAGTGCTCAACGATGATTATTGGGAAAACACTCATCCCAATTCACCCTTGACCACACCTCTACAACAAGTTCCTCAGTCCCCTGCTCAAACTGAAAAAATTCACGTGGGCTCTGAAGAACTCCACACTCCTCTTCTGTCCTTTCCCAAAGGAGCTCCAGCTACATCATGTGAAGAAGTTGAAAGACCAACCGCTGCTGAAGAACCTGAAGCTTCAATTCCTCAGGAAGCAGCTCTAGAAGTTTTGCATCAAGAGGCTACAAAGTCATCATGTCAGGCCCAAGATGCGATTCTATCCCGATCATGTGACACTTACGTGATTGGGGTACAACCGCATTTCGGGCGCTTAGCAAGATGGATATCATTACATTGTACCATTACATACATACATGGGGTTACAACAATACATACAAGTCACATCAATACAACGACATCAATACAAGGCATCCGACTACGGATGCAAACAAGAAAAGCACAACGACATCCATCTGCTATCCCAGGCTGCCGACCCAGAACCTAACCCAAGACTGAAGAAGCAGAAGAAGAAAGAACTCAAACACAAGAACATCGCTCTCACGTCAAGTCATCAGAAACCTGCACCTGCAACTGTTGTTGTAGTATCTGTGAACCATGAGGACTCAGCAATCCCATAACCACCGGTATCAAGACTAGCAAAGCTTAATAGGTAGGAAGAGGTTAAGGGGTGAGGTTGCAGCACAGACTAAGCAATATATGGTGGCTAACTTACGAGTACAAGAATAAGATGAGCATCTACGCAAATGGTCGCAAACTAGTAGTGATCGCTAAAGATCCTGAACTACCTACGAGTCAAACATAACCCCACCCTGTTCTCTTCTCAAAGTGAAAAGAGACAGTCACGGTTACTCACATAGTTGTGTGTTCTACTCGGATCCTCTGTCAAGTTTTCTACATCCGGACATTAACAAATTCCAATCTGCCACATAACCGCGGGCACGGCTTTCGAAAGATCATAACCCTGCAGGGGTGTCCCAACTTAGCCCATCACAAGCTCTCACGATCAGCAGAAGTAATAATAATATTACCCCTTATCTTAGGGAAGACCCGATCAGACTCGGAATTCTCGGTGCACAAGACATTTCGACAATGGTAAAACAAGTCCAGCAAGACCTCCCGGCGTGCCGACACCCTGATAGTAGCCGCGCGTATCTCGTCTCAGGCCACGACCGGATGGGCGATGCTACAGGTAAAACTAGCCCTCGGGTTTCCCCAAGGTGGCCCTGCAGGACCCCCGTTTGGGACCAACACCATCAGCACTGCCCCCCCTGCTATGTAGAAAAGAATCCTCGAGGGCGCCTCCCTATGCAAATTTAATTAATTAATTAAGTTATTATTATGTTGCAAATTAAAACCAATGTTGGGCCTTGTTGGAGGAGTTTTATTCAAAGACGAACTGTCAAGGGGTCCCCATATACCCAACCGTGTAAGGAACACAAAATCAAGGAACATAATGCCGGTTTATCGGCTCCTAAGGTGGCATGAGTGGAACAAAACACCGAGCAAAAGGCCATGCCTTCCACCCATTGCCAAGTATATAGGTGTGTTAATATATAAAAGATATATTGTGATATTCCAACAAAAAGTTCCAACATGGAACGATCTTCATATTCACCTGCAACTAACAACACTATAAGAGGGGCTGAGCAAGCGGGTAACATAGCCAAACAACGGTTTGCTGGGAAGGTGTCAAAGGTTAGAGGTTCATGGCAAAAAGGAGAGGGGCTGACAATAAAGATGGGTAGCGCGACATATAACGATAGCATCGAGACAACTAAGCATGGCAATGATAGTAAAGGTATCCAAGGTGATGGTCATCTTGCCTGAGATCCCGCAAGGAAGAAGAATGAGTCCATGAAGAAGACGAAGAAGAAGCCTTGAAGACGAACCCCGTGTAGTTGAACGAATCCTCACGGTCGCAACGGAAAAGAACTAGCGAGAAGAAAGCACACAACAAGGTAAACACACCACACAAGAACATGACAAGATGCTCAACCAAGTATGATGCAATACAAGTCTATATGATGCAATTCATGGCAAGGGATGAATCACACAAGAACAACACAAACCAACAAGTTTAAATGAGGCCGGAATCAACATATAACAATTCCGGTAAGTCCTCATATGCACATTTTGAAATTAGTCCAGATCTGAACAAACCTTATGTTAAAGTTTTTAAACAGTAGGTTAACATGTACCAAGATGATCTACTCGAAATTCTAGTCAAGTTTCATACAAAGTTTGTTTAAATCGGAGCTACGGCCTAGAAGATATGAGCAAAACAAGTCAAGCATGGCAACGGTGCAAGATGCACCCAAACATCAAGCAAACACTCTCCAAACATGTAAACAACATGATATTATGCTTCTACATGCAAAATCACACAAGTTTCATATAGGGCACACTCAAAACGGAGCAACGGCTCAACACATACACATGAAACAAGATATAACCACAAGCTGAAGTTAACAGCCATATAGCAACTTTGGAGCAAGGTAAATATATGCTACAACACCCAAACATGATAACAAGAAGCATGGATGTGAAATTGACATGATACTTAACAAGCATGAACTTAGAACACACCCAAAAGCTTGCTGGAACACAGTTAACCAAGCATGGCAAGTTGCAATAAATTTATCCAGACTTAGTCAAAATCTTGGAAGGCAAAAATATCATCACGATGCTGCCTTCGGAGGCACAAAACAACAAACATATCAACTCAACTAAGTATATAAAGATCATGGACATGTAGTAGACATGACATATATCAAACAACTCCATTGGAGCAACTCCATAGGAGGCATGGATCAATAACAACAAGCTTCACCAAATTGAGCATGCTAATAAAAACCTAACAGGTAAATTTATAGCAATTTGAGAGCAAGAAATAAATAAGCTACAACATGCTATATGTGCAAACAAGGGCATGGATGGATAGGCAATAACATGGACAACAATACATGATCATTGGCCACTCCAAAACAAGCATGGATTTGAGTGGGGCATCAAGCAAACATAGCATCAGGTTAAACAGATTCTAGACTTAGCAGTTTTTTCACTAAGTATAAAACAGCAACATTGGCATGGCATGTTTACAAGTTTGTTTAAGTCACCTCAAGGCATATCATGGAAAGTGAATTGCACCACAACAAAGACCATATGATTGTGCTTCTAAAATATATTGACATGTGGCATGAAGACAAACACACCAATAGCAATGAGCAAGTCAAAACAGCATCTCATAACAAGTTTCAGCACTTAACAACCACATGCACTTTTGCATCAGAGATTAACATGGCAAGATGACACCTAACATGAATGCTACAGCAACCAACATGTAGAGCACTTCACAATGAACATTTTGACATATCATATGCTCCATTTGGATAAACATGCAAAAAGTACAAGCATCACAAGTGGGCAACAAAATTACGGAAAACAGCAGTTTTAAACAAGTAGAACTCTTGCAATGATGATTAGGGCATCAAGATGAACTCAAACAAGCATGACACAATGGAACAAAATGAAGAGCATATCACCACGATTATTTTGACATATTATACACTCCATTTGGACATACACACAAAAAGTTACAGCACCGCAAAGTATGCAACAAAATGTGTGAAATTCACACACTTAGTCATTTTCACACAGGGAAAAAAAACAAGCGAGCGTGTTATAGCTAAAGTGTGCACAGGCAAGGGATAGGCGGCGCTTACCACTGGGCTTGGCCCAGCTGGAGGAGAGGCAGGCGGGCCAACACGGGGAGGTAGCTGGGCCGGGGCGGTGGCCTAGCTGCGGACGGGGCGGCCCAGGCGGAGGTCGTCCTCCTCCCGATCCCGCCTGGATCGGGGAGGCAGGCAACGGCGGCGGCTACCGGCGCTCCGACGAAGGGAGGAGGCGGCCGGCGAGGCAAGGGTGGCGGGGACCCGTCGGAATGGGGACGTCCGAGGCCGGGGACGGCGGATCCGGCGCTGGCGGCGAGCTCCTGGCCAGATCCGATCGGCGGCGGGGCAGGAGAGGAGCGGCTGCACTCTGGCGGCACAGCTCGCCGGCGGGAGGTGGGGTGGAGGCTAGGCCCGACGCGGAGGCGGCGGCGTCCGGTGGCGGAGCGGAGGCAGGCCGGCGGCATGCTGTGGCGCGATGGAGGCGGCGCAGCTCTGGAGGCGGGGGATCCGGGACGGTGGCGTGGTGCTCCGGCGAAGGGACGGCGAGGTCCGACGAGCTCCGGCAAGCGAGCGGCTGCGGGAGGCGGTCGGCGCACGGCGGCGTGGAGGCGGGCTCGCGCGGGCCCCGGATGGGCTCCGCGGGCCGTGGCGGCGGGGAGGCGAGAGGAGGCCGGCGTGGGACAGGTGGCGCGCTCCCATTGGCCCGGGGTGCGGGGCTGCTGATGTGGCATGCTTTGATTGGGTGGAGTGAGGTGGCTGGGGCACTGGACGTGTCCGGCGGTGGAACAGACATGTCCGACGTGCGGTGGGAGTGGGGCTAGGGTTTCATCTGCGAAAATGGAGGGGGAGGCACCTATTATAGATTCTGGGAGCTAGGAAGGTCCAAATGAGGAGCGGTTTTTGGCCACGCGATCACGATCCAACGACCGAGAGGATGGAGGGGGTTAGAATGGGCTTGGTGGCTGTGTGAAAGGGGTGCTAGGCCATAAGATAGAAGGCTTCCGACGGTTAACAGGGTTAACCGTTGGGCTTTCAAACGAACTCCGAATGCGATGAAAATTGACAGGCGGTCTACCTATGCTATAATAAGACCACACGCCAAGTCATTCCGAGAACATTTTCCGGCCACTCATAAAATAAATATTCAGAGATGACGCGGGCGCGTGCAAGTGTGTCTGGGCTCAGAACGGACAACGGAAAGGACGAGGGGACTCGGACGGATGCAAGTTTTGAAAACATGATGATGCAACACACATGATGACAAGGCAAAGATGCACACGTAAGCAAATGACCTGGCAACGACGACGAATAACTGGCTGACACCTGGCGCACCGGTCTCGGGGTGTCACACATCATCTCTAAATCTTCAACCCAAGCAGAAGAACCCTCATGCAACAAAGCAGAAATTCAAGGCTGATGATTTCTTTGCTGAACATCAATTCTTCACTGAATTCAACCCTTATGACTCAGCAAGACTTCGTTGCAACTGGTTCTGGACAGCAACTCAGATGAATTTTTATTCTTCACTGCTTTTCGACAAGGACAAGGTATTTGAGCATCGTCAAATTCCTCATGTTGACATGGAATCCATTCCTTGCTTTGAGCCCGTGCTGAATTTACATCACGAAGCGGGGCCTCTGAGTTTCTGCTCTGACATCTGTGAGTGTAATGAAGAACTCATTCTTCAGTTCTATGCCACCTTGCATCTGAGTGGTGATGTAAATGATGTGAATTCATGGGTGCTGGACTTGATGTCTGAAAGTACTCACTAAAAAGCAGCAGCAACTGAATTTCTTCACGCTCTCCGAGTTCATCCTCCTGCTGACGGTGCAAGAAGAATCCATGATGAACCTGAACTTCAAAATCATCTGATGGAAGTGCCAATGAAGCCTTTGTCGGCTGGCCAATCTCCAAGAACAACCTTCCTTGTGAATGATTTGCTTTATGTGCCAAGGGCCATCTACCGATACTCACCAAAACCCTCAGTCCAATTAAGGGCCACAACTCTGAAGAAGAAGACGTTGTTGGCATCATGAAGAATCTGATGTTCAATATCATGCATGGGATTCCCATTACCATGATTTCTTCATGATGACTTTGGCGAATGTTGCACTGTTACCTTTTGAGTTGAAGTCGTATGCTCCCTGGATTATGAGATTCATCAGAACAAGGTCTTCCATTGCATACAAGGCTGACTTTCAGAATCACCTCAGCTATTTGCCTCCTTTTGAAGTCCTCAAACGAACTATTTCCTTAGTTGATGGAAAGGGCAAAGCTGCTATCATTGATGAAGGTACTCGTCCTTTGGATGGCAAGATTTGCAAAGCTGCATCTTATTCTACCAATGATGATGTGCAACCCAAGACACTGCCGCAAATGCTTCCAAGGAAATCCCTCAAGCAACTGTTCCATGAGTGATTACTGGCCGTGAGCTTCTCCTAAGTCTTCATTAGAAAGTTGATTGAAATCACAAGTGGGTTGATACGTCTCTGATAACCCTCAACCGTAAGGGATCGAGATAGTCTTCGCGGGTAAGAATAACCCAATTTATTGATTAGACACACGGGCAGCCAAAGAGTATTTATAAGCTTTGACAGTTGAGTTGTCAATTCAACCGCACCTGAAATATACTTACTTGCAACAAAAGGTAAATGGTAACAGTGATATGATAGTGATTATAGCAATAGTAAAAGTAAACAGCAAAAGTAAATAGTAAAGGTAAATGGCAAAAGTAGCAACTAGTGACAAGCAGAGTTTAAAACACTGTAGGCTAGGGAGACGGATGGTTGGGCGCTGCATGGATGAGATATATCATGATTCTAACTTGGGGCACGACATACGGAAAAGTAATGACCATCTAGGCAAATATCAAACATTAGGCATGTATCCCGTAGGTAGTTGTACGTGCTTGCAATAAGAACTTGCACAACATCTTTTGTCCTACCATCCCGCTACGAACGGGGCCAAAAGGAACTTATGGAGATTAAGGTGCTCCTGTCAAAGAGCACCGGAACAAAGCAATGAACTCAATGGATACATGTAATCCTCAAACTACGGACCATCCCCATTGGTGTCCCAAGCTGTCACTTTTGGGATCGCTGGTTCCAAACCGTAATAGGTGCAAACAACTCATAGATAGGATCACGAACACAAATATATTCATGCAAACACATATGGTTCAGATCTGAAATAATGGCACTCGGGCCCTAAGTGTCAAGCATTAAGAATAACAAGTTGAAGCAAAGATGATAAACACCATAGTACATGATAGGCAACATGCCCCCAACGATCTGACAAACTATTACATGATCTAACTCATCCAATCCCTACCATCCCCTTCGCCTACAGCAGGGGAATTACTCACACATGGAGGGAGAAGTCATGGAGGGATGATGGAGTGGTGATGATGATGACGATGGCGACGATCTCCCCTCTCCGGAGGCCAATTCAGCCTCCAGATTAGCCCTCCCGAGGAAGAACAGAGGGTGGCGGCGGCTCCGCGACGGAAAACTGCGAAAAGAACTTCTGATCTGGGGTTTCCGTGTCGCGAGTAAAAATACGAGGCAAAGTAGGGCACCAGGGGGTGTGGGGCCCACCCAGGCGACCCCCCGGCACGGCCAGGGGCTGGGCCGCGCCACCAGGGCGCCTGGGCACCCCCTGGCCCCCCTTTGGCCCCACTTCTGGCTCCTGGTTTCTTCGGGTGCGTGGATTTTCTGTGATTTTTCGTGGATTTTTCTGAGATACCTAAAAATCCGTTTTCCTGCACACAATAAAACCATACAGGCAGCTCTGCTGAAAACAGCGTCAGTCCGGGTTAGTTTAATTCAAATCATGCAAGAATGAGGTCAAAACAATATCAAAAGTGTTTGGAAAAGTAGATACGTTTGAGACGTATCAACTCCCCCAAGCTTAGCATATTGCTTGTCCTCAAGCAATTCAGTTCAACGAACTGGACGCGACAAAGAAAACTTTGACAAACTCTTTTGCTTCATTAGATGTATATGAGCATGTACTACGAAAAGAGTCTAGCAAGTATTGAAACAGTACTATGAGGACAATGCAAGGAGCAATCCTTCTTTCAAGTGACTAGTCACAAATACTTAAAAGTAAATAATATATTACTGAAAATCAAGACAAGATTACATTGCACATAGCTTGAGCATACTAGGGTGGTATCTCGCTAGTCTCCATGAGTGAAGCAAAACATAAATGCAGAAACTCCTCCAGAGTTTTAAAGGAGACTAGAACTAGGAATTTCAGAATAAATCATATCACAAGCATGCAGAAGACAATGTAATACTTTGGGACAATGCACATTACACTCAGAATGACAATTATGCTCTCCTAGTTAGTGCTTTGAAGAAAGAAGGTGGAGACTCTCGTACCGTGGCTTTGTTGGCAAAGTTGAAAACCCGTGATCGGAAACAAAAACTAAACATGTACCAGAGCTCTTGGTTTCTAGAAACAGAGGTAAAAACATTTTGAGAGGTGCATATTTCGTCAACGAATGCTAGCAGATAATTCAATCACTTCTTGAGCTGGACAAGTCTCGAGGAACTGCTCCCGCATGAGGACGATCACATCCTCTTAATCTCCTTTGTTTATCACTGCCAAAGTTTTCTGATTTCTCATGAACAAAGCGTGAAGGAGGGTTTGTTTGTTATATTATCTTTTTGAGCCGGGCGCACTCAATGCCAGTTCCTTCTCGTATTAGGGGTTTGCACATTATACATGCAATCCAGGGGTGAAACTTGTCCAACTTAAAAAAGATCATGAATTAACTACTACTTCCTCATGAGCTAAAACATAGGCACAAAAAGAGAAATGCTTTTGATTAATTTTGAGATGGCACACGAAAGTCTTCGTTAGGAATGGCAGGTAAATACCATGTATAGGAAGGTATGGTGGACTCATATGGCATAACAGGTTTTAAGGATTTTGGATGCACAAGCAGTCAGTCCGCTTAGTACAGGTGGAGGTTAGCAAAAGACTGGGAAGCGACCAACTAGAGAGCAATAACGGTCATAATCATGCAGAGCGACAAAGCAACATTGAATCGTGCATAAAAGTGATATAACTATTCTGAAACTCAAAGATCATCAAGGCAGAGTAGACTTTTTAGTCTTAAGCATGTGTAAGCATGTGCCAAGTCAATCCAATAATTCTCTAAAGGGAAATACCACCTTAGTATACCAGACTATGAACAGTGCAATGCATGTAGATCATTTCAATAACACATTATATACTCTAGTTATTCGAGACTAGCCACAAGGAAAGCATGAACCACTGGAAGAGCATTGTAAACATAGCACTATGTCGCTACAAGCTGGTCTCTAGATCATAGGTACAGGCATATGTACAAAAGTAGAAACAAAAAGAGTTCATACTAGTCTTCCTTGTTGCTTCCTTTCAGTCGATCTTCGTCATTACTGCTTGTCACTTGCACGATCGAACGTAGGACATATAATCAAATGCCATCACGGACTCGAGCTGAACTCTGGAAACAAAGCAAACTAAAGAGAAAAGGAAATCTTTTTGGATTATTTCAAAGGTTAAACGAAAGGTAAAAGGAAGAGAAAATCTTTTTGTTGTTTTTGCAAAGAGAAACAAAGAAGAACGGGCAAAAACTTCGAAAAGATCAAAGCGAATAAAACGGATAATACAATGGAAAAGTGAGAGGGGCACGTACTCCCCCAAGCTTAGGCTTTTGGCCTAAGTTGGTAGCAGCTACTGCTCCCAGGAGCCTCCTGCTCCGGGGGTATGGTGGTGAGACCAAGGGTTGTAGAAGGATGCTGGCGCGTATACCGAACTCCTCGGAGTCTCCCACGAGGAAGGTTCCGCACGCCAAACAGAGGAAGACCCTTCACCAAACTCGGTGGCGGTTTCTTCCTGAAAAGGTGGTAACTCACCGTGCTCCTCCCCGTCGGGCACAACCCCCTCCATGGGGTTATGAAACTGATACTGGACCATGAACTCATGGAACTGGACAACATCAAAGGACCATCCGTTCCTGCGAGAAAAATCAAACAAAAGGGGTGCAGGTAGACGGATCTCGCGTTCCGCGGTAGTTCCGAAACGCAAGATATAAACAAGATTATCAAGCTCAGAAGCCATGGTAACAAACTTATGCCTTTTCATAGCAGCAAGATCAAAGCTTAAATAAGTAAAAGGATTATCATCAGGGTGTGGGGTGCCTCCAAGATGTTCTAAGATAAGTGTGGCATAAACGCCACCATATAAGCCCCCCTTGTTACCGTTCATAGCAAGGCGTCGAGCAATTAAGGCACCCAGATTATAATCAGACCTCCCTGAGAGGGCTGCTGCCAGGATAGCAATATTCGGAGCAGAAATGCTGCTCGTGTTGTCACGAGCTAACACCCCTCTGGCAATATAATATGGAAAATACCTGAGGTGAGGAAATAAGATGCTGGAGATCTTCGACCGATGAATATCCCTCGTACCCATGCTGCAGAGAGAGTTGATGACGGTTTTCAGCTCGGAGGGCTGAGTGGCCATCCTAGCCGTCCTCCCAACGTTCGGCACACCTATTATTTCACAAATTTTTTCCAAAGTCATGGTGATAAGATCATTGTAAATTTTAAACTCAATAGCACCTGAATCAAGATTATATCTAAAACTGTTAATGAAACTGGAGGTGAGTTTTTGATACTGAGTAACACGGCTCGTGACGAGCCGTGTCAAGCCTGCATTAGCACAAAGATTATAAAACTCATCCTTGATTCCCGCGGCTGCAAGGAATTTATCACATGGAAACGTCATCGCACGCGCTGGACTTGTGTCTTCCAACAACTCCAGGGGCACATGATCTTCATTGTAGCTCACCCTAGCAGTCGAGGGTGAAGCTGCGGCTCCAGTAACTCGATCGGAGTGTGCATGTCTCCTCTTCTCAAGCCACCCTTTTGCCCTTCCTAGCAAACTCATTTCTGAATTTTTTTGACAATTTACAAAAACGAGGATTAAAACAAGGTGAGTTAAGGCAAACTGCTCAACTCACTTGCCCAAGGCATAAACTTGCATCAAAACTTGGAAAATAACTTTCTACACATGCATGCAAGCTCATCTATACAGCACCAAGAACTACTAAATACTCACAAATGAAGCCACCAATCAGAAATCTAATTGGAGGGGTGGAGGAGTCACATACCAGGGAGTATTTGCTCAAAATTTCAGCTCAAATGATGGGCTGTAGAGAGAGATCGAAGAATCGCCTCCAAGAACAGCAAGAACACGAGAACAAGTGCAGAACTCGCGTTTTTGGAGAAAGAGAGAGAGGGAGGAAGAAGACATACCTGGAGGGGGGCCCCGTGGGCCCCAGGCGCCCTGTGGGCGCGGCCAGGGGCTGGGCCGCGCCAGCTGGCCGCCTGGGCCACTGGTGGGTCCCCCTGGCTGGCCCCAGGACTTTCTGGGTCACCCCCGATGTGGAAATTTTTATTTTTATTTTTCTGGATTTTTTCTGAAAACTTCACTGTTGAAATTTTTTCGAAGTTCAAAAAGCTGCGAAACTCGCTGAAAACTTGAAGCAGTTAGTAGTATTGTGAAGCTTCAAAACATAAATACTTGGTACAGCTAGTAGAACAAAAACTAAAAACAAATGAAAACATAACAAGCTCAACTTTTTATCTATATAAAACATGTTTACTAGTAAGGTTGATCAAGTCTTACCAACAAACAAGCGATATATAGAGCAAAAAGTCTCACCTCTTACGAAGTAATCACTGAACCTTTACTTTGATGGACATTGTCCCCACCATGATAGTTTTGTATTTGTGAGGCACATGTAGTGGACAGTCCCATTCTCCAATTTTCACGGTCTCGATATTCTCTATAGAGTTGAGGCCATGCCTCCTGTCGGTCTTCTTTGGAAAATATACCGTGTGTTCTTTATCATTCACATGGAAAGTAACCTTCCATTTATTGCAATCAATAATAGCACCTATGGTGTTAAGAAAAGGTCTACCAAGAATAATGGACATGCTCCCATCCTCGGGCATGTCAAGCACAACAAAATCAGTAAGAATCAAACAATTAGCAACTTCTACGGGAACATCCTCACAAATACCTATCGGAACATCGGTTGACTTGTCAGCCATCTGAAGGGAGATATCTGTAGGAATTAGTTTCTCTAAACAAAGCCTCTCGTAAAGAGAGAGAGGCATAACACTCACTCCTGCTCCAAGATCACATAAAGCAGTTTTGACATAATTATTCATTATGGAGCAAGGAATGGTGGGTATACCTGGATCACCGAGCTTCTCAGGAATCTTGCCACTGAAAGAGTAGTTAGCAAGCATAGCAGATATTGCATCATTAGGAACTTTTCTTTTATTAGTGACAATATATTTCATATATTTTGAATAAGGAAGTAACTTAATAGCATCAGTCAAAGGGATTTGAAGAAAAAGAGGTTTAATCCACTCACAAAACTTATTGTAATGCTCTTCTTCCTTAGATTTGATGGACTTACCTGGAAAGGGCATGGGTTTCTGTACCCATGGTTCTCTTTCCTTCCCATGTTTTCTCGCGATGAAGTCTTCTTTAGTGTACCTCTTACGTTTGTCAGGTGCTTCTTCTTCTCGAACTTCAGCCGGATCATTCTTCTCATTATCCTTACCTTCAGGTTCAGCACCGTCTTCAGTCTCAGCATCGGAGATAGATACACTGTTGGGATCAACAGCTGGCTCTTCATCTGCAATAGGATCATTAGAATTGTCAGTCTCCTTATGTTTCTTCTTCTTCTTTGGAGAGCCAACAATTTCTTCTTCCTGCATTTGAGAATCTTGTTCGATTCTCTTCGGATGCCCCTCTGGGTAGAGATGATCTTGAGTGCTAGTTCCTCCTCGGGTCTTAATCCCGAAAGCCTGCAAATTATCTTGTTTGGCATTTTTAGCAAGCAAATCTCTTTGCACATTAGAAATTTGGTCAAGCTGAGTTTGAACCATATGAAAATGCTTCACAAGACATTGAACATCATTAACTGTTCTATCAAAAACATCAAGCAGTCTTTTGATAGCAAGGGAATTATCATGCAATTGACTTTGTATCCTCTCATTAAAATGATTTTGTTTCATAATAAAATTATCAAACTCATCTAAACATTGATCAGGAGGCTTACCATGAGGGATGTCACTTGCGTTGAATTCTAAAAGAGAGTGTACCTCTACCATAGGAGGGTGAGTAGTAGGCTCACACAGCTTCTCAATAGGGGGTAGATTCTTCACGTCTTCAGCTTTAATACCTTTCTCTTTAATAGAATTCTTTGCTTCTCGCATATCTTCGGGGCTTAGAACAAACATGCCCCTCTTCTTTGGTGGTGGAGGTGGTTCAGGGACGGACCAATCTTCATGGTTTTTGGCAATCCTGCCCATCAAATCTTCCGCATCGTCCGGTGTTCTTTTCCTGAAAACACAACCAGCACAACTGTCCAAATAGGACCTGGATTCATCAGTTAGACCAGCATAGAATATATCGATTAATTCATTCTTAGGGATTTCATGTCCTGGTCTAGCCCGAATCATACCGCAGTACCTCCCCCAAGCTTTAGGGAGGGACTCATCCTGCAACTGTTTAAAGTTATAAATTCTTTGTAAAGCAGCATGTTGCATGTGAGCAGGAAAGTACTTATCAACAAAAGAGTGAGCTAAGTCTTGAGGACTCTTAATGGAACCGTATGGGAGTGAATCATACCATGCTTTAGCACCTTCCTCCAAGGAGAAAGGAAGAAGCTTGGTCACATAAAAGTATCGTATCTTCTCATCTGTGGTAAATAGGCCACCTAACTCACCGAGTTTAGTTAGGTGTGCAATAGCATCATCATTTTCTCTGCCATAAAAGGGGTCAGCTTCAACCATAGGTATAAGTGAAAGATCAACAGAGAAATCATAATCAGGATCATCAATGCATATAGGAGATGTAGCAAATTCAGGATCAGGAACGGTTTTGTTCTTCAAAGAGTGTTTTTCAAACAATTTCTTAATAACTTCAGGGTCAGAGCCAGAAAACTCCGTCAGTTCCCTGCACAAATCTTCATCAAGCATATAGTAATCATCATCAAGGAGCCTCTCTTTGAGTTTACTCAAATCAGGATAATCATAAGTTTCACCAATAGGGTAGCCAGTAACAGGAATTTCAATTCCAGACTTTTTAGCAGCAGCAGTAATTTGTTTCTCAAGAGCATAACCAAGGGAATTAATATCATCAACAGTAGTAGAAGCATCATCAAGAGTATCAGACATAGTAACAGATTCAGTAGGAGCATCATGTAGTGGTGGTGAGGCAAACTTACTCATAACAGAAGGTGAATCAAGCGTAGCACTAGTGCTCAGAACAGTACCTCTTCTTGTAGTGGATAGTAAGATCGGAACCTTGGGGTCTCCTTTCTTACCCATAGTGGATGAAGTGCAGCAGGTAGGATACCTCAAGTAGACTTGTAAATATTGCTATGTTCCCCGGCAACGGCGCCATAAAACGGTACTTGATAACCCTCAACCGTAAGGGATCGAGATAGTCTTCGCGGGTAAGAATAACCCAATTTATTGATTCCACACACGGGGAGCCAAAGAGTATTTATAAGCTTTGACAGTTGAGTTGTCAATTCAACCGCACCTGAAATATACTTACTTGCAACAAAAGATAAATGGTAACAGTGATATGATAGTGATGATAGCAATAGTAAAAGTAAACAACAAAAGTAAATAGTAAAGGTAAATGGCAAAAGTAGCAACTAGTGACAAGCAGGGTTTAAAACACTGTAGGCTAGGGAGACGGATGGTTGGGCCCTGCATGGATGAGATATATCATGATTCTAACTTGGGGCACGGCACATGGAAAAGTAATGATCATCTAGGAAAATATCAAACATTAGGCATGTATCCCGTAGGTAGTTGTACGTGCTTGCAATAAGAACTTGCACAACATCTTTTGTCCTACCATCCCGCTACGAACGGGGCCAAAAGGAACTTATGGAGATTAAGGTGCTCCTGTCAAAGAGCACCGGAACAAAGCAATGAACTCAATGGATACATGTAATCCTCAAACTACGGACCATCCCCTTTGGTGTCCCAAGCTGTCACTTTTGGGATCGCCGGTTCCAAACCGTAATAGGTGCAAACAACTCATAGATAGGATCACGAACACAAATATATTCATGCAAACACATATGGTTCAGATCTGAAATCATGGCACTCGGGCCCTAAGTGTCAAGCATTAAGAATAACAAGTTGAAGCAAAGATGATAAACACCATAGTAGATGATAGGCAACATGCCCCCAACGATCTGACAAACTATTACATGATCTAACTCATCCAATCCCTACCATCCCCTTCGCCTACCGCAGGGGAATTACTCACACATGGAGGGAGAAGTCATGGAGGGATGATGGAGTGGTGATGATGATGACGATGGCGACGATCTCCCCTTTCCGGAGGCCAATTCAGCCTCCAGATTAGCCCTCCCGAGGAAGAACAGAGGGTGGCGGCGGCTCCGCGACGGAAAACTACGAAAAGAACTTCTGATCTGGGGTTTCCATGTCGCGAGTAAAAATACGAGGCAAAGTAGGGCACCAAGGGGTGTGGGGCCCACCCAGGCGACCCCCCGGCGCGGCCAGGGGCTGCGCCGCGCCACCAGGGCACCTGGGCACCCCCTGGCCCCCCTCTGGCCCCACTTCTGGCTCCTGGTTTCTTCGGTTGCGTGGATTTTCTGTGATTTTTCGTGGATTTTTCTGAGATACCTAAAAATCCGTTTTCCTGCACACAATAAAACCATACATGCAGCTCTGCTGAAAACAGCGTCAGTCCGGGTTAGTTTAATTCAAATCATGCAAGAATGAGGTCAAAACAATATCAAAAGTGTTTGGAAAAGTAGATACGTTTGAGACGTATCAGTCTCCAACGTATCTATAATTTTTATTGTTCCATGCTATTATATTATCCTTCTAGGATGTTTTATGGGCTTTTATGTACACTTTTATATGATTTTTTGGACTAATCTATTAACCTAGAGCCCAGTGCCAGTTTCTGTTTTTTCCTTGTTTTTGAGTTTTACAGAAAAGGAATATCAAACGGAGTCCAATTGACGTGCCAATTTTTGATGATTTTTTCTGGACCAAAAGAAGCCCCCGAAGTAAAAGAGTTGGGCCAGGAGAGCCACGGGCTGCCCACGAGGGTGGGGGCGCGCCCACCCCAAGTGGTGGCGCCCCCCTATCTCGTGGACAGCCCAAAAACCCCCTGACTTGTGACCTACGCCAAAAAAAAATCCTATAATACAGAAACCTCTGGAAAATAACCTAGATCAGGAGTTCCGCCTCCGAAAGCCTCTATTGCCACCGAAAACTAATCTAGACCCGTTCTGGCACCCTGCCGGAGGGGGTGATCCCTCTTCGGTGGCTATCTTCATCATCCCGGCGCTCTCCATGATGAGGAGGGAGTAGTCCACCCTCGGGATTGAGGGTATGTACCAGTAGCAATGTGTTTGATCTCTCACTCTCGTGTTCTTGAGATGGCACGACCTTGATATATTGCGAGCTTTGCTATTATATTTGGATCTTGTCATGTTTCTCCCCCTCTACTCTTGTAATGGATTTATTTTTCCCTTTGAAGTTATCTTATCAGATTGAGTCTTTAAGGATTTGAGAACACTTGATGTATGTCTTGCATGTGCTTATCTGTGGTGACAATGGGATATCACGTGATCTACTTGATGTATGTTTTGGTGATCAACTTGCGGGTTCCATGACGTAGGGAATCTATGCATAGGGGTTGGCACACGTTTTCGTCTTGACCCTCCGGTAGAAACTTTGGGGCACTCTTTGAAGTTCTTTGTGTTGGTTGAATAGATGAATCTGAGATTGTGTGATGCATATCCAATAATCATGCCCACGGATACTTGAGGTGACAATGCAGTATCTAGGTGACATTAGGGTTTTGGTTGATTTGTGTCTTAAGGTGTTATTCTAGTACGAACTCTATGATAGATCGAACGGAAAGAATAGCTTTGTGTTATTTTACTACGGACTCTTGAATAGATCGATCAGAAAGAATAACTTTGAGGTGGTTTCGTACCCTACCATAATCTCTTCGTTTGTTCTCCACTATTAGTTACTTTGGAGTGACTCTTTGTTGCATGTTGAGGGCTAGTAATATGATCCAGTTATGTTATTATTGTTGAGAGAACTTGCACTAGTGAAAGTATGAACCCTAGGCCTTGTTTCCTATCATTGCTACACCATTTATGCTCACTTTTACCTTTAGTTATCTTGCTGTTTTTATATTTTCAGATTACAAAAACCTATATCTACCATCCATATTGCACTTGTATCACCATCTCTTCGCCGAACTAGTGCACCTATACAGTTTACCATTGTATTGGGTGTGTTGGCGACACAAGAGACTCTTTGTTATTTGGTTGCAGGGTTGCTTGAGAGAGACCATCTTCATCCTACACCTCCCACGGATTGATAAACCTTAGGTCATCCACTTGAGGGAAATTTGCTACTGTCCTACAAACCTCTGCACTTGGAGGCCCAACAACGTCTACAAGAAGAAGGTTGTGTAGTAGACATCATGGGTCAAGCTCCAGTTTGCTGCAATTCTTTAGACATGACTGACACTCAGAACACTGTGAAGCAGAATCACTATTATGCGCATGAAATCTTCGATCGCACTTGGGCTATTCTTTCACATCACTTCAATGCTAAAGTACTCAAGGAGATGGACTTCCAACAGGACTTTGACTGGTCTCAGCCACCTTCGAAGAAATTCAAGATGGTTAAAGTTCCTCAGCTGGTCACAAGTTCATTTTCTTCATCGAGCGCGACGGATGAAGCTGAAGATTTGGACGACACTGCAGCAGGCCCTACATCAACGGACGACCCCAACAACGCTGTCGGTCTCCCATCGACATCATGATGATATTCTTTAGGGGCGTTAGTCCTCATTTTTCGTCCCTTTTGGTCATTGATGACAAAGGGGGAGAAATTTGAGTTAGTCTTCAAGCGGGTCTCTTATATGGGCTATATTTTCATTAAGTTACAACTCTCGCTCTTCTGAGGTGTTTGCTCTGATGAGTTGTAAACTTAAGTCCGATGGTGGTCTGGCACTTTTTGAACTGCTTTATGCATGCTTATTTCCTTAGTACCTTAATGCAAGCATGCTAAATTTTATCAGACACCATATTTCATCATGAATTTCAAATTCTTCAAATCATATGTTAAATTCTTGTATAAATTACAAGATATAGGGGGAGATCTCCATGATACTACTCTACAATGTGCATTTGCTACTCAAGAAAAATCCTCAAACATGCACATCTTCAGGGGGAGTTCTTATATATCTTGTAATCAAATTCCTCAATATAAGTTGTTACACTTCATATGTTCATCCTCGTTGAAAACTTAACCTATTTGTCATCAATCACCAAAAAGGGGGAGATTGTAAGTGCATCTAGTGCCCCTTAGTGATTTTGGTGTATTGAAGACTTATAGGTTAAGGGACTAATGTGTTTGTGAGTGTACATAGGTACTATAAGTCTATGAGGAGTTTGATATTTACGAAGGAAGACGACCCCTAAAAATGTATGTCTTCAGTTGAAGACTTGGGTTTTCTTGAAGACTTTGAAAATGAGGAAATTGGTGTGACCTTGAAGACTTGGATATTCATGCGAGGATTATAAAGCGTGAAGACTTTTGTTTTCGTAGTTTCATTTTCTCTTTCTTGAGTCATAGGAAACACGGTACTGTTAAAGGGGGTCGAGGTAAAAATAAGGAAACATATTTTCAAGTGATGCTCAACTCAAAGCTTACACTAGCCAATACCTTCGAGTGAAGCCATTGGAAATCTCATACAGTTTAGTCAATTTCTTCAGTAACAGAGATGAAGTTCTTCTGTTCCCCGAGGAGTTTGTTCTTACTGAGGAGTTAGGAATTCGCCAGTGTGGATTGCCTACAAGTGAGGAACATGATAGCCCTGAGGAACTTGAGAGCTCAAATTTCCGACCGTTGCTGTGCTATGCGCCAGCTGTCCCAAAAATACCCTATCCACCTAACGGCCATATCATTGAAGGGAATTTATGTCTTATCATGTCGGGCTGCTCCCTAGGCTATAAATAGCCGCCCCCTACAACCACTAGTTGGTTGGATGCTCCGAGAGAAACTGACACTTGTCATTAAAGCAACCTATCATTCGAGGACTTTGAGCGAAAATCATCAAGTGAGGAAAAACCCAAAACTCCAACACCTAAAACCCAAAGTGATAGGGCATCACTGAAGAGAGTGTTCCTGTGTGGAACTGGCGCGCTTGTTACCTTTGAAGAATGTGATCTTCCAAACGGTTAGGCGTCAATGGTCTAGAGCATCCAAGAGGAATTGTGGATCGCCGGGTGACCAAGTATGTGAAGGTCTGGAAGTCACCTGTGAAGACTTACCACGAGTGATTGGGCGAGGTCTGTATGACCTTAGCTCAAGGGGAATACGGTGAGGACTAGGTGTGCTAGACTGTGTGTCCAGGATTGGGTGTCCAGGACTGTGTGTCCTCAGGTTTGAATACCTAGCCGCCCTAACCAGATGTACAATTGTCACAACAGTTGGAACTGGTCTAACAAATCATTGTCTTCACCAAGCCTACTCATTCTATTTCCTCAACCCTTCCATTCACTCATTCATGTGTTGATGAACTTGATCTGTACTGTTTGAAGACTCTGACTGAAGACTTTCTAAATTTCCTCAACCCTATTTCTTCAGTCCTCAGTCTTCAGCCTGCTTATCCTGTTTACACGCTACTTGTTCTCTGTGTGTGCTTTCATTTCATCATGATAACTATGCTACTGCTTTGTTGTGCATGCACTTGAGTATCTATTCTGCTGCTTAGGAAATTCCTCAGTTAGAATTTCCTCAGTGATGAATTTGTTAAAATAGCCTATTCACCCCTACTCTAGTCGATATAATGCACTTTCACTATCTTCCATGGTTGGGGTGGAACAGATTGACTTGGTTTTTAGAATTTTGTGATCAGGGTCAACCGATCTGCTGCATAAAAAAATTATTGGGCCATTCTATTCTCTTGGTTGCTTCTCCTTCAGAGTCTATTCAGGACGAATCTTTAGTCCTCCCGTTATATTACTTGTGTGTACTTTTTCCCTGTTTCTGTTGAGAGTGAGTATGTGCTACTTCTTGAGCTTGCATTGATTTTTCCATTGAAGAGGAAAGGGTGATGCAGCAAAGTAGAGATAAGTATTTCCTTCAGTTGAGAACCAAGGTATCAATCCAGTAGGAGGCACAAGCAAGTCTGCAATCTATGCACCTGCACAAACTAACAAGCACTTGCACACAACACGGAAAAGGGGTTGTCAATCCCTTCACGGTCACGAACAAGAGTGAGATCTGATAGAGATAGATTTAAAACTAAAGTAAAAAAAGCTAAATTTAGTAAACACAAAATAATAGCAGCAAGATATTTTTGGGTTTTTGGTTTTGTAGATCTGAAAGTATAAGATGGAAAATAGACCCGGCGGCCATAGTTTTCACTAGAGGCTTCTCTCGCGAAGAAAGCATACGGTGGGTGAACAAATTACTGGCGAGCAATTGATAGAAAAGCGCAAAGTTATGACGATATCTGAGGCAATGATCATGAATATAGGCATCACGTCCGTGACAAGTAGACCGACTCCTGCCTGCTTCTACTACTATTACTCCACTCGTCGACCGCTATCCAGCATGCTTCTAGAGTATTAAGTTAAAAATAGAGTAACCTCTTAAGCAAGATGGCATGATGTAGAGGGATAAACTCATGCAATATGATATAAACCCCATCTTGTTACCCTTACTGGCAACAATACAATACATGCCTCTCTACTCTTTCTGTCACTCGGTTAGGACATGGCAAGATTGAACCCATCACAAAGCACCTCTCCAATTGCAAGAAAAACGAATCTAGTTGGCCAAACCAAATCGAATAGATCGAAGAAAAATACAAAGCGATCTTAACCATTGTCGATGTACTGGGAACGACACCTATGGGATCACAAGAGTCCCTACTACGGTTGCGGGGCGCGGGGTTGAGAGAAGAGCGGATCAAACAGATAGCACACGGTTCGTTTACCCAGGTTCGGGCCACGAGGATGCGTAAAACCCTACTCCTGCTTTGGTGGATTGTATGTTTGTGTTCTTCAGCTAGCTATGGGGCGTGAGGAGCTCCAAAAAGCCGAATCCTCCTCCTGGTCGCCTCGGGCCTCCTTTTATAGGGAAAAGGGGTTGCCACAGTGACACATAGGAGGTGGAAAGGGTACAGTGATGCGAGGTTATCCCTCGCATTACATGACACGACACATTTAAAGCGTCTTGCTTAGGTGTCCTTGCTTTATCGGGGACGGTGGAGATATCCGTCTTGTCCGTCGCCGCTCCTTCTTGCGTCGACACGCACCCTGGCCAGCGATGCCTGAGATGCCATGTAGGTAGGCAGGCAGCTGAGGTGGCACTATGGTGGGTCTTCACAAAGATCTGCCTGCCGCCACGTAGGTGTCTGCCCAGCTGGTTGGGTCGGCGGCTGCATAAGGCGGTGGGAGTTTAGTCGGCGTGGGCCTGATGGTGGCCCTGCGGATGTCCTCGACAAGGGCTTTACCGGGTCCCTGGCAAGGGTCTTGCCGTGGCGCCTGCTGCTATCCCCGGCAAGGTGCTTGCCGGAGGTCTTGTGGTCTTCCTTGGCTGGGATCCCGCCAAGGGTCGTCATCTTCTTAGTGCATATCTGATCTTGAATGTCTTCACAAAGATCTACATGCCACTACGGGGATGTCTCCCGAATCCTTGCCCCATGGGGGCAGTGGACTCAAGGTTGATTTGCTCCGTAGGCGTGGGGCGAGTTGCTGCGGCAAGGGTCTTGTCGGGGCTGCGAAAACTGGCTCCCGGCAAGGATCTTGCCGGGGGAACCCGCTTCGTCCCTTTGCTCTTTGTGGTCTTGTTCTTTGGTGTTGCTCCAGTTCCATCGAGCTTCGGTCTTACCCTGGCTCACCTCCCTTGCCTTGCTTGGTGCGGCGGTGCCCGTAGCTCAGACTGCCCGTGCACAGTCATAGGGGTGCAAAAAAGTGTACCCCCCTTTCTGTACACCGACAGGAGCCCCCGGGCCTGGGCCACACATAAGCGCGACGCGTTGTTGGGCTAGGCCCAAAACGGTGCGCGGGCAGGCAGGGCGGTTTTTACCGCGGTAAGATTTTTCGCGCGCTGCGCCTCCCACGATCCGCGCGCATGGCGCGGTGTGGAGGGGTGTGCGTGACGTGGGCGGCATGCGCGTGGCGGTTCCCGCAAGCATGCGTCACATCACAGTTAATGTGAAAGGAGGCGGCCCGCGTTTTCCCCCATAAGAAGGAATAACCGCGGGCGCGCTGCTCACCTTCTCTGTTTTCCTCGCGCCTTCTCCAATCTCAGAGTCGCTGTTTCCTCTCTTCCTTCCTTCCTAAGCTTCCGCCGTCGCCTGTCGTCGTTGCTTCGCCATCCCCCCTCCCTCAGTCCTCCCGATCCCGCCTGGATCGGGGAGGCAGGCAACGACGGCGGATACCGGCGCTCCGGCGAAGGGAGGAGGCATCTGACGAGGCAAGGGCGGCGGGGACCCGCCGGAGTGGGGACGTCCGAGGCCGGGGACGGTGGATCCGGCGCTGGCGGCGAGATCCCGGCCAGATCCGATCGGCGGCGGGGCAGGAGAGGAGCGGCTTCACTCTGGCGGCGCAGCTCGCCGACGGGAGGCGGGGTGGAGGCTAGGAGGCGGCGGCGTCCGGCGGCGGAGCGGAGGCAGGCCGGCGGCATGCGGTGGCGCGGTGGAGGCGGCGCAGCTCGGGAGGCGCGGGATCCGGGACGGTGGCGTGGTGCTCCGGCGAAGGGACGGCGAGGTCCGATGAGCTCCGACGAGCGAGCGGCTGCGGGAGGCGGTCGGGCGCACGGCGGTGCGGAGGCGGGCTCGCGCTGGCCCCGGATGGGCTCTGCGGGCCGCGGCGACGGGGAGGCAAGAGGAGGCCGGCGTGGGACAGGTGGCGCGCTCCCATTGGCCCGGGGCGGCGGGGCTGCTGATGTGGCATGCTCTGATTGGGCGGAGCGAGTTGGCTGGGGCGCTGGACGTGTCCGGCGGCGGAACGGACATGTCCGATGCGCGGTGGGAGCGGGGCTAGGGTTTCATCTGCGAAAATGGAGGGGGAGGCACCTATTTATAGATTCTGGGAGCTAGGAAGGTCCGAATGAGGAGCGGTTTTCGGCCACACAATCACGATCCAACGACCGAGAGGATGGAGGGGGTTAGAATGGGCTTGGGGGCTGTGTGAAAGGGGCGCTAGGCCAAAAGAGAGAAGGCTTCCGGCGGTTAACACGGTTAACCGTTGGGCTATCAAACAAACTCCGAATGCGACAAAAATTGACAGGCGGTCTACCTATGCTATAATAAGACCACACGCCAAGTTTCAACTCATTCCGAGAACATTTTACGGCCACTCATAAAATAAATATTCGGAGATGCCGCGGGCGCGTGCAAGTGTGTCTGGGCTCAGAACGGACAACGGAAAGGACGAGGGGACTCGGACGGATGCAAGTTTTGAAAACATGATGATGCAACACACATGATGACAAGGCAAAGATGCACACGCAAGCAAATGACCTGACAACGACGACGAATAACTGGCTGACACCTGGCGCACCGGTCTCGGGGTGTCACACATCATCTCTAAATCTTCAACCCAAGCAGAAGAACCCTCATGCAACAAAGCAGAAATTCAAGGCTGATGATTTCTTTGCTGAACATCAATTCTTCACTGAATTCAACCCTTATGACTCAGCAAGACTTCGTCGCAACTGGTTCTGGACAACAACTCAGATGAATTTTTATTCTTCACTGCTTTTCGACAAGGACAAGGTATTTGAGCATCGTCAAATTCCTCATGTTGACATGGAATCCATTCCTTGCTTTGAGCCCATGCTGAATTTACATCACGAAGCGGGGCTTCTGAGTTTCTACTCTGACATCTGTGAGTGTAATGAAGAACTCATTCTTCAGTTCTATGTCACCTTGCATCTGACTGGTGATGTAAATGATGTGAATTCATGGGTGCTGGACTGGATGTCTGAAAG
Organism: Secale cereale; assembly: GCA_902687465.1. Classification (NCBI taxonomy): domain Eukaryota; kingdom Viridiplantae; phylum Streptophyta; class Magnoliopsida; order Poales; family Poaceae; genus Secale; species Secale cereale. Next base: position 840,785,362 of record LR738710.1, read on the forward strand.
TACTCACTAAAAAGCACGAGCAACTGAATTTCTTCACGCTCTCCCAGTTCATCCTCCTGCTGACGACGCAAGAAGAATCCATGATGAACCTGAACTTCAAAATCATCTGATGGAAGTGCTGATGAAGCCTTTGTAGGCTGGCCAATCTCCAAGAACAACCTTCCTTGTGAATGATTTGCTTTATGTGCCAAGGGCCATCTACCGCATACTCACCAAAACCCTCAGTCCAATTAAGGGCCACAACTCTGAAGAAGAAGATGTTGTTGGCATCATGAAGAATCTGATGTTCAATATCATGCATGGGATTCCCATTACCATGATTTCTTCATGAGGACTTTGGCGAATGTTGCGCTGTCACCTTTTGAGTTGAAGTCGTATGCTCCCTGGATTATGAGATTCATCAGAACAAGGTCTTCAATTGCATACAAGGCTGACTTTCAGAATCACCTCAGCTATTTGCCTCCTTTTGAAGTCCTCAAACGAACTATTTCCTTAGTTGATGGGAAGGGCAAAGCTGCTATCATTGATGCAGGTACTCGTCCTTTGGATGGCCAGATTCACAAAGCTGCATCTTATTCTACCAATGATGATTCTGCAACCCAAGACACTACCGCAAATGCTTCCAAGGAAATCCCTCAAGCAACTATTCCATGAGTGATGACTGGCCGTGTGCTTCTCCTAAGTCTTCATTATAAAGTTGATCAAAATCACAAGTGGGTTGATACGTCTCCAACGTATCTATAATTTTTGATTGTTCCATGCTATTATATTATCCTTCTAGGATGTTTTATGGGCTTTTATGTACACTTTTATATGATTTTTGGGACTAACCTATTAACCTAGAGCCCAGTGGCACTTTCTGTTTTTTCCTTGTTTTTGAGTTTTACAAAAAAGGAATATCAAACGGAGTCCAATTGACGTGCCAATTTTTGATGATTTTTTCTGGACTAAAAGAAGCCCCCGAAGTAAAAGAGTTGGGCCAGGAGAGCCACGGGCTGCCCACGAGGGTGGGGGCGCACCCACCCCAAGTGGTGGCGCCCCCTATCCCGTGGACAGCCCGAATACCCCCTGACTTGTGACCTACGCCAAAAAATCCAATAATACAGAAACCTCTGGAAAATAACCTAGATCGGGAGTTCCGCCTCCGAAAGCCTCCGTTGCCACCGAAAACTAATCTAGACCCGTTCTGGCACCTTGCCAGAGGGGGTGATCCCTCTTCGATGGCTATCTTCATCATCCCGGCGCTCTCCATGATGAGGAGGGAGTAGTCCACCCTCGGGGCTGAGGGTATGTACCAGTAGCTATGTGTTTGATCTCTCACTCTCGTGTTATTGAGATGGCACGACCTTGATGTATTGCAAGCTTTGCTATTATATTTGGATCTTGTGATGTTTCTCCCCCTCTACTCTCTTGTAATGGATTTAGTTTTCCCTTTGAAGTTATCTTATCGGATTGAGTCTTTAAGGATTTGAGAACACTTGATGTATGTCTTGCATGTGCATATTTGTGGTGACAATGGGATATCACGTGATCTACTTGATGTATGTTTTGGTGATCAACTTGCGGGTTCCGTGACCTTGGGAATCTATGCATAGGGGTTGGCACACGTTTTCGTCTTCACCCTCCGGTAGAAACTTTGGGGCACTCTTTGAAGTTCTTTGTGTTGGTTGAATAGATGAATCTGAGATTGTGTGATGCATATCCAATAATCTTGCCCACGGATACTTGAGGTGACAATGGAGTATTTAGGTGACATTAGGGTTTTGGTTGATTTGTGTCTTAAGGTGTTATTCTAGTACGAACTCTATGATAGATCGAACGGAAATAATAGCTTTGTGTTATTTTACTACGGACTCTTGAATAGATCGATCAGAAAGAATAACTTTTAGGTGGTTTTGTACCCTACCATAATCTCTTCGTTTGTTCTCCACTATTAGTTAATTTGGAGTGACTCTTTGTTGCATGTTGAGGGCTAGTAATATGATCCAGTTATGTTATTATTGTTGAGAGAACTTGCACTAGTGAAGTATGAACCCTAGGCCTTGTTTCCTATCATTGCAACACCGTTTACGCTCACTTTTACCTTTAGTTACCTGGCTGTTTTTATATTTTCAGATTACAAAAACCTATATCTACCATCCATATTGCACTTGTATCACCATCTCTTCGCCGAACTAGTGCACCTATACAGTTTACCATTGTATTGGGTGTGTTGGCGACACAAGAGACTCTTTGTTATTGTTGGGGAACGTAGTATTTTAAAATTTTCCTACGATCACGCAAGATCTATCTACCAGATGCATAGCAACGAGAGGGAAGAGTGTGTCTAGGTACCCTCGTAGACCGGAAGCGGAAGCGTCAAGTGACGCAGTTGATGTAGTCGAACTTCTTCACGATCCAACTGATCAAGCACCGAACGTACGGCACCTCCGCGTTCAGCACACGTTCAGCTTGATGACGTCCCACGAGCTCCTGATCCAGTTGAGCTTCATGGGAGAGTTTCGTCAGCACGACGGCATGGTGACGGATATGATGTATCTACCGGCGCAGGGCTTCGCCTAAGCACTGTGACGGTATGACCGATGTGTGTTTCTGTAGAGGGGGGCACCGCACACGGCTAGAACAATTCAACTTGTGTGTCCTAGGGTGCCCCCCTGCCCCCGTATATAAAGGAGCAAGGGAGAGGCCGGCCCTAGAGGGGGCGCGCCAAGTGTGGGGAGTCCTACTAGGATTCCTAAGTCCTAGTAGGATTCTCCTTTCCTTTCCGGAGTAGGAGAGAAGGAAAGAGGTGGAGAGGGAGAAGGAAAAGGGGGCTGCACCCCTTGTCCAATTCGGACCAGAGGGGGGCGCGCGCCTCCTTCCTTTTGGCCTTTCTCCTCTATTCCCGTATGGCCCAATAAGGCCCATATACTCCGAAAAATACCCGAATCACTCGGAACCTTTCCGATGTCCGAATATAGTCGTCCAATATATCGATCTTTACGTCTCGACCATTTCGAGACTCCTCGTCATGTCCTCGGTCTCATCCGGGACCCCGAACTCCTTCGGTACATCAAAACTCATAAACTCATAATACCAATCGTCATCAAACGTTAAGCGTGCTGACCCTACGGGTTCGAGAACTATATAGACATGACCGAGACTCATCTCCGGTCAATAACCAATAGCGGAACCTGGATGCTCATATTGGCTCCTACATATTCTACGAAGATCTTTATCTGTCAAACCGCATAACAACATACGTTGTTCCTTTTGTCATTGGTATGTTACTTGCCCGAGATTCGATCGTCGGTATCTCTATACCTAGTTCAATCTCGTTACCGCAAGTCTCTTTACTCGTTCCGTAATACATCATCTCGTGACTAACTCATTAGTCTTTTGCTTGCAAGGCTTATTATGATGTGCATTACCGAGAGGGCCCAGAGATACCTCTCCGACACTCGGAGTGACAAATCCTAGTCTTGATCTATGCCAACACCACGAACACTTTCGGAGACACATGTAGAGCATCTTTATGATCACCCAGTTACGTTGTGAAGTTTGATAGCACACAAGGTGTTCCTACGGTATTCGGGAGTTGCATAATCTCATAGTCATAGGAACATGTATAAGTCATGAAGAAAGCAATAGCAGTAAAACTGAACGATCATAGTGCTAAGCTAACGGATGGGTCTTGTCCATCACATCATTCTCCTAATGATGTGATCCCGTTGATCTAATGACAACTCATGTCTATGGTTAGGAAACATAACCATCTTTGATCAATGAGCTAGTCTAGTAGAGGCATACTAGGGACACTCTGTTTTGTCTATGTATTCACACATGTACTAAGTTTCCGGTTAATACAATTCTAGCATGAATAATAAACATTTATCATGATATAAGGAAATATAAATAACAACTTTATTATTGCCTCTAGGGCATATTTCCTTCAGTCTCCCACTTGCACTAGAGTCAATAATCTAGCTCACATCGCCATGTGATTTAATACCGATAGTTCACATCGTTATGTGAATAACACCCATAGTTCACATCGCCATGTGACCAACACCCAAAGGGTTTACTAGAGTCAATAATCTAGTTCACATCGCTATGTGATTAATACCCAAGAGTAATAAGGTGTGATCATGTTTTGCTTATGAGAGAAGTTTAGTCAACGGGTCTGTCACATTCAGATCCGTATGTATTTCGCAAATTTCTATGTCTACAATGCTCTGCATGGAGCTACTCTAGCTAATTGCTCCCACTTTCAATACGCATCCAGATTGATACTTAGAGTCATCTGGATTTAGTGTCAAAGCTTGCATCGGTGTAACCCTTTATGACGAACTCTTTATCACCTCCATAATCGAGAAACATTTCCTTAGTCATCCAGTTACTAAGGATAATTTTGACCGCTGTACAGTGATCTACTCCTGGATCACTATTGTACCCCCTTGACAAACTCATGGCAAGGTACACAACATGTTTGGTACACAGCATGGCATACTTTATAGAACCTATGGCTGAGGCATAGGGAATGACTTTCATTCTCTCTATATTTTTCTGCCGTGGTCTGGCTTTGAGTCTTACTCAACTTCACACCTTACAAGTCAGGCAAGAACTCCTTCTTTGACTGATCCATTTTGAACTACTTCAAAATCTTATCAAGGTATGTACTCATCGAAAGTCTTATCAAGCGTCTTGATCTATCTCTATAGATCTTGATGCCCAATATGTAAGCAGCTTCACCAAGGTCTTTCTTTGAAAAACTCCTTTCAAACACTCCTTTATGCTTTCCAGAAAATTCTACATCATTTCCGATCGACAATATGTCATTCACATATACTTATCAGAAAGGTTGTAGTGCTCCTACTCACTTGTTGTAAATACAGGCTTCACCGCAAGTCTGTATAAATCTATATGCTTTGATCAACTTATCAAAGCGTATATTCCAACTCCGAGATGCTTGCACCAGTCCATAGATGGATCGCCGGAGCTTGCACATTTTGTTAGCACCTTTAGGATTGACAAAACCTTCTGGTTGCATAATATACAAGTCTTCTTCAATAAATCCATTAAAGAATGCAGTTTTGTTATCCATTTGCCAGATTTTATAAAATGCGGCAGTTGCTAACATGATCCGGACAGACTTAAGCATCGCTACGGGTGAGGAAGTCTCATCGTAGTCAACTCCTTGAACTTGTTGAAAAAGTTTCGCAACAAGTCGAGCTTTGTAAACAGTAACATTACCGTCAGCGTCAGTCTTCCTCTTGAAGGTCTATTTATTTTCGATGGCTTGCCGATCATCGGGCAAGTCAACCAAAGTCCACACTTTGTTCTCATACATGGATCCCATCTCAGATTTCATGGCCTCAAGCCATTTTGCAGAATCTGGGCTCATCATCGCTTCCTCATAGTTCGTAGGTTCATCATGGTCCAGTAACATGACTTCCAGAACCGGGTTGCCATACCACTCTGATGCGGAACGAACTCTGGTTGATCTACGAAGTTCGGCAGAAACTTGATCTAAAGTTTCATGATCATCATCATTAGCTTCCTCACTAATTGGTGTTGGAATCACTGGAACTAGTTTCTGTGATGTTCCACTTTCCAATTCGGGAGAAGGTACAATTACGTCATCAAGTTCTACTTTCCTCCCACTCACTTCTTTCGAGAGAAACTCCTTCTCTAGAAAGGATCCACTCTTAGCAACAAAGACCTTGCATTCGGATCTGTGATAGAAGGTGTACCCAACAGTTTCTTTTGGGTATCCTATGAAGATTTACTTCTCCGATTTGGGTTCGAGCTTATCATGTTGAAACTTTTTCACATAAGCATCGCAGTCCCAAACTTAAAGAAATGACAGCTTAGGTTTCTCGTCAAACCACAGTTCATACGGTGTCATCTCCACGGATTTAGATGGTGCCCTATTGAACGTGAATGTAGCTGTCTGTAATGCATAACCCCAAAAGCGATAGTGGTAGATCGGTAAGAGACATCATCGATCGGACCATATCTAATAAAGTACGGTTATGACGTTCGGACACACCATTACACTGTGGTGTTCCAGGTGTCGTGAGTAGTGAAACTATTTCACATTGTTTTTACAGAAGACCAAACTCGCTAACTCAAATATTTTACCTCTACGATCATATCGTAGAAACTCTTATTTTCTTGTTACGATGATTCTCCACTTCACTCTGAAATTCTTTGAACTTTTCAAATGTTTCAGACTTGTGCTTCATTAAGTAGATATACCATATCTGCTGAAATCATCAGTGAAGGTCAGAAAATAACGATACCCGCCGCGAGCTTCAACACTCATTGGTCCACATACATCTGTATGTATGATCTCCAAAAAATCTGTTGCTCGCTCCTTTGTTCCGGAGAACGGAGTTTTAGTCATCTTGCCCATGAGGCATGGTTCGCAAGCACCAAGTGATTCATAATCAAGTGATTCTAAAAGTCCATCACTATGGAGTTTCTTCATGCGCTTTACACCATTATGACCTAAACGGCAGTGCCACAAATAAGTTGCACTATCATTATTAACCTTGCATCTTTTGGCTTCAATATTATGAATATGTGTATCACCACGATCGAGATCCAACAAACTATTTTCATTGGGTGTATGACCATCGAAGGTTTTATTCATGTAAACAGAATAACAATTATTCTATGACTTTAAATGAATAACCGTATTGCAACAAATATGATCAAATCATATTCATGCTCAACGCAAATGCCAAATAATATTTATTTAGGTTTTACACTAATCCCGAAAGTATAGGGAGTGTGCGATGATGATCATATCAATCTTGGAACCACTTCCAACACACATCGTCACTTCACCTTTAACTAGTCTCTGTACATTCTGCAATTCTCGTTTGGAGTTACTAATTTTAGCAACTGAACCGGTATCAAATACCCAGGGGTTGCTATGAACACTAGTAAAGTACACATCAATAATCTGTATATCAAAATATACCTTTGTTCACTTTGCCATCCTTTTTATCCGCCAAGTATCTAGGGCAGTTCCACTTCCAGTGACCATTTCCTTTGCAGTAGAAGCACTTAGTTTCAGGCTTGAGTTTTAGCTTTGGGTTTCATCACGGGAGTGAAAACTTGCTTGTCATTCTTCTTGAAGTTCCCCTTCTATCCCTTTGCCCTTTACTTGAAACAAGTGGTCTTGTTAACCATCAACACTTGATGCTTTTTCATGATTTCTACCTTCGCCGACTTCAGCATCGCGAAGAGCTCGGGAATTCCTTTCGTCATCCCTTGCATATTATAGTTCATCACGAAGTTCTACTAACTTGGTGATAGTGACTAGAGAACTTTGTCAATTACTATCTTATCTGGAAGATTAACTCCCACTTGATTCAAGTAATTGTAGTACCCAGACAATCTGAGCACATGCTCACTGGTTGAGTTATTCTCCTCCATCTTGTAGGCAAAGTACTGTCAGAAGTCTTATACCTCTCGACACGGGCATGAGTATGAAATACTAATTTCAACTCTTGGAACATCTTATATGCTCCGTGGCGTTCAAAACGTTTTTGAAGTCCCGGTTCTAAGCCGTAAAGCATGGTGCACTTAAACTATCAAGTAGTCATCATACCGAGCTTTTGTCAAAACGTTCATAACGTCTACATCTGCTCCTGCAATAGGTCTGTCACCTAGCGGTGCATCAAGGACATAATTCTCTGTGCAGCAATGAGGATAATCCTCAGATCACGGAACAATTCCGCATCATTGCTACTAACATCTTTCAACTTAGTTTTCTCTTGGAACATATAAAAAATAAACGGGGAGCAACATCGTGAGCTATTGATCTACAACATAGATATGCTAATACTACGAGGACTAAGTTCATGATAAATTAAAGTTCAATTTAATCATATTACTTAAGAACTCCCACTTAGATAGACATCCCTCTAGTCATCTAAATGATCACGTGATCCAAATCAACTAAACCATGTCTGATCATCACGTGAGATGGAGTAGTTTCAATGGTGAACATCTTATGTTGATCATATCTACTATATGATTCACGCTCGACCTTTCGATCTCCAGTGTTCCGAGGCCATATCTGCATATGCTAGGCTCGTCAAGTTTAACCCGAGTATTCTACATGTGCAAAACTGTCTTACACCCGTTGTATTTGAATGTAGAGCTTATCACACCCGACCATCACGTGGTGTATCAGCACGAAGAACTTTCGCAACGGTGCATACACAGGGAGAACACTTGTACCTTGAAATTTTGTAAGGGATCATCTTATAATGCTACTGTCGTTCTAAGCAAAATAAGAAGCATAATAAGATAAACATCACATGCAAATCAAAATATGTGACATGATATGGCCATCATCATCTTGTGCTTTTGATCTCCATCTCCAAAGCACCGTCATGATCACCTTTGTAACCGGCGCGACACCTTGATCTCCATTGTAGCATCGTTGTCGTCTCGCCAACTATTGCTTCTACGACTATCGCTACTGCTTAGTGATAAAGTAAAGCAATTACATGGCGATTGCATTTCATACAATAAAGCGACAACCATATGTCTCCTGCCAGTTGCCGATAACTTTACAAAACATGATCATCTCGTACAAAACCGTATAACTCATCATGTCTTGACCATATCACATCACAAAATGCCCTGCAAAAACAAGTTAGACGTCCTCTACTTTGTTGTTGCAAGTTTTATGTGGCTGCTACGGACTTTAGCAAGAACCGTTCTTACCTACGCATACAAAACCACAACGATGTTTCGTCAAGTATGTGATGTTTTAACCTTCACAAGGACCGGGCGTAGGCACGCTTGATTCAGCTAAAGTGAGAGAGACAGACACCCGCCAGTCACCTTTAAGCAACGAGTGCTCATAACGGTGAAACCTGTTTCGTGTAAGCGTACGCGTAATGTCGGTCCGGGCCGCTTCATCTCACAATACCGCCAAAGCAAAGTATGACATGCTGGTAAGCAGTATGACTAGTATCGCCCACAACTCATTGTGTTCTACTCGTGCATATCATCTACGCATAGACCTGGCTCATGATACCACTGTTGGGGAACGTAGTATTTTAAAATTTTCCTACGATCACGCAAGATCTATCTACCAGATGCATAGCAACGAGAGGGAAGAGTGTGTCTACGTACCCTCGTAGACCGGAAGCGGAAGCGTCAAGTGACGCGGTTGGTGTAGTCGAACTTCTTCGCGATCCATCCAATCAAGCACCGAACGTACGGCACCTCCGCGTTCAGCACACGTTCAGCTTGATGACGTCCCACGAGCTCTTGATCCAGTTGAGCTTCATGGGAGAGTTTCGTCAGCACGACGGCGTGGTGACGGATATGATGTATCTATCGGCGCAGGGCTTCGCCTAAGAACTGCGATGGTATGACCGAGGTGTGTTTCTGTGGAGGGGGCACCGCACACGGCTAGAAAAATTCAACTTGTGTGTCCTAGGGTGCCCCCCTGCCCCCGTATATAAAGGAGCAAGGGAGAGGCCGGCCCTAGATGGGGCGCGCCAAGTGTGGGGAGTCCTACTAGGACTCCCAAGTCCTAGTAGGATTCTCCTTTCCTTTCCGGAGTAGGAGAGAAGGAAAGAGGTGGAGAGGGAGAAGGAAAAGGGGGCTGCACCCCTTGTCCAATTCGGACCAGAGGGGGGGCGCGCGCCTCCTTCCTTTTGGCCTTTCTCCTCTATTCCCGTATGGCCCAATAAGGCCCATATACTCCGAAAAATACCCGAATCACTCGGAACCTTTCCGATGTCCGAATATAGTCGTCCAATATATCGATCTTTACGTCTCGACCATTTCGAGACTCCTCGTCATGTCCCCGGTCTCATCCGGGACTCCGAACTCATTCGATACATCAAAACTCATAAACTCATAATATCGATCGTCATCAAACGTTAAGCGTGCGGACCCTACGGGTTCGAGAACTATGTAGACATGACCGAGACTCATCTTCGGTCAATAACCAATAGTGGAACCTGGATGCTCATATTGGCTCCTACATATTCTACGAAGATCTTTATCGGTCAAACCACATAACAACATACGTTGTTCCTTTTGTCATTGGTATGTTACTTGCCCGAGATTCGATCGTCTGTATCTCTATACCTAGTTCAATCTTGTTACCGCAAGTCTCTTTACTCGTTCCGTTATACATCATCTCGTGACTAACTCATTAGTCTTTTGCTTGCAAGGCTTATTATGATGTGCATTACCGAGAGGGCCCAGAGATACCTCTCCGACACTCGGAGTGACAAATCCTAGTCTTGATCTATGCCAACACCACGAACACTTTCGGAGACACCTGTAGAGCATCTTTATGATCACCCAGTTACGTTGTGACGTTTGATAGCACACAAGGTGTTCCTACGGTATTCGGGAGTTGCATAATCTCATAGTCATAGGAACATGTATAAGTCATGAAGAAAGCAATAGCAGTAAAACTAAACGATCATAGTGCTAAGCTAACGGATGGGTCTTCTCCATCACATCATTCTCCTAATGATGTGATCTCGTTGATCTAATGACAACTCATGTCTATGGTTAGGAAACATAACCATCTTTGATCAATGAGCTAGTCTAGTAGAGGCATACTAGGGACACTCTGTTTTGTCTATGTATTCACACATGTACTAAGTTTCCGGTTAATACAATTCTAGCATGGATAATAAACATTTATCATGATATAAGGAAATATATATAACAACTTTATTATTGCCTCTAGGGCATATTTCCTTCAGTTATTTGGTTATAGGGTTGCTTGAGAGAGACCATCTTCATCCTACACCTCCCACGGATTGATAAACCTTAGGTCATCCACTTGAGGGAAATTTGCTACTGCCCTACAAACCTCTGCACTTGGAGGACCAACAACGTCTACAAGAAGAAGGTTGTGTAGTAGACATCATAGGTCAAGCTCCAGTTTGCTGCAATTCTTTAGACATGACTGACACTCAGAACACTATGAAGCAGAATCACTATTATGGGCATGAAATCTTTGATCACACTTGGGCTATTCTTTCACATCACTTCAATGCTAAAGAACTCAAGGAGATGGACTTCCAACAGGACTTTGACTGGTCCCAGCCACCTTCGAAGAAATTCAAGAAGGTTAAAGTTCCTCAGCTGGCCACAAGTTCATTTTCTTCATCGAGCGCGACGGATGAAGCTGAAGATTTGGACGACACTGTAGGAGGCCCTACATCAACGGACGTCCCCAACAACGTTGTCGGTCCTCCATTGACATCATGATGATATTCTTCAGGGGCATTAGTCCTCATTTTTCGTCCCTTTTGGTCATTTGATGACAAAGGTGGAGAAATTTGAGTTAGTCTTCAAGCGGGTCTCTTATATGGGCTATATTTTCGTTAAGTTACAACTCTCGCTCTTCTGAGGTGTTTGCTCTGATGAGTTGTAAACTTAAGTCCGATGGTGGTCTGGCACTTTTTGAACTGCTTTATGCATGCTTATTTCCTTAGTACCTTAATGCACGCATGCTAAATTTTATCAGACACCATATTTCATCATGAATTTCAAATTCTTCAAATCATATGTTAAATGCTTGTATGAATTACAAGATATAGGGGGAGATCTCCATGATACTACTCTACAATGTGCATTTGCTACTCAAGAAAAATCCTCAAACATGCACATCTTCAGGGGGAGTTCTTATATATCTTGTAATCAAATTCCTCAATATAAGTTGTTACACTTCATATGTTTATCCCCATTGAAAACTTAACCTATTTGTCATCAATCACCAAAAAGTGGGAGATTGTAAGTGCATCTAGTGCTCCTTAGTGATTTTGGTGTATTGAATACCTATAGGTTAAGGGACTAATGTGTTAGTGAGTGTACACAGGTACTATAAGTCTATGAGGAGTTTGATATTTACGAAGGAAGTCGACCCCTAAAAATGTATGTCTTCAGTTGAAGACTTGGGTTTTCTTGAAGACTTTGAAAATGAGGAAATTGGTGTGACCTTGAAGACTTGGATATTCATGCAAGGATTATAAAGCGTGAAGACTTTTGTTTTCGTAGTTTCATTTTCTCTTTCTTGAGTTATAGGAAACACGGTACTGTTAAAGGGGGTCGAGGTAAAAATAAGGAAACATATTTTCAAGTGATGCTCAACTCAAAGCTTACACTAGCCAATACCTTCGAGTGAAGCCATTGGAAATCTCATACAGTTCAGTCAATTTCTTCAGTAACAGAGATGAAGTTCTTCTGTTCCCCGAGGAGTTTGTTCTTACTGAGGAGTTAGGAATTCACCAATGTGGATTGCCTACAAGTGAGGAACATGATAGCCCTGAGGAACTTGAGAGCTCAAATTTCCGACCGTTGCTGTGCTATGCGTCAGCTGTCCCAAAAATACCCTATCCACCTAACGGTCATATCATTGAACGGAATTTATGTATTATCATGTCGGGCTGCTCCCTAGGCTATAAATAGCCGCCCCCTACAACCACTAGTTGGTTGGATGCTCCGAGAGAAACTGACACTTGTCATTAAAGCAACCTATCATTCGAGGACTTTGAGCGAAAATCATCAAGTGAGGAAAAACCCAAAACTCCAACACCTAAAACCCAAAGTGATAGGGCATCACTGAAGAGAGTGTTCCTGTGTGGAACTGACACACTTGTTACCTTTGAAGACTGTGATCTTCCAAACGGTTAGGTGTCAATGGTCTAGAGCATCCAAGAGGAATTGTGGATCGCCGGGTGACCAAGTCTGTGAAGGTCTGGAAGTCACCTGTGAAGACTTATCACGAGTGATTGGGCGAGGTCTGTATGATCTTAGCTCAAGGGGAATACGGTGAGGACTAGGTGTGCTAGACTGTGTGTCCAGGATTGGGTGTCCAGGACTGTGTGTCCTCAGGTTTGAATACCTAGCCGCCCTAACCAGATGTACAATTGTCACAACATTTGGAACTGGTCTAACAAATCATTGTCTTCACCAAGCCTACTCGTTCTATTTCCTCAACCCTTCCATTTACTCATTCATGTGTTGATGAACTTGATCTGTACTGTTTGAAGACTCTGACTGAAGACTTTCTAAATTTCCTCAACCCTATTTCTTCAGTCCTCAGTCTTCAGCCTGCTTATCCTGTTTACACGCTACTTGTTCTTTGTGTGTGCTTTCATTTCATCATGATAACTATGCTACTGCTTTGTTGTGCATGCACTTGAGTATCTATTCCGCTGCTTAGGAAATTCCTCAGTTAGAATTTCCTCAGTGATGAATTTGTAAAAATCGCCTATTCACCCCTCCTCTAGTTGATATAATGCACTTTTAGTATCTTCCATGGTTGGGGTGGAACATATTGACTTGGTTTTTAGAATTTTGTGATCGGGGTCAACCGATCTGCTGCATAAAAAAATATTGGGCCATTCTATTCTCTTGGTTGCTTCTCCTTCAGAGTCTATGCAGGACGAATCTTTAGTCCTCCCGTTATATTACTTGTGTGTACTTTTTCCCTGTTTCTGTTGAGAGTGAGTATGTGCTACTTCTTGAGCATGCATTGATTTTTCCATTGAAGAGGAAATGGTGATGCAGCAAAGTAGAGATAAGTATTTCCTTTAGTTGAGAACCAAGGTATCAATCCAGTAGGAGGCACAAGCAAGTCTGCAATCTATGCACCTGCACAAACTAACAAGCACTTGCACACAACACGGAAAAGGGGTTGTCTATCCCTACACGGTCACGAACAAGAGTGAGATCTGTTAGAGATAGATTTAAAACTAAAGTAAAAAAGCTAAATAAAGTAAACACAAAATAATAGCAGCAAGATATTTTTGGGTTTTTGGTTTTGTAGATCTGAAAGTATAAGATGGAAAATAGACCCGGCGGCCATAGTTTTCACTAGAGGCTTCTCTCGCGAAGAAAGGATACGGTGGGTGAACAAATTACTGGCGAGCAATTGATAGAAAAGCGCAAAGTTATGACGATATCTGAGGCAATGATCATGAATATAGGCATCACGTCCGTGACAAGTAGACCGACTCCTGCCTGCATCTACTACTATTACTCCACTCGTCGACCGCTATCCAGCATGCATCTAGAGTATTAAGTTAAAAATAGAGTAACCTCTTAAGCAAGATGGCATGATGTAGAGGGATAAACTCATGCAATAAGATATAAACCCCATCTCGTTACCCTTAATGGCAACAATACAATACGTGGATCTCTACTCTTTCTGTCACTCGGTTAGGACAACGCAAGATTGAACCCATCACAAAGCACCTCTCCCATTGCAAGAAAAACGAATCTAGTTGGCCAAACCAAATCGAATAGATCGAAGCGAAATACAAAGCGATCTTAACCATTGTCGGTGTATTGGGAACGACACCTATGGGATCACAAGAATCCCTACTACGATTGCGGGGCACGGGGTTGAGAGAAGATCGGATCAAACATATAGCACACGGTTCGTTTACCCAGGTTCGGGCCGCGAGGATGCATAAAACCCTACTCCTGCTTTGGTGGATTGTATGTTTGTGTTCTTCAGCTAGCAATGGGGCGTGAGGAGCTCCAAAAAGCCGAATCCCCCTCCTGGTCGCCTCGGGCCTCCTTTTATAGGGAAAAGGGGTTGCCACAGTGGCACACAGGAGGTGGAAAGGGTACAGTGATGCGAGGTTATCCCTCGCATTACATGACAAGGTGCATTTAATGCGTCTTGCTTAGGTGTCCTTGCTTTATCGGGGATGGGGGAGATATCCGTCTTGTCCGTCGCCGCTCCTTCTTGCGTCGACACGCGCCCTGGCCAGCGATGCTTGAGATGCCATGTAGGTAGGCAGGCAGCTGAGGTGGAGCTATGGTGGGTCTTCACGAAGATCTGCATGCCGCCACGCAGGTGCCTGCCCAGCTGGTTGGGTCGGCGGTTGCATAAGGCAGTGGGAGTTTAGTCGGCGTGGGCCTGATGGTGGCCCTGCGGATGTCCTCGGCAAGGGCCTTGCCGGGACCCCGGCAAGGGTCTTGCCGTGGCGCCTGCTGCCATCCCCGGAAAGGTGCTTGCCGGAGGTCTTGTGGTCTTCCTTGGCTGGGATCCAGCCAAGGGTCGTCGTCTTCTTAGTGTGTATCTGATCTTGAATGTCTTCACAAAGATCTGCATGCCACTATGGGGATGTCTCCTGAATCCTTGCCCCATGGGGGCAATGGACTCAAGGGTGATTTGCTCCGTAGGCGTGGGGTGAGTTGCCGTGGCAAGGGTCTTGCCGGGGCTGCTAAAGCCGGCCCCGGCAAGGATCTTGCCGGGGCTGCTAAAACTGGCTCCCGGCAAGGATCTTGCCGGGGGAACCCGCTTCGTCCCTTTGCTCTTTGTGGTCTTGTTCTTTGGTGTTGCTCCAGTTCCATCGAGCTTCGGTCTTACCCTGGCTCACCTCCCTTGCCTTGCTTGGTGCGGCGGTGCCCGTAGCTCAGACTGCCCGTGCACAGTCATAGGGGCGCAAAAAAGTGTACCCCCCTTTTTGTACACCGACAGGAGCCCCCGGGCCTGGGCCACACAGAAGCGCGACGCGTTGTTGGGCTAGGCCCAAAACGGTGCGTGGGCAGGCGGGGCGGTTTTTACCGCGGTAAGATTTTTCGCGTGCTGCGCCTCCCACGATCCGCGCGCATGGCGCGGTGTTGAGGGGTGTGCGTGACGTGGGCGGCATGCGCGGGGCGGTTCCCGCAAGCATGCGTCACATCGTAGTTAATGTGAAAGGAGGCGGCCCGCGTTTTCCCCCATAAGAAGGAATAACCACGGGCGCGCTGCTCACCTTCTCCGCTTTCCTCGCACCTTCTCCAATCTCAGAGCCACCGTTTCCTCTCTTCCTTCCTTCCTAAGCTTCCACCATCGCCTGCCGTCGTTGCTTCACCATCCCCCTCCCTCAGTCCTCCAACTTTCTTAGCCGCCATGGCGTCCAAATCCGCCAAGGGCAAGGGGGTGGCCATGGGCGCCTGGTCTGTGGAGCCGCCTTAGAACACGCTATTGGGGGACCGGGCGAAGTCCGCCTTCTTCTTCCCCTCGACAGTTGACGTCCACGAGCTCCGGGCCTCCTTCAAGCCTCTATGGGGAGCGAAGACGGGGGGAGAGAATTCGGGACATCCGGCGACGTGCGTCATTCCTGCAGCTTGCGCCGGTCCTGGCCCAAATCGGTATCCCTTTGTTGTCGACTATCTTTCTTGCGGGTTATGCCCCCCTTTTCCGATTTCTTCTACGACATCATGCACACCTTCGGCTTCCGCCTCTTGGATTTTACTCCGAATGCGGTGGCGTGCATGGCTTTCTTTGCGCACCTTTGCGAAGGCTTCGTCGGGGTGCAGCCCAACACGGCGCTCTTCCGCCACTATTTCTCCCCTCGGATCCAGCCGGGAGGTGCCGTCTCTGGATGCATCACCTGGATCCCAAGATCTAAGGGGGTGTACCCGGACGGTGCCGTGAAGGAGAGGTGGGATGAATGGCGTGGCCGATGGTGCTGGATTGAAGACGAAGACCCGCCAAGATTCTACAAGGTCCGCCGAGTGCCGCCGGTCCATGGCAGTGATTGGAGCAATGTCGACGTCGCCGAGGGGAGGCTCACTGTCGCCACAACCAGGATTCTCCGGCTCACCTAGGCTAGACTCACCCTTGAGATGATCGGGGCGGACTTTATTCGCGGTCGGATCGCCCCGTTTCACAACAAGGGGAACCCAGCCTGGCTCTTCACGAATCCGGCTGACGTTATGCGACTCCGCCCTGGCCTCGACCACAACTTCACAGTGATGGCACATGCCCATTTCTGCCAGCGGCTCTTTCAGCTTGACGTGGGACGTGATGGCGAGGTCGAACGGACCGGCAAGGCCGGGAGGGCTACCGCAAAGGCCGGCAAGGCCATCAAGGGGCCGTTTTTCAAGTTGCCGGCGGGGGTGGTCCCGTTGTGCAACAATTCGCGTTGGTCCGAGATCATCGCTATGATGCCGGACTGCAACGCACACGACCCTGTCCCAAGCTGGAAGGAGCCGGCGAACGCGGACGTGCAACAATTCTTTGACACCCTGACTGAGGTGTATGTCAATGCTGACGCTGAGCGGTGGCTTGTCATGGACACCACCCAGGAAGAGCTGGACTTCATCGCCACTAGGGCGAGGGAAGCGCAGCTTGCCATGGAGGCCGGCTGAGCCGGGGGCGTGGAGGACAAGGCCGCAACAGCTGTGGAGGAGGAGGAGCTCGCCCGGTGGGTGGTGGCCGCCGGGGAGGCTAGTGGCGCCGTCACCGGAGCTCTGCTTGTCGAAGATGCGGCCGACGAGTCGTCGTGGGAGGAGGACGTGGCGGCGGGCTCGACGCCAGCCAGGGGAAGAGGGAAAGTCCTGCGGTGGGCTAGTGCCGGCGAGCCGGTCCGTCCCGGTAGGGCTACGCAGCCTCAATTGACCCTGGAGGGGTCCAGGCGTCACACGAGGGCCACTACAGCGAAGAGGCTGACAAAGGCCGCTGAGAAGAAGAAGGCAATAGCCCCTTCTCCATCTGGGCGGGCACAAACCCCGCCTTCTTCGCCTCCTACGGCAGATGTCGACTCGGATGTTGACGCGGAGCTCCCTTTTGATCTTGGGCCTCTCAGCCCGAAGAGGAAAAGGAAAGTGGTGGAAGAGGAGGAGATGGATAACAAGTAAGTACTCCGTTCCTTACTGCCATTTCGACTCCCCTAAATTAAGCCACTCATCTTGATCCGTTTTTGCTTTTGCAGGGATGCAAAGACGTTGGCCCAGCGGGTGAAGAGGGCGAGGGCGGCGAGCGTCAGCCCTCAGCTGGGGCTTCAGAGACGCCACTGGTGGTGTTGAGCAGCCCGGACAGCAGCCCCCGGCATAGCCCCCAGCGTAAGTTCGTCACCCTCCTCTTACTCGACATGTGGTAGGTGTTCGATGCCATGGTGCTGACCTTGCCGGGTTTGTAGGAAGGGAGCAGCAGCAGGAGGAGCCGCAGAGGGCTACCCCCAACACACCACCCCCGTCGACTACGTCACCGCGAGGGGCGTCCCCGGCAAGGGCACCAAACACGGAGCCCACACCCATGGAGGAAGAGGGGAACTTGGGTGCTGGTAGCTCTGCCACGGCGCCAAATACTAGCGGGGAGGGGGCTTCTGCTTCACAGCATGGCACTGGTGAGTCACCTGTCCTTCATCTCTGTTTTTCCCTTATTCTTTTTCTTGGCTTCATTGCTCCCATTACTGCCCAGGTCCTCCTTCAACAGATATGGAGGACGTGGACACTGTTGTTGGGAATATTGCTGAGGAGGCCGCGGCAGAGGCCGACAGGATTGCCGCCGAGGAGGCCGCCAAGGATGCTGACGAGGCCGCCGCTGCGGGGGCCGCCAAGGCGACTGGCGAGGCTTCTGCCGAGGGCACCAGCGGTGGGCCTGCCGGGGAAGCCGGCAAGGCCACAGCCGAGGAAGAGGTGGTTGATGATCAGCCTCCTTCCTCCACAACCTCGGGCCCCGGCAGATATCTGAAGGTGGGCGATGATCTCTTCATCCATCTTCCAGGGGCGTCAAGTTCCCGAGCGCCCGCCGGAGGGGAAGTCTTCGACGGCGAGGTGCTCGCCACCACCGGGCTCGAGGTGGTCGATGAACCGGGCGTCGGCGGCGATGGTTCCCCATAAGAGCAGCTTTTTCGTGCCATGGGGGCCAATTTCCGAAAGCTCCAAGTGCTCTATCGTGCCCGTCTGGACAAGGTTAAATCCAGGATGGCAACGGTGGACAAGGTGGAGGTGGACTTCAAGGCGCGCGTTGCTGAGGCGCAGACCTGGTTTCACCAGACTCGCGAGGAGCAGAGGGCCTTCCAGGGGGAATTGGCCAAGCGCGATGTAGAGCTCACCATGAACATGTCTGACATTGAGAAGGCCCAGGAAGAGGCAGCGAATTTGGCTGCCGAGGCTGAGGCAGCCCGGAACCAACATCAAGCCTCATTGGATTCCCAGGAAGAAGACCTCTCCGCGCATGAGGCGAAGCTTGCCGCAATGCTCCGCGGCAAGGATGAGGAGCTCGAGGCCCTTGTCGTGCGGCGGACTCGTGAGCTGGAGCAGAGGCACAAAGAGGCACTCGATGCCCAGGCTCTGGCCCACGCCGGCAAGGTGAAGGAGCTGGAGGTAGAGCAGGACGAGCTGAAGAAACAGGCCCTCAAGCTATCAGACGAGAAGAACACGCTCAACTGCGCCTTGGTAGAGGCGCAAGGAGCGGTCATCAGCAGGGCTGGGGAGCTCTCCGAGGCGCAAAACTCCATCAGAGATCTCAAGCTGAAGCTGGAGAATCTCGAGAAGATGTTGTCGGAGAGCTCGGCTCGGAAGGAGACCTTGACCAGGAGCCTGGAGGAGGAGAAGCAGTAGCGGGCGAACGAGGCCGCCTCCCACCAGGAATACGTGGCGGGCGAGAATAGATGGATCAGCCGGCTGGAGGACGTCGCTGGCAGGGTCACCTCGCAGTTGGCCATCATAGGGATGCAAAACGTGAGGTATGCCCCTGAGTGGAGCGGGACCGTCAACACCAAGCTGACCCAGTTCTTCGAGGGCGTCCTTGGCGCGTTGGCTGATCTTCACTTCAACAGAACGACCACCCTGGCCGGGGAGGCCCAGCGACTTCGCCGGGGGGGGGGGGGTCATGACCAAGGTCCTCACCAAGTTGGCGTACTGGAATCCCGCCCTTGACTTCGAAGCCGTGATGGATAGCTTGCCGGAGGGTACTGACCTCATGGTGCTCAAGGAGCGCATCAAGTCCGTCATCAGCTGCATCGACAAAATCAAGAGGGTGGAAGGCCAGCGCCGGGATTAGGCATCCCATTCTTCTTCGCCGCTGCGGGTTCATGACCAAGACAAGTTTTATCTTTAGGTAGAACCACAACAATGATATGATGTAACATAACTTTGAAGTACTTTTGGGATTATGCATGCTATTTCCCTGTTTGTTGTCTCTTTGTACGTCCACCCTACGCTAGCTGGGTAGGCTTACCGGCGCGGAAACCCAGGGCGGTGTCTTTGGGGACGGGTCCCCATTGGCCTGCCGGGTGAGCCACCTTACCACCCTTAACGCAGCCGCTCGAACTGTCGAGTTTGACTCGAGTCACACTCGAGAGCCTTCCCAATTGTGGAAGGCTACCCTACCATTTCCAACGCAGCCATTTGAACCGTTGAGCAGACTCGAAACAGAACAAAGGCATTGCCGATCGGGAAGGGCCCCATTTGCATGTAGGTTTCTTTTTGTACAAAGAACGACAGCTCCGAGGACCATGACTTTATATAATAGAATGGAAATATCCGGGGTTCGATGTAAATTAGCTTCTGTTTGCAGCCGTTCGAGTGCTGATCTTCCGGCCTCCTTCCTTCTCAAAGAGCCACGAAGACGAAGGAGTGCTGGGCTAACTGCTAGAGCCGATTCTCACAACTGCAGCTCCCCCTACCTGGCGCGCCAAAGATGTCGGTGTATTGGGAATGACACCTATGAGATCACAAGAATCCCTACTACGGTTGCGGGGCGCGGGGTTGAGAGAAGAGCGGATCAAACAGATAGCACACCGTTCATTTACCCAGGTTCAGGCCGCGAGGACGCGTAAAACCCTACTCCTGCTTTGGTGGATTGTATGTTTGTGTTCTTCAGCTAGCTATGGGGCGTGAGGAGCTCCAAAAAGCCGAATCCCCCTCCTGGTCACCTCGGGCCTCCTTTTATAGGGAAAAGGGGTTGCCACAGTGGCACACAGGAGGTGGAAAGGGTACAGTGATGCGAGGTTATCCCTCGCATTACATGACAAGGCGCATTTAATGCGTCTTGCTTAGGTGTCCTTGCTTTATCGGGGACGGGGGAGATATCCGTCTTGTCCATCGCCGCTCCTTCTTGCGTTGACACGTGCCCTGGCCAGCGATGCCTGAGATGCCATGTAGGTAGGCAGGCAGCTGAGGTGGCGCTATGGTGGGTCTTCACGAAGATCTGCATGCCGCCACGCAGGTGCCTGCCCAGCTGGCTGGGTCAGCGGCTGCATAAGGCGGTGGGAGTTTAGTCGGCGTGGGCCTGATGGTGGCCCTGCGGATGTCCTCGGCAAGGGCCTTGCCGGGGCCCCGGCAAGTGTCTTGCCGTGGCGCCTGCTGCCATCCCCGGCAAGGTGCTTGCCGGAGGTCTTGTGGTCTTCCTTGGCTGGGATCCCACCAAGGGTCATCGTCTTCTTAGTGCGTATCTGATCTTGAATGTCTTCACAAAGATCTGCATGCCACTACGGGGATGTCTCCCGAATCCTTGCCCCATGGGGGCAGTGGACTCAAGGGTGATTTGCTTCGTAGGCGTGGGGCGAGTTGCCGCGGCAAGGGTCTTGCCGGGGCTGCTAAAGCCGGCCCCGGCAAGGATCTTGCCGGGGCTGCTAAAACTGGCTCCCGGCAAGGATCTTGCCCAGGGAACCCGCTTCGTCCCTTTGCTCTTTGTGGTCTTGTTCTTTGGTGTTGCTCCAGTTCCATCGAGCTTCGGTCTTACCCTGGCTCACCTCCCTTGCCTTCCTTGGTGCGGCAGTGCCCGTAGCTCAGACTGCCCGTGCACAGTCATATGGGTGCAAAAAAGTGTACCCCCCTTTTTGTACACCGACAACCATGCATAAAAGAGTTTAGAGAAGACTCAAATAATATCCATAGATAATCTGATCATCAATCCACAATTCATCTGATCTCGACAAACACACCGCAAAAGAATCTTACATCGAATAGATCTCCAAGAACATCGAGGAGAACATTGTATGGAAGATCAAAGTGAGAGAAGATGCCATCAAGCTACTAGCTATGGACCCGTAGGTATGTGGTAAACTACTCAGGCATCATTGGAGGGGCAGCGAGGTTGATGTAGATGCCCTTCATTATCGAATCCCCCTCCGGTAGAGTACCACAAAAGGCCTCCAGATGGGACCTCACAGGAACAGAGACCCGCAGTGGTGGAAAAGTATTTTCGTCTGTCCCTCTAGAGTTTTGGGAATATTTGAGAATATATAGGCCAAGGAACAGGGTCAGGGGGTCCTCGAGGGGGCCATAAGCCCTCGGAGCGCGCCCCCATAGGGCACGCCCCTGGCTTGTCACCGCCTCAGGGATCTTCTGTCTTGGACTCCAAGTCCTTTGGATGTCTTTTGGTACAAGGAAAATCATCATGAAAGTTTTATTCCGTTTGACATTCCTTTTCACCGAAGCTCAAAAAGAAGGAAAAAACAGAAACTGGCTGAAAGTGCATTTGACAATTAAACTATATTTTGGTGTGATGACAATGTGGTTAGTGGAACTAATATCGGTTGCTCTAGTTTATCTCAGGATATTGGTTCCAAGTGATTCTTGATGGAGATGTGTGACCCCCCATTTCAAAAAGGTCAAAGGCATGGTCAATCGGCGATTATAAGGTTTTAGTTTTTGTTCATTTCGAGTCGTAGGAAAGATCACAATATTAAGAGGGGTCTGTGTGGATATGTGTTGTGTGGGAATGCCATTACCAAGCCATAAACACTAGCCTACCCAATCCTACCACCCAAATCCATAGTGTGTGTGTGTGTGTGCGTGTGGTACTCAGAAAGCTAGCAACAAAAAGTTTATGCGCACGGGGTCCAATGGGCAGAAATGGCCACCCACTCAAGAACACTATAAAGCCCCCCTTCTTCCACCTCCATCCCTAACCCTAATGTATTGTTGAGCTCCACCATTGCTACACTCCATCTTGCTCAATACTCTCATTTCCTCCACCCAAACTTGTTGAAACTTTGGGGATTGGGAGAGCAAGACCCGATCTACATCTTGACCAAACCAAATCACGTTCCCCACAAAATTTCTTCCCCATTGACTTGTTACTATTGGAGCTTGGTCTCCTAGGCGGTTAGAGGTTCCTCCGGAAGCTTCCTTGCTTGTGGTGTGCTCCGGAAAAGTTTGTAAAGTTGTGGTGGTCGCCTTCAAGACCAACCCCGAGTGATTCGAGGCTCATCCGGTGGGGGTGACTCGAAAAAAATTACGTTGAGCCTTCAGTGGCGTTCCGCAAGCCTTGGCTCTGGCACTGCTATAAACCCAGAGTAGGTCTTCCCCAAGGAAGAGTGAAATTTGGGATAAAATCCGTGTCCTCGTCTCACTTGTGGTTAATCCTTTCCCTCAATTTTACTTTTCCTTGTATGCTTGTTGGCTTGCTATTTAAATTGTTGCCTAGCATACTTAGCTTTAAGATTGCTCGTCATATAGGTTGTTGTGACACCCCGAGACCGGTGCGCCAGGTGTCAGCCAGTTATTTGTCGTCGTTGCCATGTCATCTGCTTGCGTGTTGCATCTTACCATGTCATCTTGTGTGTTGCATCAGCATGTTTTCAAAACTTGCATCCGCCCAAGTCTCCTCGTCCTTTCCGTTGTCCGTTCTGAGCCAGACACCCTTGCATGCGCCCGCGGTGCCTCCGAATATTTATTTTGTGAGTGGCCGAAAAATGTTCTCGGAATGGGTTGAAACTTGGCGTGTGGTCTTATTATAGTGTAGACAGGCCGCCTGCCAAATTTCATCGCATTCGGAGTCCGTTTGATAGCCCAACGGATATATATAGCGACACTAGTCGCCGGTCATTTCGTCGGACGTTTTCGGTCTCCGAAAACCTCCGCGGGCCTTGCTCTCTCTTCTCTTCCCTAAGCCCAAGGCCCTCTGCACAGCCCACTAACCTCCCCTAGGCCCATCCTACCTCACCTCGCGATCGGATCCGTCGGATCGCGATCGGAGGGCTCCAAAACCCCTCCAAACTCCAAACCCTAGCTCTCCTGCTATAAATGGACTCCCCTAGTCCATTTTTGGCCTTCACCTACCTCCCTCCTCAAATTCCGCGCAGTGCTTCCACCGTTGCCGCGCCGTGCTTCCACCGTTGCCGCGCCGTGCTTCCACCGTTACCGCGCCATGCTTCCACCGCCGCCGTGCTGTGCTTCCGTCGCCACCTCCCTCCTCCCGGCGCCTTCCCCGTCGGGCCCGCTCGCCGAGGCGCCCGACCCGAGCACCGCAGCTTTGCCTCCTCGTCGCTACGCCGCCGCCTCGGAACTCGCCGTTCGCCGCCGGCCACCCCAGGTCCGGCCTCCTCGAGCGCCGCCGCCGCGGGATCGGGTCGGTCCCCGCCGGATCCGCCCGTTCCCTGGCCCTCCCCTCACCGGAGCACCGCCCCGCCTCGCCGGATTGGCGCCGCCGCCCCTGTCTCGCTCGATCCAGGCGGGATCGAGGAGCAGGTCGAGCCCAGCGCCTCCCTGGGCCTCCTCTCCGCAGGGCCTAGCCCCTGCCAGCCGGGCCATCTCCCCTTCGGCCTCCCTCGGGCCTCCAGCAAGGCCCAGCCGCCAGGCCGAGGCCGCCTCCCTCCTCCACCGAGCCGGCCCATTCCAGCCAGCGCCCGCGGCCGAGCTTCGGCATCCTCCCCTTGGGCTCGGCCCATGGTGAGCCACCAATCCGTCGCCCAGTGCGCCTCTTAGTTATCTGATGCCCGTGTGTTTTTTCCCTGAGTAGAAATCTGCTAAGTCCTTTGCTGTCAGTTTAATGTTGCATCTTTGCATGATGATAACTTTTTGTGTGCTTATCCGTTTTTAGTGAATGATATGTCAAAATGATCGTGGTGATATGCTCTACACTTTGTTCCGTTGTGCCATGCTCATTTGAATTCATCTAGATGCTTAAATATCTGTTGCAAGGGTGCTACTTGTTATAAACTGCTGCTACTTGTTATTTTGTTGCCATGTTTGAGATGCGATAACTTGGTGCATGTTTATCCAAATGAAGCAAATGATATGTCCACATGTTCATCATGAGATGCTCTACATGTTGGTTGCTTTAGCTTGCACGATAGATTTCATATTGCCATGTTTATCTCCTTTGCAAAAGTGCTTGTGGCTGTTAGTTTGTTAAACTTGTTACGAGATGCCTAGTTGAGGAGCCCGTTGCTATTGATGTGGTTGTCCCCTTGTTGCATGCTTATATGTTTTGGACTCCCCATCATGTGCTCTTTGAGGTGGTGCACTTAACTTTCCATGATATGCCTTGTGTTGACTTAAACATACTCAGAAACATGCCATGATAATACTGCTGTTTTAACACTTAGTGAAATTTCACTAAGTCTGGAATCTATAATATTCGGATGCTATGTTTGCTTGTTGTTCTAGGCAAATCCATGATAGTTTTGGGGTGACTATTGATGATTCCTTGTTGTATATGTTGTTGGCTTTCCATTCATGCTCTCACATGATCATTTGGGTGGCTGTAGCATATTTAACTCTTGCTCCCAAGTTGCTATAAAATACTGCTGTCAGGATTTTGTTGTCAAGTTCAAAATGTTATAGCTTGTTGCTATTGATCCATGCCTCCTATGGAGATGCTCCAATGGACTTGTTTGCTGTAGGATATGTCTACTTCATGTTCATGCTTCTTATCACCATGTTTGAGTGTTGTAGCTTATATTTATCATGCTCCAAAGTTGCTATGTGGCTGTTTATTCCAGCTTGTTGTTATATATTGTTTCATGTGTATCTTTTAGCCCGTTGCTTCGTTTGGAGTGTTCCTTATATGAAACTTGAGTGATTTTGCATGTAGATTCATAATATCATCTTGTTTTCATGTTTGGAGTGAGTTTGGTTGATGTTTGGGTGCATCTTGCACCGTTGCCATGTTATGCTTCCTACCTTGCCATGTTATGCTTCCTGTATAGAACTGTTATGCTTCCTGTATATACTTGTTGTGCTTCCTGTATAGATTTGTCGTGCATCATACCTTGCCATGTATTGCATCATATAAACTTGTGTTGTTTTCTATGCTTCCTACCTTGCCATGTTATGCTTCCTGTATAGACTTGTTGTGCTTCCTGTATATACTTGTTGTGCTTCCTGTATAGAATTGTCATGCATCATATCTTGCCATGTAATGCATCATATATAAACTTGTATTGTTTTCTGTGCTTCCTATATTGCCATGTAATGCTTGCTGTATAGACTTGTTGTGCTTCCTGTATAGACTTGTCATGCATCATACCTTGCCATGTTATGCTTCATAGGCTTGCTGTGCTTCCTGTATAGACTTGTCATGCATCATACCTTGCCATGTATTGCTTCTTGTATATAGTTGTCATGCATCATACCTTGCCATGTAATGCATCATACATAGATTTGTGTTGTCTGCTGTTCTTCCTACCTTGCCATGTTTTGCTTCATGTGTAGACTTTTTGTGCATCATAAGTAGACTTGTTTTGCATCATACTTGGTAGTGCATATTGTCATGTTCTTGAGTGGTTTGCTTACCGTGTTGCTTGCTTCTTCTCGTTAGTGCTTGTTCCGTTGCGTCGTGAGGATTCGTTCGTCTACCCGTGGTTCTTCTTCAAGGCTTCTTCTCCGTCTCCTCCACGGAACCGTTCTTCTTCCTTGTAGGATCTTAGGCAAGATGATCATACCCTTGGATACCCTTACTATCATTGCATTTGCTTAGTTGTCACGATGCTATCGTTATATGTCACGCTACCCATCATTATTGTCAGCCTCTCCTTGTTGCCATGAAACCTCTAACCTTTGAAACCTTCCTAGCAAAAACCATTGTTTGGCTATGTTACCCGCTTGCTCAGCCCCTCTTATAGCATTGTTAGTTGCAGGTGATGATGAAGAACGTTCCAGGATGGAACTTGTTGTTGGAAAATCACAATATCTATTATTATTAATAACACACCTATATACTGGGCATGGGTGGAAGGCTTGGCCTTTTGCTCGGTGTTTTGTTCCACTCATGCCACCTTAGGCGCCGATAAACCGGCATTATGTTCCTTGCTTTTGCGTTCCTTACACGATGGGTATATGGGGACCCCTTGACAGTTCGTCTTTGAATAAAACTCCTCCAGCAAGGCCCAACATTGGTTTTAATTTGCTCATAATAACAACTTAATTAATTAATTAAATTGCATAGGGAGTTAGCGCTACCCGAGGATTCTTTCTACATAGCAGGGGGGCCAGTGCTGATGGTGTTGGTCCCAAAGGGGGAGTATGCGGGGCCACCACAGGGAAACTCGAGGATTGGTTTTACTCGTATAATCACCCATCCGGTCGTGGCCTGAGACGAGATACGTGCGGCTACTATCAGGGTGTCGACACACCGGGAGGTCTTGCTGGACTTGTTTTACCATTATCGAAATGTCTTGTGCACCGGGATGCCGAGCCTGATCGGATTTCCCTAAGATAAGGGGTGATGATATTATATTTATCACTTCAGCTAATCGTGAGAGCTTGTTATGGGCTAAGTTGGGACACCCCTGCAGGGTTATGATCTTTCGAAAGCCGTGCCCGCGGTTATGTGGCAGATTGGAATTTGTTAATGTCCGGTTGTAGTAAACTTGACAGAGGATCCGAAGTAAAACACACAACTGTGTGAGTAACCGTGACTGTCTCTTTTCACTTTGAGAAGAGAACACGGTGGGGTTATGTTTGACTCATATGTAGTTCAGGATCTTTAGAGATCATTAGTAGTTTGCGACCGTTTGCGTAGATGCTCATCTTATTCTTGTACTCGTAAGTTAGCCACCATATATTTTGCTTAGCCGCTGCTGCAACCTCACCACTTTACCTCTTCCTACCTATTAAGCTTTGATAGTCTTGTTACCCATGGTTATGGGATTGCTGAGTCCTCGTGGCTCATAGATACTACCACAACAGTTGCAGGTGCAGGTTTCCGATGTCTTGACGTGTGAGCGTTGATCGTTGTGTTGGAGTTCTTCTTCTTTCTTCTTCAGTCTTGGGTTAGGTTCCGGGTCGGCAGCCTGGGATAGCAGATGGATGTCTTTGTGCTTTTCATGTTTGTATCCGTAGTCGGATACTTGTATTGATATTGTTGTATTCATGAGATTTGTATGTATTGTTGTATCCCCTATGTATGTATGTAATGGTACGATGTAATGATATCCATCTTGCTAAGCGCCCGAAATGCGGTTGTGCCCCAATCACGTAAGTGTCACGTGATCGGGATATAATCGCATCTTGGGCCTGACAGTTGTGTTCACCTAGTTGCATATCTAGTGAACCCTATTTATCTGCTAAACCTTAAAATTGACAAGAAAGATTAAAATTTGTAGTCTTCACCCCTCGCCCTTCTAGTCGATCGTATTGATCCTTTCAATTAGTATCAAAGCCTCGTGCTCTAATATAAGGTTTTACAACCTTAGAGGATATGGTTGACCTAGGGAATGTGGGAGGTGGCGCACACGTTGCGGAGGATGGTGAAAACCTACCCCCCGCCATGGCTGATGCACTTGGTGCTCCGGTCATTGCTCTCGCCACTCCGGTTAACCTGGGTGCCCCCTTAACCACAACCGATGTTCTTTCAATGTTTGCGGATCTTAAATCTGCTATGTTGAAAGAAGTTCATTCATCGGTGAAGGAGGAAATTGATGCTCGCTTAAAGCCCTCGACATCCGCATCAAACTCTTTTGATCCTAGGGACATTCATGATGCGGGTGACTCGAGAGAACCTCTTGCATCTCCAGCTCGTACCCAAGTTCCCAAGTACAATGTCATGGAACCCTTTTACTCACCGCAACCCTTGCAACATCCTGACATTAATCCGGTTGGGCCTCCGCCCCTTTGAAAGCTAATGCGTTTGATAAATGGAAGCTAGATATGGAGTCTCATATTCGCAGTGCTTCAACATGACTTTGGTGGATTGTGGTCAATAGATTCAACCCAAGGACCCAGCGAGTCTCACTCCAAGTGAAGCGGTTGATGATCAACTCAATGCAACCACCCACAACATGTTGCGCACCGCGGTGACCGATGACTATAGTAACTCCATTGCTCTTGTTAAAACTGCAAAGGAAATTTGGGATTGCCTTGAGGAGGCTCTCAAAGGAGATGAAGCAATTCGAAGATCTCAATTGGCTTTGCTCAAGAAAGAAGTCAATCTCTTTGTAAGGAATGAGGGTGAGTCCATTGAAGAGGTTTACTGAAGGTTGAAGTCCCTTGAG
This sequence comes from Secale cereale, assembly GCA_902687465.1. Classification (NCBI taxonomy): domain Eukaryota; kingdom Viridiplantae; phylum Streptophyta; class Magnoliopsida; order Poales; family Poaceae; genus Secale; species Secale cereale. The sequence goes on from LR738710.1 coordinate 840,814,305, forward strand.
CTCAACTTGAGAACCTTTGGGTGCACTTAAGAAAATGATGATTTCATCAAGGACAAGTTCATATATGCTATGGTTCTCACGGAACACACCATGGTCATGATGATACATCAACGACCGGATTATCATTGGTTGACTGCAGCTCAAGTTGTCTCCACTTTCTCCACTCATGTTCTTTTGGAGACCAAGTCCAAGAAGACCTTTGCAAATGCTCAAGCAACCAAGAACTCCAATCTTGCTTTGAAGGCCAAGAAAGTGATTAGTCAATCCTCAAGGGATGAAGAAGCAAGTGAAGAGACTTGTGAGGAAGATGTTGACACTTCATGCTCGACAAATGACTTTGCGGAAGACTTGGCTCTCCTAGTCAAAAAGTACTCCGAGACCATGGAAAACAAAGGGAAGAATCTTCAAGGAAGATCGTTTGGACGAAGGAAATGCTACAATTGTGATAGCCCAAGACACTTTGTGCATGATTGTTCATATGAGAGACATGAAGACAAGTTCGAGAAGCTTGTGCTCAAGAAGAAGAAGTTAAGCAAGTTTTCAAAGAGAAAAGATGACAAGGCTCGAGTCCATGAAGAATACATGTCCGGAGATGAAGATGACGGTGAGATGATCAAGTGGGCACGACCGCCATTGCCATGCATGCCACTACCTCCTCCTTCACCATCGACCTCTTCGACTCTCCTAACGAGGACAAGCCTTTCACTCATCGGTGCCTCATGGCCAAAGAGGTAAAAGTAAATTCCAAATCTCAAAAACCTACCATCTATACTCCCAATGTCTCATGTGAGATATTGGAGGATGAGTGTGACGAGGGCGTGGATAATGATGAGGAATCCTTGATGTCTTTCAGGAATACTCTTCATACTGAAGCTCGTGCTCGCTTTGCCGATCTCCTTAAGTCACTCGCCGAACGCGATGATTTTACTAAGAATGTTGAAAACCTTCTCATCGAGAAAAAAGAGGGAGTCAAACTCCTCATGCATGAACTACATGAAGAGAGTGTCATGAGAGCATCAATGAGAAAGTCTTGTTGGCTCATCAAATTGAGTTTGCTAAAACAAATGATTCTTTGCAACTTGCTCTTCAGAACAAAGATGCCCTTAATATTAGGGTTGAAAAGCTTCTAGTTGATCACACGAGACTTTTTGAGGAACATGGGTGCCTTGTGACTAGTTCCAAGGTTGTCAAAGGTGACCTCATTGCCCTCACTGAGTCTTATGCTCAAATTAAAGCTACAACCATTAAGGCACTTACTTACGTACCTCATATGGAGTTAAATGACGATTCTTTTTCGGCTAACCTTGTTCATGATTGTGCCTCACTTCATTAGGAAGAATAAGAAGTTAAAGGCCCAAATTTTGAAAGGTCTTGTGTCGTGCATCCAAGGGGATAAAAACCTCAATAACCTCTTGAGCAACCAAAAGTAGTGTGTTGCCAAGGAGGGAATTTGGTTTGATCCCACATCCAAGAAAGCTAAGAACAAGAAGAAGAACAAGAAAAAGAAGATCGGTCCGATTCCTCCTCCTACCCAAAAGGTAGTGTTTGTGCAAGAAGGGCACATGGAAAAGGAGAAGGAAAAATGGGTTGTTGGGGATGGCAAGGTCACTAGGGACAAGACCATTCCCAAGGAATTTTCTGGAAGTCCATCTTATGTCCTCATGAGAGGAGATGATGGGTATACCTTTGCAAAATTTGTTGGCACTAACTATGATGATTATGCTTGGACTATTTGGGTTCCTAAGACCCTTGTTGCTAACTCTCTAGGACCCATTGCACAATGGGTACCTAAAACCAAAGCTTGACTCTTGTAGGACTATATCTCCGGTGGAAAAAAATGGGTGATCGATAGTGGATGCACCAATCATATGATCGGAGAAAGGGAGATGCTTGTGGAGTTCATTGATTTGCTCAAGGCCTCTTTGAACATCTCCTTTGGTGACAATAGCAAGGGCAAGGTATTGTGTTTCGTCAAGGTGGTAATCTCTAATGATTCCTCACTTTCAAATGTCATGCTTGTCCAATCCCTTCACTACAATTTACTTTCAACAATTCAATTGGCTCATGCCGGTTATGATTCACATTTCGGTGAATTCCATGTGACCGTATTTAAGAGAAGCAATCTCAAAGTGTCTTTGTTGGGCATGTTGAAGACAACCTTTACGTGGTTGATTTCTCAAAAGAGAAAACTCATCTTGCAACATGCCTAATGGCCAAGGCCGGCATGGGGTGGATATGGCACCGACGGCTAGCCCATGTGGTCATGATAAATTTACAAGCTCTCTTAAAGGGGGAGCACATCCTTGTACTAACTGATGTGTCTTTTGCCAAAGATCATCCTTGTAGTGCTTGCTGTCGGTGTCAAAACCGGCAGATCTCGGGTAGGGGTGCCCAAGCTATGTGTCTAAGGATCGATGGTAACAAGGATCTGGGGACACGATGTTTACCCATGTTCGGACCCTCTCTATCGAGGTAATACCCTACTTCCTTCTTGATTGATCTTGATGAATATAGGGTTACAAGAGTTAATCTACCTCGAGATCGTAATGGCTAAACCCTGGAAGTCTAGCCTATGCAATTGTGATTCTGCTACCCTCTACAGACAAGACCCTTCGGTTTATATATCCACCGGAGGAGGCCTAGGGCTACAAAGATTACTTGGGACGAAAGGAATCATTACACCTGAACATCTATCCTGCCTTTGTACATACACATGAGTCCTAACCGGACACGGGGGGTGTCTATTTAGCTCCATCTTCACGGGCCATCTGTCCGGCCCAGCTTCGGTAGACCGGACACTTGTGGACACCCAAATCCAGGATTCCCTCGGTAGCCCCCGAACTTGCCTTCAATGACGAGGTTGTATCCGGCTTCACATCTTCGGTCTTGTAAGGCAGGTTCTTCTTCGGAATAGATGATAGTTTGGCTCCATATTTAATATTATATCCTGTCGATTCCTTACCGCTGTCGCCTCGGCTTCGACGTGTTAGACAAATGCGAACCATCTGGGTATTTTTACAAATAACCCCTTGACCATGCAAGGAAGTCGTCTTTTTAAGGATATTAAATCTCAGATGCCATTCCACACCACGCAGAAATCCTTAGAGCTTGCCACGAAAAAATTCCCAAACATGGCCCGTGCTCCCAACTCTTCCTCACGGCCCCACGGCCCTCAAGCAGGTGATTGGGAAAGCTGCTCAGTATCCCACACCCATATTAATAAACTTCAGATGCAGGGATATCTCCCTCCTGCGGATCTATTCCCCGTACGGGCTGGATTAACTTCCATCGACGGCGAAGCCTTAGCGGAAAAATTCCCCAATCCTACTAAAGAGGAGTGGGTGTGCTTCATCTCCTTCCTTTTGAGAGGCGTAGGATTTCCTATCCATCCTTTCCTTAGAGGATTTCTGGAGTTTTACGGTCTCCAACTGCACGATCTTACGCCAAGCTCCATCCTGCATATCGCGGGCTTCGTTGCTCTTTGCGAGCTGTTTCTAGGCTATGAGGCTCATTTCGAGCTATGGTGAAAATTCTTCTGCCTCATCCCCCGCTCCCAAAAGGGATCTATATTCAAGGTGTGTGGTGCCAAAGTGTGGCACATAGCAGGGATAGGTTACCTGTCCGGCACTCCGAAGAAGGCATCCGAAGAGTGGCCCTCGGAATGGTTTTACATCGAAGACGTTGTTCTTCCGGACCCAATCCGACGTGGCCTTCCCGAATTTTCTAGTGCTCCTTTGAAGAAACTCTTCAACTGGCATCCCCGAAGCCTCAAGGAAGAAGACAGTGCGGAGGTCAAAAGGCTAGTAAGCAAGATCAGAGTACTTGCCCACTCCGAGCTGACAATAATCGAAGTAATGGTGATCTCAATAATGCGATGCATTCAGCCGCTTCAATCCAGAGGGTTTCCCATGTGGCATTACAATGGGCAGGATGATGCCTCGCGCTATTTACGCAAAGGTCCGGACAATCCTGCTGCCCTGGCCGCTATCCTAGCCGACCTTTACAAAGAGGAGAAGGAAGATTTTCTTCCCTTAAAATGTCGGGAAGGTTTCTCCATGTACAACCCTGTCGGGGTTCTGGGAACGGGGGTACCTAGACTTGCCTGCCTGCGGCCCAGGGCGTAGCTCATCAGGCAGCCTGGTACGGCCCAACATCTTCAACAACCACTCAAGACCCTCGCGAGGGGCCGAGCCTCGCGAGGCGGACGACGCAAGACATCCCCTGGGGCGGCCTTACTAGGCCGGCTCCTGAGGATCGGAGATATCAAGGCGAGGGGCACCTCGCGAGGTCCTCGTGATGTGAGTAGTGATGACCAAGTCTAGGCGGGCACCAGCAGGCGCAGAATGCCAGTTTCCTCTTTGGGGCTAAAGGGGCAGGCGCAAGAGAGGAGTCCTGAGGCATCAGGCAAAGGTTTCCATATCAGTGCAACAAGACCAAGACCAGCGGGGCGGTAGAGCAGAGGTCATCGCGGAGCCCACTGCGGCGTCATCACCAGCGCCTTTGGTAGGCGAAGACCACATTTTGTTAGGATAGCTTGTACTAGCTACCCTCCTTCAAATTTGGCCGTTGTCCGGGTTATACCCGCGGCGTAACCCTGCCGGAAGTATAACCCGACCGGACTTGGCGACTCACTAATGACCTGCCCTGATTGGAAGACTCACTAAGTGACCCGCCCGAGCCTGGCGACTCATGGGTGACTCAGCGAGCAGCCCAGAAGGCGGTTTATGGAAGGCCGGTTCATGTTATGGTGGCCCGGTTTATGAGGAAAGCACAAGGAATATTCTGCTACAAAGGAAGCAAGACTATGACTCCACTTGTAATAGAGTAATCCTAATCCTACTAGGACTAGTCATGTAACTCGCCCCTTCAACATATATAAGGAGGGGCAGGGCTCCTCAAAGAGGGAGAGGCAAGAAGAAACAATCTCTAGGGCTAGACAGAAAGAGCCGGTTTACCGACGACTCTCTCGTGGTGATAATGAGACTTAGCCACAAACAACATGTAGGGTTGTTACCGGATAATGTTTCCAGGGGCCCGAAGCTGTCTAAACCTTTGTCTTGTGTTGCGTCTCTCGATTCCGCTCAACCCCTCTCAAGCTACCACATAGATGCATTGGCCTCACGACTAAGTCCTCACACTAGGACTTCTACCGTGACAATTCCACGACAGTTGGCGCCCATCGTGGGGCTCGAACCCACGACCACAAGGTTAAGAGCCAATTTGGTTAACTTCAAATCGCTAGTTGGAAGGAACCATTGGCCGAGTTGCTGACATGGCTCGTACGGGATCATTTATAACCCGCTGCAGACACCTCAACCTTCTGTGGATTCACATCGCGCTATCAACACCAATGATATACATCTTCTGCTATGGTCAAATACAGAGAATCTCAAGACAACTCCTCGACTCGTCTTAAGACTCTAGGGCTATGATGACATAACTCAGCAAATCTTGCCAGTTTCAGCAAATTTAAGAACCCCAGGACGATGGAGGGAAAGATAACCCGGTCCCGGAGGCTACTGCTATATTGATGAAAATTTAAAAGCCGTCAGAAAATTTCCAGCTTAAAAAGTATATGGAAATTACAAAATACCAGCTCAATGAAGAAGTTTCTAGGTCATCAGAAAGGAATCCGGTTTAAAATCCGGATCAAGGGACATCAGTCTTACTGAAGCTCTCAAATATTCGGTTTACAATCCGGTTTAAGGGAAATCTATCTCCTACAAAGCTCTGAAGCACTCAAATCCGGTTTAAGAATATCATGTTCAAAAAGAATTAATCTCTCGCAAGTTCGAGTTTAAAGGCCGTCAGAAAAATTCCGGCTGAAAATGAAGATTCTGGTTTAAGATCCGGTTCAAGAGAAAGATGTCTCCCACAAAGCTTTTAAGCTCTCAATATCCGGTTTAACATCTGGTTCAAGAAGAAATATCTCTCGCAAAGTTCGAGTTCTCAGGAAAAATTAAAGGGACGAAAGAGAGTTTGTTGCACAACACAACTCAAACATAGGCACCCGACGAGCACGGCTCAGAAATATATCACATGGGGGTTTCATTTTATAAAGCGGAGTTCTGATTACCCATTGATCCAACTATCAAGCCAATATTATCACAAGAGCACAACTCTGGTTACTTCTGTAATCCGGCTATCAAGTCAATATTATCATAAGGGGCCAAAGAGAGTTTGTTGCACATCATAGCTCAAACATAGGCACCCACTGAGCAGAGCTCAAAATGTCACCTGGGGGCTCTTGTTGCACAACAACAAAGAGTTTTTAAGACCCTTGTAATAGGATATCAAGCCAGGCTTGGAAGCCAGGTGTATTCACCTAAAACCCGGGTTAACCTGCCTTCATCAAGTAAGTCACCCCGTCTAGGTAATCCTGGTATGACCCGCTGAACGTTTAGCAAGTCAATCATATACAGACCCTGAACTTGTCAAAGTTAAAACGACGGTTGGTTAATGTGAGGTCCATCTTAAAAGGATTTGTAAAATGGTTTAAGTTAGTGGCATGGCAGCCCATGAAAAGCCTCGATTTTAGGCCTGGCAGCCCATGAAAAGCCTCACATGTTCTCATGATTTTATTTGACAAGTTTTCTCTTTCGTTGAGGTTTACAACATTTTTTATGATAAACCGGTGTTTATTAACCCGGCCTGGCTTTCGACTATAAGTTGCCAGTACGAGATAAGATAATAACCGGTGTTTATTAACCCTGCCTGGTTTTGTTTATAAACGGGCAATCTATGATAATTACCAATGTTCAGATTTTGGGTTATCACCCTTACTACACTGGCTGTGAAACCAACAGTGTGATCAAATATCCCTGGAACCGGTTTTCAAACCGGGTCATATTATTCAAATCTTTAAATAGCCAAAATGGCTGGATTTTTATTACGGTTATCAATAACCGATATTATGATTGAGGTTTTCAAAGTCGCTTCAGCGCAATGGATATTATTTTATCAATGGGTATGATTTATTCTACAAAGGAATAGTTCCGAGTCGCTACAGGCTTACGACCCGGCACTTGGGGGCTACATTATTCAAATTGAGATTACATCAAATGTGCAAGTCCCATGTCACTGCCAACATGCACCATGGCACTTGGGGGCTACCAATTACTCCTGTCAACAATTCAAGGTACACAAGTCTTAATCCATTATATTGAGGGCTCCACTACTCAGTTGGTAAAGCACAAAGCTCTTAACCTAGTGGACGTGGGTTCAAGTCATATGATGTTCTTTTCAAAGAAGTATATATAAAGTCCCAGCTCAATATTATCTTAATGAACCGGCCCTTGGGGGCTACACATCACTGCTCAAATCTACATGATTATATTTATAAAAGTCCCTGCTCATTATTACATAATGATCCGGCCCTTGGGGGCTACACTGGTTGAAGTTTTTTGAGCATCAGGCAATTACAAGTCCCAGGTTGCTGCAAGCATGACAACCCGGCACTTGGGGGCTACATAATATGGAGTATTCAATTTTTACTAGTGACTGGGATGAACAATCTGGATTTCTTGAAGGTTGCAGCATTTATATTGAAACAATCCTTAAGCTATCACTATGTTCTCCTCTTAAGACTTGGGGGCTACAGGTGATATGCATATAAAGGAGGAACATCTTCAAATTCTCAGTTTCGGGCAAATCAGGAAGATTAATTGTGTGACCTGGTGTTGGCAACAATCATAACCCGGCGTCTATAAACAGTCATGACCCGGGATCATCAGTTTTTATAACCCGACAATTTTGGCAATCATAAACCGGCAAGTTCTACATTTTCAAACCGGCTGAATATCAGTTGAATATTTGAAGACCAATATTTTAGTCAAATCAGAGCATTGAAGGCCGATTCAAATGGATTCTTTATTTACAAAATGTCTTTTGCAAGCAAATTGATTACAAAGCTGGTCTATTGACTCAGATTTTTTAAAAGGAAGAAATGACAATGATTTAAGGATGATCAAGTGCCGGTTTATAAGAATATTTAATCCAGAGCACAAGCCGCCAAATTTGTTCTTGTGTTTATGTTGCATATCAGTTTAACATGGATAAATCCAAATTAAACTGGGGGCTAATGTCGGGAATATACCCCGCGATATGACCCGGTCGGAAATATGACCCGGCCGGACTTGGCGGTTTACTTGAGACCCGGTTTACACTTGGCGATTCACTAGCGACCCGCCCTGACCAGACGGTTTACAGGCAACCTGCCTGAGCATTATGACTCACTGGTAACCCGGCGGGCTGCGGACGGATGACAAGGCCCAAGGCCCGGAAGGCCGGTTCATGTTATGGTGGGCCGGTTTATGAGGAAAGCACAAGGAATATTCTCCTACAAAGGAAGCAAGACTAGGACTCCACTTGTAATAGAGTAATCCTAATCCTACTAGGACTAGTCATGTAACCCGCCCCTTCATGTGACATTACTATTTAGACGTTTGCTGGAGGCCTCCGTGAACACCGAGCATGTATCCACCTGGCTCAACACCAACGGTCATACTCGTGACTCGGCGCCTTGCTCATGTATATCGTCCATCACAACGACAATCTATAAAACAACCTAGCTAGAGAGGGTACTATGGTGCGGAGTACCCCATGTACTATCGTGAGCAACCAATCATGGTGCCACTGCACACGAGTGTGTGTCTGATCGATTCGTCCATTATTCGTAAGTTATGTATGGTTGTGTGGTGGTCGTCGAATGCTAGCTGGCGACAAGAGCGGTTGCATGGATGCCTGGTTGTCAATACATGCCGCATACGCTTCAAAGGCTCGTCATCTATGAGTTCACATTTTCCCACCACGCCAGCGTCTGACCGCCCTGGCCTACCGAAACCCCTTCCATCGCTAGCGCGTGCTTCCCGCCTGAAACAATCACCGTCTCTCCAGAATGTCAATGCCGCACACCGGCCTTAACAGCAGATGCAGTTGGTGTGTCACTGACATGCGGGCCTGATGCCCGTTGGGCCTACATGTCAGTGAGACAAAGCACCTGTGGTTAAGTCACTGAAGCAGCGTCCGCATTCACGCCGGACGCGACCTCTCACTGGTGCCGGCATTGCAGCAGCGCAACGGCCGAGAGAGCGCCACCCGCGCGGCATCCCGATGCAAGCGACTGCTCCGTGTTAATGACACCACGGCTACCGACGAACCTACTCTGGTGCCAGCCGTCCATCCGTCTGCCGCGGCTCATTACCATTGGCCCGCTATATTAACTTGAGCCCCACCTGCCAGCCATAGCCAATGACCCATACTCATTCTCCTCCGGTCCCTTCCTTCTGTTGGCACCACTCCAACCATGGCCTTCGGGCACTCCAAAGCTCTCTTGGACGTACTATCACAGGAGCAGACGAAGGACATTGGTCGCTCCGCTCCGGGCGCGCTCCAAAGCTCTCTTGGACGTACTCTCGCAGGAGCATACGAAGGAGATCGCTGGCTCCCCCATAGGCCGCCCTCCACCACCACGACCACGAAGCCGGCGCGGTTGCGCGGGCGCAGCCGGCAGTGAGGAAGAGTAGTACACGATAGGTCGCCACCGCTCCTCCACTCAGTCGACGCCAAGCTTGGTGGGATAAAAATCGGCGGCTGATTAGCCGCTTGACGGCGACGTGGAGGCGGAAATCTTCATAACCTTGTGCTCCGGAGGAGGAGGTTATCGAGGCGGATAAGGAGGAGGCAAAGACAATGGCCAGCTTTCTCGGGTTCATTGCCGGACATGGTGGTCGGGGCCCGGCGATCGTTTAGATTAGGTTTACAGTAGGTTTCAGTATGGTTTGTGCGAAATATGTAATGAATTTCATCCAGTTTTTAGGAAAAGTTCTCGAAATGTAATGAATTTCATCCGGTCAATTTGAAAATTGCTTTGTTTGCATGAATTTCGTCCGGTTAGTTCATATAGTTGTCGAAAGGTATGCAGGCAGCATTGGATGGCATCCATCAGTGTCCTCGGACAGATGCCGGTGTAAATTTGAGGGCCAGCGCTGAAGATGCCCTAACTATCATGCTATAATAGCTAACAGTGCTCCATTATTTTGCAGGGAATAGTTATCCCTCGATCAAAATCAGATATGCCGTGTTTCGCACTCCTCCCACGTAAGAGTGTAGACTCTTTCTTACATAAAAATGGAGCAAGTGGACGGCACTGTAGCATGTCATATCACTCGAACTAGCCCGCCTAATGCGCGGGAAAGCACCACCCTCGTCATTTTGTTCTGGATTTCTATCAATCGATCGCACGAAAATGTTACGCTCGGCGGGCATTGACTGAGGGGAGAGAGGCAGGGGAGGGAGAAGAGATCACCCGCCCGCCGTGCACGGACTCCAAGAAATATGTGGTTATAATGTGAGGTGGGCCATGAGGGAGTCTACACTGCTTCCAAGTAGATGAGTCAACTTTGTACTACCAACTTTGAAACGGAGGGAGTACAAATCCTAGGCGGGCTAGTTTGCCCTAGTGGGTTTTAGTGATATGACGTGGTACAGTGCCGTCCAGTTTCATGAAGAAGCGGAATTCAATGAAGTAATGATGGTTCTGTTGGAAATATGAGCAAATTACTATGATATTTAATCCGAATAAACAGGAAATAAATCATGACAGCAGTAACACAGATTGTACTAAGCATGCTAACTAGCATAGCAGATGAACCGATCAAATCTAGGGCACATACTAAAAGCATGAATTCTACCACGACCTCGAACAAGAAGGACATAATCACATACGGTGCAAAGGGAGCAGCACTGCCAGCGTTCATGTTGTCGCCCATGTCGTTGAGGAAGAGGTAGAATTCATGCTTTTAGTATGTGCCCTAGGTTCGATCTGGTCATCTGCTATGCTTGTTAGCATGCTTAGTACAATCTGTGTTACTGCTGTCATGATTTATTTCCTGTTTATTCAGATTAAATATCATAGTAATTTGCTCATATTTCCAACAGTCCAAAAACCTGATCGCCCCTCTCCCGTACAGGATCACAAGAGGCGGGGTTCCGGAGGCCTGCTGTCCCTTCTCGCGGTGCACGCCGGAAGGAGCGATGGAGAAGACTTGCTGATACATCCAAAACATATCTATAATTTCTGCTTGCTCCATGCCTCTTTTGTGTGATATTGCTATGATATTTATACACTTCCATACACTTTTGATCATATTTGGACTAACCTATTAACTCAGTGCACCCCAGTGCCAGTTTCTGTTTTCTGCTGTTTTTGTATTTCAGGTTTTCCCATTACGTAAACTGCCAGAAAAATCCCGGAAAAATTATATAAAAAATCAGCGTTCCGGAAGCTTCCATGCGACCAAAGTAGGGCCAGAGGGGGACCACAGGGGCTCCAGGCGGCCTGCCCAGGCGGCCCCCCTGGCCGCGTCGGGGGGGCGCCTGGGCCCCCCAGACCTCCTCTGATGCCCCCCTTTGGCATATATTTACACCGTGTCGCGGAAACCCTGATTCCAGACCCCTTTTCTCCAGACGCAATTCCGATCTCCGCCGCCATCGCCATAAAGCTTCGGGGGACCAGAATTCCTGTGCCGGCACCCTGCCGGGACGGGGAAGTGTCCCCGGATTCATCTCCATCGACGTTGCTTCCTCCCTCCATGATGCGGGAGTAGTTCCTCCTCGGGGCTGAGGTTCTTACCAGTAGCTATGTGGTCAATTATCTCTCCCATGATGTGATCTTCGTTGTGATCATAGGCTATGTTAATCTAGGGTGATCCCATGATATTTCCCCTTCCTCTATGTATTGGATTGATGTACTCACTTGTCTTTATCTAGTATAATCCGCGAGACCAAGGTGACAGTGGTCTATTGGACATGGATTAGAAAAGTATTTTCATGAGTGATTTCCTCTCTTGTGTGTTGATTGAAGATTGAGAGTCTCTTGGTGCTTGTCTTTGACTATCCTTTAGATATGTTGTGGTGATTGTGGGACTCTCTTTGGATGGACGCGGTGACATTGGGAAATCCTTAGATTGAGAACTACGAACTTTGAGGTGTGCTTTTGTAGCCCTACATAATTCTCGTCCTCTTTTGACCACGAAGGAATGACCTCCGGGTGCGTCTCCATTGCATGTTTTATGGGAAATATCATGTGATTCGATTATGTTAATGTTGTTGGGAGTTGCCACTAGTGAAAGTATGAACCCTAGGCCTTGTTTCCACCATTGAAATACCATTTGTGCTCACGTTTACCACTTGTTTGCTTGCTGCACTTTTCATTATAGATTTATATTACTTTGTTTTGCCATCCATATCACTTTCCATTTAACCTCTCTTCGCCGAACTAGTGCACCTATACATCTAACAAGTGTATTAGGTGTGTTGGGGACACAAGAGACTTATTGTATCTTAGTTGCAGGGTTGCTTGAGAGAGACCATCTTCAACCTCTACTTCCCTGAGTTCGATAAACCTTAGGTCATCCACTTGAGGGAAATTGCTGCTGTCCTACAAACCTCTGCGCTTGGAGGCCCAACATAGTCTACAAGAGTAGAAGCGTGTGTAGACATCAAGCTATTTCTGGCGCCGTTGCCGGGGAGGTGAGCGCTTGAAGGTATATCTTTAGATCTTGCAATTAAATCTTTTTGTTTCTTGTTATTATTTCACTAGTTATGCTTATGGACAACCTTGCTATTGGATCGTTGCTTGCGGGAAGACGCCCCACACCTGTGGTGGTTGCTCCTCCCCCTACTGAAATTGTGCCCTATAAAATACCAGCTGGTATTATCGATTATGTTTTGGCTAATCGTTATGCAGGAGACAGACATCCCGGTGAACACTTGCTATATCTGTCGCAATTATGATCATTATTTAAGCTTGCAGGTGTATCAAGGGAGTTTGTCATGAGGAAATTGTTCGCCGTATCACTTATAGATAAGGCTTCAGATTGGTATAAGCTTCTCGATAACTCGCACTTGCTTGATTGGCAAGAGCTTATGTCTCTCTTTTATACTAAGTTTTATCCTCTTCATGAAGTCCATAAGAATAGGAATTATGTTTATAATTTCTATCCTCATGACGGAGAGAGCATAGCTCAAGCTTGGGGGAGACTGAAAACGTTAATGCTAAAAATTCCTAACCATGGGCTCCCCAAAGATATGATTATTACTAATTTCTATGCGAGGCTCTCTCGATAGGATAAAGATTTGCTCGATGCTTCCTCAATGGGTTCTTTCACAAACGAAAAGACTGATGCTAAATGGGAACTCCTTGAAAGAATTCAATGCAACACTGAAGATTGGGAGATCGACAAAGGTAAAGAGTCAGGTATAATTTATGAGTATGATTGCATTAAGTCCTTTGTTGAAACTACAAGTTTTAATAAGTTTAGTGCTAAGTTTGGACGTGATTCTCAACTCCTTGTTGATTTCCTCAAATCTTTTGCTTCACATCTTAATATGCCTAAGGAGGATTGGATCAAGTACCAGAAACCTTTTAAAGAGACTTGCAAAGAAAATGAAATTGTTCATGATGATTGCAACATGCATGATCCAATTCCTAAAAATGAAGTTTTATATAAGCATGTTAATTTTTGTGGAGTGGATAGACCTTGTGAAAGGCCTATGATGGAAGAAGAGAAGTATTGTAAGCAACATAAGCATGAAAGAACAATCACTTGGGTCAGAGATTTAAATGAAATTGCTAGAGAATTGTGTGACCTTTATCCTTTTACTTGTGAACTTTGCCGTATAGAGGGTCACTTTAATTTTGAATGCATGAACTTTCAAAACATAACTGTTAACCGGTTGTGTGATAACATGATCACCTCTGATCTTTATGATGAGCTTATGTTATTTTTGATGTGTGAAGAGTTATCAGAAAAGACTTCTTGGCTAGATGTTAATGCCATAGGAATAAAAAACACTTTGCAAAATTGCCATCTCTATTGTGTTGTTAATTGCCATGAAAATGATTACATAAGTAAGATTAGAAATGAGGGGACTTTACCAAAGTATAAAAATGTCTCTTATATTTCTGCTAATAAAAAGGAGAGTTTCTCCCAAGTTTCCCCTATTGTTTCTAATGATAAACCAGGATATGTGGAGAAGCTTCATCTCCAACCACTCCCTCCTAAGGTTAAGAAGAAGAAAAAGAAGAGGAGGAGGAAGAGGAGCAAGAAAGAAGAAGAATGGGTATCAACCTGGCCTGAGCATATTCCTCCCATCAACTTTTATCCTAACGGTTGTAAGTTTAAAGAAGAAGGTGAAGTTTATTGCCTTAATTATCATCTTGATGATACGTCCGTAGGTACTATTGAAGATGATTTTGATTATGATATGCATGTTACTTATTGTGATTGGGAAAATGATGATAATGCTACTTATGATCTTGAAAATCTTTTTGGTACCAACTCTGAAAGTGATGATATGGGAAGCTCTAAGCTTGGGGATGATAGGATTGCAAATCCTTTACCCACTAGTGATGTGATAATTGATAATTCTTTTGCTAGTAAGAATAAAGACAACATGTTTACAAATATAGTTGCTAGCAATGATAATGCTCTTCTCTACCATGATGATGTTATAACTCCAATCTACAGTGATTATAAAGGTACCTATGACATAAGGAGAAATTATCCTTATGAAACTTGTCATAATCATGGAGGGAATTACTCCCTTGTTAAACACCATCTTCCTAATACACAATTAATCTATAGTGTTCAAGTTGTTTATGATAGTCCTACTCCCACTATTACCAATGAGAAAGATTATGCTTATGTGGAGAGTAAGAGTACCTTTTTGCATGTGGATCATGGTAACAATGCTTTATGTGATTGTCGGTGTACTAAGGTAGGGGTACCTCAGTACCCCAACTTGTGCACGGGCAGTAGCAGCTTCCCGCGGCAGGGCCTACCACGTGCTTGCCGGAGACCTTCCTGCTCCATATAAAACCATTCAAAAACAAAGTATACAAGATAGAAGATCGAGACCCCGGCAAGTGGAGCTTGCCGGGAAGGCTGTCCCAGGCTCAAGATTACCTCACTAGCACAAGACCCTGTCAAGAGGAGCTTGCCAGGAAGACCAGAAGATTACATTACAGAAAACATGCCTCGGCGCTATATGCTCCCCGGCAGGGCCCGGGGAGCGACAAGCTTCAGAGCCCGACAAGCTCCCGGGCCCGGCAAGGTCAAGACCCCGGCAAGGTGCTTGCCGGGGAGAGTTACGCTGTGTGCCCGCGCTCCAGCTCATCGAACCACGCGTCGCCCTGGGGCCATTCCAGGGACGCGTGGCGGATAGCTGTGCAGCCTGGGGGACACGGTGGCACTCCACGGTGGTAAAGCCATCGCCGTGGCGAACGGAGACGCAAGGGCGGGCGCTTTTGGGGTCGACGGCGACGGGCATTAAATGCCCTTGTCCCCCACTGTCAAAGTAGGTAGCGACCACTGTTCACGCACTGTAGCTCCACTATTCCCGCACTGTTACAACTACCACCACTATTACATTTTTACCCTTTCTCTTGCGTTGACACCTGTCGGTGACCCCTTGCACTATAAAAGGAGGCCCATGCACAACGTAGAGGGGGTTCGGAAGCTAGATCACTCATCCGCTCGGTGTAGCTAGTTCTTCAAGCTCCCAAGCTCCAACATTTAATACAATCAAGCAGGAGTAGGGTCTTACGCGTTCATCGCGGCCCGAACCTGGGTAAACTGCCCGCGTGCTCTCCACGATCTGCTCTTTGTGCTCCCTCCGCCCTCTTACCGCACGAACAAGGGGCTCCGGTCCCATAGGTGCTCGTGGTGGACAGTTTCCCCCGACAGTGATGCTTATATTGTTGAGTTCATCCATGATGCCACTGAAATTTATAATGAGAGAGGGAGACTTGGTTCTAAATATCTTAATAATAAGAAGTTTCCTCTCTTTATGGTGAATATTTTGAAGTTGCATTTGTTTTGTCTTCCTATGCTTATTGCTTTGTGCTTCAATGAATTATTATATTGCAATATTCCTATGCATAGGAAGCATGTTAGGCTTAAATGTGTTTGGTATTTTCTTCTTGATGCTCTCTTTTGCTCTTCAACTCTCATTCCTACGAGAGCATCATTAAAGTCTTATGCCTAGCTTAAAGGCATAAAAGAAAGCGCTTTTGGGAGGCAGCCCACATGAATAAAATTTTATTTTGCTTTTGTTGTGTATTGATGTTATTACTACATTAGCATCATCATTGTATTTTTACTTTTCAACTTTGTGCCAAGTGTAGCCTCTGATTGCAAGAAAGTTCAAAAGTTGTGACGTGCTGTCCAGGAAACAGATTCTGTCCTTGGATAGAAAAATTCGTATAAAATCACCAGATCATCTTTTTGGTCTGAATTTTTTCGACAGCGTGCTCTATACAATTGTCTTTCGTGCGTCTGTTCTGAGTTTTTTTATTAGAGTTGCAGAAGTGCCCCGAAAAAATCATTTACTACCCGCTGTTCTGTTTTTCACAGATTCTGTCCTGTTTTGCCTTTCCTTCATTTTGCAAACCTTGAGCTTGCTTTTTCTTTGCAAAAACCTTTTGGCAATCTTGAGAAACAGTAGACCTTCAAGAATATCTTTATTTCCAGCAAGGAACAATTATTTTATTATGGGTACTAACCTCGCTAATCAGATTATGATGAGTTATGTATGAATGGAGTTTTCAAGTGTGCGAGGGAAGATGATAAAAAGATTCAGGAGTGTCAAGCGCTCAAGCTTGGGGATGCCCCCGTGCACCCCCAAGAAATATTCAAGGAGACTCAAGCGTCTAAGCTTGGGGATGCCCCCGTGCATCCCCTTCTCCATCAACATTATCAGTTCGTCTTTCGTTCCACTATATTTTTACCACTTCATGTGTTATGTGCTAGGCTTGGAGCGTCTTGCTTTTAGTTTCCTTTTTAGTTTTCTTTAGCTTTTCGTAACGAGTCGGAACTCAGCTTTCTTTATGTGGGAGAGAAACACGCTCCACTTCTACCTAGAACACAACATAGAATTTTCATGTTTATCTTTGATGTATATGTTCTTGGTCTTTCAATAGCTACTATCATGCTTAGCTTTTAGTTTTCATGCTTATCTTTTTAAAGAGCATTTGTTTAGTTGGTTGCTTGAACTCTCTTTAGTTATCATGCTTATCTTATTAAGAGAGTTTTCTTATGTTGCATTGGTTGATATGTCTATGATAAAGATGCTACGTGCATAATGGTGCTTAGTAGTTCATGTTTTCTTATGGTTAGTCTCAAATAGCTGGGGGGTTCCAAATGTGTTATTGGAGTACCAACATGATTTGTTTGCCTATGATGTGGTATGGTTTAGTAATATCTTCCTTCAAGAATTTATTTTGATTGACTTGGCGTATGCTCACGCATATTTAAGACTGTAAAGAAAGTCTGTCAAGCCTTGATGATATTTTGTTTCTGAGTAGCGATATAACTTCCATGCCTGATTCAATGTTGCTTTGTCGCTCTGGATGATTATGACCGTCATTGCTCTCTTAGTTGGTCGCTCCTAGTCTTTTGCTAACCTTCGCCTGTACTAAGCGGACTGACTACTTGTGCATCCAAAATCCTTTAAACCAGTTATGCCATATGAGTCCACCATACCTTCCTATACATGGTATTTACCTGCCATTCCTAACGAAGACTTTCATGTACCATCTCGAAATTATTCAAAAAAGCATTTCTATTTTGTGCCTCTGTTTTAGCTCATGAGGAAGTAGTAGTTAATTCATGATCTTTTTAAGTTGGACAAGCTTCACCCCGGGATTGCATGTCTAATGTGCAAACCCATAATACGAGAAGGAACTGGCAAAGAGTGCGTCCGGCTCAAAAATAATATAACAAACAAACCCTCCTTCACGCTTTGTTCATGAGAAATCAGAAAACTTTGGCAGTGATAAACAAAGGAGATTAAGAGGATGTGATCGTCCTCAGTCGGGAGCCGTTCCTCGAAACTTGTCCATCTCAAGAAGTGATTGAGTTGTCTGCTAGCATTCGTTGACGAAACATGCATAATCTAAAAATATATTATTACCTCTGTTTTTAAAACCAAGAGCTCTGGTACATGTTTTGTCTTTGTTTCCGACCACGGGTTTTCAACCATGCCAACAAAAGCGACGGTTCGAGAGTCTCCACCTTCTTTAAAGCACCAACTATTGAGAGCATGATTGTCATTCTGAGTGTAATGTGCATTGTCCCAAAGTACCATTGTCTTTTGCATGATTATGATATCGTTTATTCTGAAATAATTGTATCTAGTCGTCACTTAAACCTTGGAGGTGCCCCTGCATTTATGTTTTGCTTCACTAAAGGGGGCAAGCGAGATATCACTTTGTCATATTTGCACACCATGCTCATTACAAATCTATTTGATGTTTCAGTATCATATTGTAAAACTTTCAGTTCTTTGTTATTTTCTCATGAGGCAACTTAATTACTACAGATTCATTGTCTCAGTAAGCACTTGTCATGTGACTATAAAAAGTCCTTATATGGTTAATAGCATATCACCACAGAAATTATGCTTGTTATCATTTACCTACTCGAGGACGAGCAGGAATTAAGCTTGGGGATGTTGATACGTCCAAAACGTATCTATAATTTCTGCTTGCTCCATGCCTCTTTTGTGTGATATTGCTATGATATTTATACACTTCCATACACTTTTGATCATATTTGGACTAACCTATTAACTCAGTGCACCCCAGTGCCAGTTTCTGTTTTCTGCTGTTTTTGTATTTCAGGTTTTCCCATTACGTAAACTGCCAGAAAAATCCCGGAAAAATTATATAAAAAATCAGCGTTCCGGAAGCTTCCATGCGGCCAAAGTAGGGCCAGAGGAGGACCACAGGGGCTCCAGGCGGCCTGCCCAGGCGGCCCCCTGGCCGCGCCGGGGGGGGGGCGCCTGGGCCCCCCAGACCTCCTCTGATGCCCCCCTTTGGCATATATTTACACCGTGTCGCGGAAACCCTGATTCCATACCCCTTTTCTCCAGACGCAATTCCGATCTCCGCCGCCATCGCCATCAAGCTTCGGGGGACCAGAATTCCTGTGCCGACACCCTGCCGGAAAGGGGAAGTGCCCCCGGATTCATCTACATCGACGTTGCTTCCTCCCTCCATGATGCGGGAGTAGTTCCTCCTCGGGGCTGAGGTTCTTACCAGTAGCTATGTGGTCAATTCTCTCTCCCATGATGTGATCTTCGTTGTGATCATAGGCTATGTTAATCTAGGGTGATCCCATGATATTTCCCCTTCCTCTATGTATTGGATTGATGTACTCACTTGTCTTTATCTAGTATAATCCCCGAGACCAAGGTGATAGCGGTCTATTGGACATGGATTAGAAAAGTATTTTCATGAGTGATTTCCTCTCTTGTGTGTTGATTGAAGATTGAGAGTCTCTTGGTGCTTGTCTTTGACTATCCTTTAGATATGTTGTGGTGATTGTGGGACTCTCTTTGGATGGCCGCTGTGACATTGGGAAATCCTTAGATTGAGAACTACGAACTTTGAGGTGTGCTTTTGTAGCCCGACATAATTCTCGTCCTCTTTTGACCACGAAGGAATGACCTCCGAGTGCGTTTCCATTGCATGTTTTATGGGAAATATCATGTGATTCGATTATGTTAATCTTGTTGGGAGTTGCCACTAGTGAAAGTATGAACCCTAGGCCTTGTTTCCACCATTGAAATACCGTTTGTGCTCACGTTTACCACTTGTTTGCTTGCTGCACTTTTTATTACAGATTTATATTACTTTGTTTTGCCATCCATATCACTTGCCATTTAACCTCTCTTCGCCGAACTAGTGCACCTATACATCTAACAAGTGTATTAGGTGTGTTGGGGACACAAGAGACTTCTTGTATCTTAGTTGCAGGGTTGCTTGATGATACGTCCAAAACGTATCTATAATTTCTGCTTGCTCCATGCCACTTTTGGGTGATATTGCTATGATATTCATACACTTCCATACACTTTTGATCATATTTGGACTAACTTACTAATCCAGTGCACCCCAGTGCCAGTTTCTGTTTTCGGCTGTTTTTGTATTTCAGGTTTTCACGTTTCGAGAACTGCCCAGAAAAATCCAGAAAAATTATATAAAAAATCAGCGAACCGGAAACAACACTGCGTCCGAAGGGCAGCCTGGGGGGGCCACAGGGGCTCCAGGCGCCATGTGGCGCCCCCTCCCCCCTGGGCCGCGCCGGGGGGGCGCCTGGGCCCCCCGAGGCTCCCCCGATGCCCTACTTTGGCATATATTTAAAGGACTCTCCGAAACCCTCAGAACAGGACATCTTTTCGTGATCCCATCTCTGTTCCGCCATCGCCGCCGCTCCCAAGATCGGGAGCACCAGGAGAACTCTTCCCGGCACCCTGCCGGAGGGGAGGATCACCACCGGGAGCTTCTCCACCACCATGGACGCCTCCCGGATGACTCGTGAGTAGTCTCCCTTGGACCATGAGTCCATGACCAGTAGCTATGTGATGTTCCCTCCCATTCTTGTGCTTCACTAATTAGTCCTCGTGAGCTGCCCTACATGATCGAGGCACCTATGTAATCCTTATGCTGTTGCTATGTTGAGTTTGCTGGGTTCCGATGGATTATGAGATTATGTTCAGATTGATCTTGAGTAATATATTTGATTCACCTCATTTATATTTTAGTTCATTAGTAATTCTTGCATGTTCTCCGTCGTTATTTATTGCTTTGGCCGAGTAGTAGGTAGTGACTCCAAGAGGGAACGTTATGCTCGATTGTGGGTTCATGCCCCTCGATGACTAGCTTGAGTGACAGAAACATGAGTCTAGGGGATGTGTTGTTGCCACAAGGGGGAAAACAACGGTGCTTGTGCCCGCGGGTGCAAGGATTGTTTACTTTACGCAAAGTTCTTTTAATGCAGTTGTCTGTTGCATTGAGTTTACACTATGGGTGGGACTCGCAACTTAATACCAGCGAGATGTTCTGGATAGATATCTCAAGGTGGATGATTAGTAGTAGATATTGATGGATTTCGGTCTACTTACTTTGGCGTACCGCCCATGCTTTGAACCTCAACCTTTCTTGCAATGTAGTCAGCATTGGTTTGCGTTCGTGGTCCTGTCAATTGCCCAGCTGTAATTTGTTTACCTCACATAGCTGTTTTATCGTCTTTTGGGAGAGAGACATCACTAGTGAACATCATGAGACTCCGGTCCATATTACCATCATTGATCACATCCACTATTTACTTTTTGCTATTTACTTACTATTGCAAAAACTATCTATCACTACTATCATTGCTTTTAACCCTTTGTGAACTACAAGGCCGGAGAGATTGACAACCTCTCTGTACTTGTTGGGAGCAAAGTTATTTGTATCTGTGTGCAGGTCCACGTTGGTTGCTACTAATCTGGAGCCGTAGCAATTGACACCTACTTGTTGAACCTAGGAGTCTCTGGGGAATCGATCCTTGGCATCTTTGCTAGGGGAAAACACTTCTACTTACTGCATCTTACACCTTCCACTTGGGGTAACCAACGAGGGGTTCGAGGCCCATCAAGGAGTATTTTCTGGCGCCGTTGCCGGGGACTCCACTCTTCAGGATAGGGGAGTTGCATGCTATCTTTTACCTTTGCTTTTTAGTCTTGTTAGTTTACTTTTCATTTTTTGCTTTAGTTCCTCTTATCAAAAATCACAAAAATAGTTATCTCGTTCTTTAGTTGTCATTATGTCGGGTCCTTTTGTCTTTGACGAGGCAGAAGTTCTCACCTTTAAACAAAGAGGTGGGGAAAGTTTGAAAGATGCTTGGTATAGAATTAATGATTCACAAAAAGGAGCCACCAAGAAGCAACCTACTACTATCTTACTTAGAAATTTTTATGTTGGAATTACTTCTTGGAATAGGTTTATTCTAGATACTGCTATCAATGGGAATTTCCTAGAGGCCCCAGTTTGGGAGTCTCTTAGTATTATTGAAAATCTTGTTGGGAGTCCCCCTGTTGTTAGCATTCGAGAGGACATCACCCTAGCTCACATTATGAAAAAACTTGAAAAAATAGAGCTAGAGATACCAAGAACTAATAAGATGAATGAGTTGGATCGAAAGATCCAAGGGAATTTGAATAGACTTGATAGCTCCATGCATAAAATTTTCAAAATTTTGGAGACCGTCAAATTCCATGATTCTGACTCTTCTAGGATGGACAAGATTGAGGAAATATTTGATACCTTAGGAACTACTTTCTCCTCGATCAAAACTGAAAAGGTAGAAACTCCGGCAAAGAGGGAGCCTAAGTTCGTTCACATTCCAAAGGCTCCCCGTTCTAAAAGCAATCTACCTATTGCCAAAGGGGTTGAAACTGTAAAGACTTTGGAAGAAACACCTATCGTTGATGAATTTATAAATGAATCTTCCCTTGACTTTTATCCTTTTGGTCTTTTACCTAGAAGTATCTCTACGAGGCCTTCATTTGAGAGTCCTCTTAAGACTAGTTGTATTATTGAAGAGCTTTTTGATGATCTTGATGATGGTTCAATTGATACAACTTGATCTATGCATTATGCCTAGCTTAAAGGCATAAAAGAAAGCGCTTTTGGGAGGCAGCCCACATGAATAATTTTTTTTATTTTGTCGTGTCTTGATGTTGTTTACTGCTGTAGCAACATCATTGTATCTTTGCTTTTCATATTTGTGCCAAGTATAGCCTCTGATTGCTAGAAAGTTCAAAAGTTGTGAGGTGCTGTCCAGGAAACAGATTCTGTCCTTGGATAGAAAAATTCGTATAAAATCACCAGATCATCTTTTTGGTCTGAATTTTTTCGACTGCGTTCTCTATATAATTGTATTTCGTGCGTCAGTTCTGAGTTTTTTGATTTGAGTTGCAGAAGTATCCCGAACAGGTCAATTACTGCCTGCTGTTCTTTTTTTCACAGATTCTGTCCTGTTTTGCCTTACCTTCACTTTGCAAATTAAGAACTTGCTTTTTCTTTGCAAAAACCTTTTGGCAATCTTGAGAAACAGTAGAACTTCAAGAATATCCTTATTTCCAGCAAGGTATAATTATTTTATTAAGGGTACTAACCTCGCTAATCATATTATGATGAGTTATGTATGAAGGGAGTTTTCAAGTGTGCGAGGGAAGATGATAAAAAGATTCAGGAGTGTCTAGCGCTCAAGCTTGGGGATGCTCCCGTGCACCCCCAAGAAATATTCAAGGAGACTCAAGCGTCTAAGCTTGGGGATGCCCCCGTGCATCCCCTTCTCCATCAACATTATCAGTTCGTCTTTCGTTTCGCTATATTTTTATCACTTCATGTGTTATGTGCTATGCTTGGAGCGTCTTGCTTTTAGTTTTCTTTTTAGTTTTTCATAACGAGTCGGAACTCAAAATTCCTTTATGTGGGAGATAAACACGCTCCACCTCTACCTAGAACATTACATAGAATTTTCATGTCTATCTATGCTGTGTGTGTTCTTTGTCTTTTAATAGCTACTATCGTGCTCTGCTCTTAGTATTCATGCTTATCTTTTCAAGAGCTTTTATTTAGTTGGTTGCTTGAACTCTCTTTAATTACCATGCTCACCTTATTAAGAGAGTTTGCTTCCGTTGCATTGTTTAATGTGTCTATGATAAAGATGCTACTTTCATGATGGTGCTTAGTAGTTCAGGTTTTCTTATGGTTAATCTCAAATAGCTGGGGGGTTCCCAATGTGTTATTGGAGTACCAACTTGGTTTGTTTGCCTATGATGTGGTATGGTCTAGTAATATCTTCCTTCGAGAATTTATTTTGATTGACTTGGCGTATGCTCACGCATATTTAAGACTGTAAAGAAAGTCTGTCAAGCCTTGATGATCTTTTGTTTCTGAGTAGCGATATAACTACCATGCATGATTCAATATTGCTTTGTCGCTCTGCATGATTATGACCGTCATTGCTCTCTTAGTTGGTCGCTCCCAGTCTTTTGCTAACCTCCACCTGTACTAAGCAAATTAACCATGCAATACATAGCTCATGGGAAAGTAGCCTAAAAACTATTGTGGTAAAGAATATGTTGCTTATGTATCTTATTTCTTATGAGTTGCTTGCTGAGCGGTAACCATGTTTCTGGGGACGCCATCAACTGTCACACTTTTGTTGAATATCATGTGAGTTGCTATGCATGTTCGTCTTGTCTGAAGTAAGGGTGATTTACCGTGGGTTGAATAACTATGCATATTGTTAGAGAAGAACATTGGGCCGCCAACCAAAGCCATGCATCATGGTGGAAGTTTTAGCTTGGACCTTAATCCTCAATCTCTTATGAGAATATGCTTATGCATTAAAGAGGAGTCCATCATCTATTTTCTATGTTGTCCCGGTATGGATGTCCTCAACTTGAGATCTATAAAAAACGAGAAATCAAATGCGATCTATCTCCTTGGACCTTTGTACAGGTGGCATAGAGGTACCCCTTTGTGACACTTGGTTGAAACATATGCAATGCAATGATAACCCATGGGGATCCGAGCTAATTAGGACAAGGAGCGAGCACTATTGGTATTCGATGCATGAGGCTTGCAACTTATAGGATGTTTTATGCATGACACATATGAAGTACTACTACCGTTGACACAATTGCTTCCATGTTTTCAAATAAAAAGCTCTAGCACATAACCTTTCTTTCACCTTTATGATTGAAGCACCAACTACTGAGAGCATGATTGTCATTCTGAGTGTAATATGCAATGTCCCAAAGTAGCATTGTCTTTTGCATGATTGTGATATCGTTTACTCTGAAATGATTGTATCTAGTCATCACTTAAACCTTGAAGGTGCCCCTGCACTTATGTTTTGCATCACTAAAAGGGGGCAAGCTAGATATCACTTTATCATATTTGCACATCATGTTCATTGCAAATCTTTTTGATGTTTCAGTTTCATGTTGTAAAACTTTCAGTCATTTGTGATTTTCTCTTGAGACAACTTAATTACTTTAGAATCATTGTCTCAGTAAGCTTTTGTCATATGACTATGAGAAAGTCCTATATGGTTAATAGCATGTCACCACAGAAATTATTCTTGTTATCATTTACCTACTCGAGGACGAGCAGGAATTAAGCTTGGGGATGTTGATACGTCCAAAACGTATCTATAATTTCTGCTTGCTCCATGCCACTTTTGGGTGATATTGCTATGATATTCATACACTTCCATACACTTTTGATCATATTTGGACTAACTTACTAATCCAGTGCACCCCAGTGCCAGTTTCTGTTTTCGGTTGTTTTTGTATTTCAGGTTTTCACGTTTCGAGAACTGCCCAGAAAAATCCAGAAAAATTATATAAAAAATCAGCGA
>LR738710.1:840839579-841038469 GCA_902687465.1 Secale cereale
CGGGGGGCCCAGGCCCCCCCTGGGCCACGCCGGGGGGGGGGGCCTGGGCCCCCCGAGGCTCCCCCGGTGCCCTACTTTGGCATATATTTGAAGGACTCTCCGAAACTCTCAGAACAGGACTTCTTTTCGCGATCCCATCTCTGTTCCGCCGCCGCCGCCGCTCCCAAGATCGGGAGTACCAGGAGAACTCTTCCCGGCACCCTGCCAGAGGGGAGGATCACCACCGGGAGCTTCTCCACCACCATGGACGCCTCCCGGATGACTCGTGAGTAGTCTCCCTTGGACCATGAGTCCATGACCAGTAGCTATGTGATGTTCTCCTCCCGTTCTTGTGCTTCACTAATTAGTCCTCCTGAGCTGCCCTACATGATCGAGGCACTTATGTAATCCTTATGCTGTTGCTATGTTGAGTTTGCTGGGATCCGATGGATTATGAGATTATGTTCAGATTGATCTTGAGTAATATATTTGATTCACCTCTTTTATATTTTAGTTCATAAGTAATTCTTGCATGTTCTCCGTTGTTATTTATTGCTTGGGCCGAGTAGTAGGTAGTGACTCCAAGAGGGAACGTTATGCTCGATTGTGGGTTCATGCCCCTCGATGACTAGCTTGAGTGACAGAAACATGAGTCTAGGGGATGTGCTGTTGCCACAAGGGGGAAAACAACGGTGCTTGTGCCCGCGGGTGCAAGGATTGTTTACTTTACGCAAAGTTCTTTTAATGCAGTTGTCTGTTGCATTGAGTTTACACTATGGGTGGGACTCGCAACTTAATACCAGCGAGATGTTCTGGATAGATATCTCAAGGTGGATCATTAGTAGTAGATATTGATGGATTTCGGTCTACTTACTTTGGCGTACCGCCCATGCTTTGAACCTCAACCTTTCTTGCAATGTAGTCAGCATTGGTTTGCGTTCGTGGTCCTGTCAATTGCCCAGCTGTAATTTGTTTACCTCACATAGCTGTTTTATCGTCTTTTGGGAGAGAGACATCACTAGTGAACATCATGAGACTCCGGTCCATATTACCATCATTGATCACATCCACTATTTACTTTTCGCTATTTACTTACTATTGCAAAAACTATCTATCACTACTATCATTGCTTTTAACCCTTTGTGAACTACAAGGCCGGAGAGATTGACAACCTCTCTGTACTCGTTGGGAGCAAAGTTATTTGTATCTGTGTGCAGGTCCACGTTGGTTGCTACTAATCTGGCGCCGTAGCAATTGACACCTACTTGTTTAACCTAGGAGTCTCTGGGGAATCGATCCTTGGCATCTTTGCTAGGGGAAAACACTTCTACTTACTGCATCTTACACCTTCCACTTGGGGTAACCAATGAGGGGTTCGAGGCCCATCACTTGAGAGAGACCATCTTCAACCTCTACTTCCCTGAGTTCGATAAATCTTAGGTCATCCACTTGAGGGAAATTGCTGCTGTCCTACAATCCTCTGCGCTTGGAGGTCCAACATAGTCTACAAGAGTAGAAGCGTGTGTAGACATCACTTGCGTGGCGGCGCAATGATCTGGAACGGTGGTGAGAAACCATATGTTGTGGCGGCCGCTAGGGTAGACGTCTGCCTAACTATATAATGCGGACCGAGTAGGTCCAAGTAACAGCCCCACGATTCAAAAGGATCGGAGACGGCTGAGCAATTAACGCGTCCATTAATTACGATTTATTAATTATTCCCGAGCAGCAAAAATATTGACAACGTGCATAGCTTTGTGCTCGGCTCGGCTCATTCCCACAACCCGCGGCACGTCGTGATGAGGCGTTGCGAGCGACGAGGAGTGCGCGTTTAGGTCTCATCTTTTCATACTCATACAAGCGGTAGAAGAGCTAACCTTATAAAGAGGTGCAACTCTCTCTCAACTTTCGTGGTGGGACTAAACTTTAGTGCCACTCACTCCACTCACATGTGTGCATGAATGGGCCAAGAGAATTTCAGAATTTTAGTTGGGCATGGGCCAAAAGGCCTACTAGCGAGGTGGGCCATGCGGGAGTCCGCACCGCTTAGATGAGTCATCTTTGTACTACTAACTTTGAAATAGAGGGAGTACAAATCCTAGGCGGGCTAGTTTGGCCTAGTTGGTTTTAGTGATATGATGTGGTATAGTGTCGTCTAGTTTTCATGAAGAAGCGGAATTCAACGAAGTCATGATGGTTCCACAAAGTTACTCTACCCGTAGTACTGCTACCACAGGCGAAGACTGGACGGCACTGTACCACGTCATATCACTAAAACCCACTAGGCCAAACTAGCCCGCCTAGGATTTGCACTACCTCTGTTTCAAAGTTAGTAGTACAAAGTTGACTTTTGCAAGTACTATAGATCGCACAATAGCTAGCCTACTAACACCAAGAATCATCAAATAAGCCCTGCTGATATGATAAACAGTTCAAACTTACATCTAAGCATGCCATATATTACATCAAAAGCTGGTGAGGATACATCTGTTTCCATAACTCGGAGAGGGTTCGCATGATTCACTATCAAACAAAAGTAGCAAGTACCGTGCACACAAGACAGTGCACTAGCCCTAAGATGGTTTGATTACACGCATCGTTCTGGTAATTAAACACAGGGTAATGCAAACTACCCTGAAGGATTAGCGCGACCAACTATTTCTTGTCATCAATCTCTCGGGCAATGACCACAGCACAGATAGCGGCATGGGAATCGATCTCTGGGGCGATATCCACAGGACTGACCGCGACATCCGAATCGATCTCTGGGGCGAAGTCCATAGGATGGACAGCGGCATCAGAATCGATCTCTGGGGCGATGCCAACAGGACGGACCGCGACATCGAAAACGATCTCTGGGGCATTGTCCACAGGACGTGCCACGACATCGGAATCATCAAGGACGTCCACCGTCACCTACACAACCCTAACATATTAGCAAGCACATTGCAAATAATCAAAAACGACAACTTTCGGTAATAAGCCATTATTTTTTACCTTGTACATCTCACCAGGGGATCCCATCCCTCCGGGGGCCATCTCCTCATCCTCGATGGGGGCCATCACCTTGCCAGGGGAATACTGCTTCTCAACGGCGACTATGTCCTCAAACTCGGTCTTGAGCCTCGCATAGGTGGCCATCAGAGTTTCTGGGGTAGGCACGATGGGGCCCTTGCCGTTCTTCCAACTTTGTTTGAGGACTTCGTCCGCCAACGTCGTCAACTCTTTGGCCAGTGCTTATTTCTTGGAGTTCTTCGTCTCCATGGGTTGGCCCGCCAACATGGTCAACTCGTTGGTCGGTGCTCGCTTCCTGGAGATCGCTGTCTCTAGTGGGTTGTCCGCCGGCAACTCTTTGCCTAGTGCTCCAGGATCCATCAATGAACTGACAAATAAAAAGCAATCGAAAGGAAACCACAATCGCAATGAAAATGGGAAAATAATAGGCTGTGAGAATCGGTCAGTGCTTCGCAAAAAGAAGATTCTTGGAATGAAAATATGGCAGCATCACTGATTCGCCCACCTTTCCTTCATCGGTACAGAAGAAAAATGGCAGAAGTGAGTAGCCTGGAGTGAGGTTTTCTTCAAGATAGGGGAGAAAGGGCTTCAACGAGCATTCCAGTGAAATGATGGTTGCTTCGTCCAGTCCAACTTCGAGGCCACTTTACCACTGCTGGTAAAGGTGTGGGTTTTGTGATATGACAGGTCATGACGGCCGCATCGGGGTGACCAGTGAGTTTTGACTGTAGCACCTCGCTGTAATTTGGTGGATGGCACGCGGGCCCGGATGCTTTGATGTCCCGCATGTAGATAGAGCAGCTAGTCATATAGGAGTGGTCAATATTGTGCACCGCGACCAAGGCGTAGAGGAAAATGAGAGAACTACATAATTAATGCATGAGTTTAATTAGGGTAGTTTTGTAAAGTACAAGATACATTCCTCCAATCACAAAATGCCTTGGTTGATGAGATTTGATATTTGAGCCCTATAAACTGGAAGGGAGATTTGAGATTTGAGATTTGAGATTTGAGATACTAGACGCGGTGTAGTCACTTGTTGGAATCTCTAGAAAGACTTATACCACATGATTCTTTGCTTCTTCTTACTACTACGTACTACTTCACCGACATGTGGGACAGCCAACAGCATCCGGGTCGACGTAATACGTGGCATGCACCAGATTAGAGTGCGGAACGGAAGGGGGGCATCACCCCGGTCATACCGCCTGGCCTTGTTTGGATATTCTAACCTAGTTAAAGGTTAGAGTTAGATTTTTTTTTGGGTTAGTTGAGTTCAAACTAAGCCAAACTAACTCTAACACATGGATCCAAATAGTAAACCAAACTAACCCTCCTGTTTGGATATTTTTGGGTTAGTTGAGTTCCAGCTAACCCAAACTAACTCTAACACATGGATCCAAACAGTAACACGCCGTCAAATCGCACAGTTCGACCTTTCCAGCAGTAAGTAAGTTGAATCCGCTACTCCCTCACCCTCCTCGCCTCTCTGTCAAACTGCCTACGCGAAAACTGCCGCTCGTACTACCCGGGAAAGGCCCTGTCCTCAACTTTTAACTATGCGAAAATAATTCGAGCTTGTTCGTTCTATATAAATACCAATACTGTATGTTTATTCACCCGTGGGGTTGTTCAATGAATGGAGGTCCGGGGAGCACAAGTGAACAATACTACTACTAGTAGTAAGTAGGAGTCGTACATGTAGTCACCTTAAATAGAGAGTTTCTTTTCTTTAAGGCCACGTACACAAATTGAAAGGCTTGTTGTGGAGAGAAAAAGATAATAACTCCACTATATATGTACACAGGGGCCTGAGTGCTTGCTTTACTAGTGTTGCTGAAAGTGCAACTAATCCTCGGGTGGTTTTGGCAATTAATAACAACATATATATCATTGAACTAATAGTTACTTGAGAATCATTTCAGAGAAGTTCAGTGATATGGGTATGGCAATGACTGAAGAAGTGGACCCCTCAAAATGCTAAGGCAAGCATTGGCAAAAGCTCAAGACTCCATTTTTGGTTTAGTGATCCAAGATCACATTGAGTCCATAGGAAAAGCCAATACTATTAAAAGGGGATGAGGTTATGTTGATGATCTGGTTGCTCAAGTGCTTAGTGATATATCTCCTTTAACTATCAGAAACCTTCACTACAAAATACACTCATAAGTAATCTCGGTCCCACCGATTTTCCAAACTCATTCACACCGAGATGAACCACCTCAGCCATAAGCCAAACCCTAGAAAAATCGGATATTCCGAGTTTGAAATCGGTCTCACCGAAACATGGGCTGCCAAGCTTCTGTAACCTTCTGTCATCAAATCGGTGTCACCGAGATGATATTTTCGGTCCCACCGAAACTGGCAAGCTCCTGTATTTACTCAAATCGGAATAACCGAGATGGTATTTTCGGTCCCACCGAAAACCCCAATGTTCACATTATTTGAACTTTCGGTCTGACCGAGTTGTCCACTTCGGTCTCACCGAGATTGCTCAAATATGTGTGTAACGGTTGGATTTTTGTGTGGAGGCTATATATACCCCTCCACCCCCTCTTCATTCGTGGAGAGAGCCATCAGAAAGAACTACCACTCCTACCTTACACTTTCTGAGAAGAGAACTACCTACCCTTGTGTTGAGATCAAGTTGCTCCACTCCTACCATATGAAACTTGATCTCTAACCTTCCCAAGTTGCTTTCCACTCAATCTTTTCTTCCACCACAGCCAAATCAGTGAGGAGAGTTGAGTGTTGGGGAGATTATCATTTGAAGCACAAGAGCAAGGAGTTCATCATCATCTACAACATCTATTACCTTTTGGAGGGTGGTGCCTCCTAGATTGGTTAGGTGTCGCTTGGGAGCCTCCGTCATCGAGATGTGGAGTTGAACCAAGAAGTTTGTAAGGGCAAGGAGATCACCTACTTCGTGAAGATCTACCCCGAGTAAGGCTAGCCCTCCGTGGGCGTAGGCCATGATGGAATAGACAAGGTTGCTTCTTCGTGGACCCTTCGTGGGTGGAGCCCTCCGTGGACTCGCGCAGCCGTTACCCTCCGTGGGTTGAAGTCTCCATCAACGTGGATGTACGATAGCACCACCTATCGGAACCACGGGAAAAATCACCGCGTCTCCAAATTGCGTTTGCTCTTCTCCACCTCTCTTTTCTACATGTGCAATTTACTTTCCGCTGCCTATACTCTAGAATTGCATGTGTAGGGTGATGCTTGACTTGATCATAATTGAGAATCTGCCAAAAACTGTTCTTGATCAAAAGGCATAATTTTTATATTTACAAGTAGTCTAATCACCCCCCTCTAGACATACTTTCGATCCTACAAGTGGTATCAGAGCTTTGGTCTCCATTGTATTGGTTTCCATTGCATTGGACTCCATAAGCTTGGTTTCACAACCTAGGAGAGTATGGCGTCTAGTGAGGGTAATTATCGTAGAGGTCCTTACTTTGATGGCACAAATTTTGCTAGTTGGAAGCATAAAATGAAAATGCATATTCTTGGTCATAACCCAGCCGCATGTGGCATTATTTGTGTTGGCATGCAAGGTGAATTCTTCGAGGAAGGAAAAGTTCCGGATCGCGAAGCTACACCGGAAGAGTTGCGGATGTTGCAAAACAATGCTCAAGCTTGTGACATTCTATTCAATGCCTTGTGTCCCGAGGAGTTCAACAAAATCAGCCATCTTGAGAATGCTAAAGAGATTTGGGATACTTTGGTTGAGATGCACGAAGGTACCGAGTCTGTGAAGGAATCAAAGCTAGATATTCTTCAAGGTCAACTTGACAAGTTCAAGATGAAGGATGGTGAAGGAGTCACTGAAATGTACTCTAGGCTTGCTCTCATCACAAATGAGATTGCCAGCTTAGGAAGCGAAGAAATGACCGACCGATTCATCATCAAGAAGATTCTAAGAGCTTTGGATGGAAAGTATGACACCGTGTGCACTTTGATCCAAATGATGCCAAACTACAAGACTCTCAAGCCAACTGAAGTCATTGGAAGAATTGTTGCTCATGAGATGACACTTAAGGATAAGGAAGAGCTTCACAACAAGTCAAGTGGTGCTTACAAAGCTACAAGTGATGCTCCCACAACCTCAAGTGACAAGTT
Organism: Secale cereale; assembly: GCA_902687465.1. Lineage (NCBI taxonomy): Eukaryota > Viridiplantae > Streptophyta > Magnoliopsida > Poales > Poaceae > Secale > Secale cereale. Next base: position 840,846,696 of record LR738710.1, read on the forward strand.
AATTTCCAATGAAGAGATAAGCCTAATGGTTAAGAACTTCAACAAATTCTACAAGAATAGAGGCAAAGAGAGAAGCTCAAAGTCTAGATCATATGATGAAAAGAAATCTTCCAGTCGTGATCGAAACTGCTACAATTGTGGAAGACCCGGACACTACTCAAATGAGTGTACGGCTCCCCACAAGAGAAGAGAAGAATCTCCAAGAAGAAGATCAAGAGATGAGTCACCTCGGAAAGAGAGAAGGAGTAGAGATGATCGTTATGAACGAAGACCCTCTCGGAGAAGCAAGGATTCGGAGAGGAAAGACAAGTCATCAAGGAGCTACACAAGAAGAAGACATCAAGCTCATGTAGGTGAATGGGTCTCCGGCTCCGACTCCGACAATCAATCCGATGGAAGCTATCACTCCGACTCCGACTACAGTCAAGATGAAGGTGTTGCCGGTCTTGCTCTCGTATCCTCCAACTCCAACTCCTACGACTTATTTGATTCACCAAATGAGGGAATTGGAAGATGCTTCATGGCTAAAGGCCCCAAGGTATCACACCCTGAATTCATTGACTTCAATAGTGATGAGGATGACTTGCTTGGTGAAGATGAGCTCTTGCATGATAAATCTAGTGAGCTTAGTAACGATGAAAATGCTTGTAGTCTTTATAGTCGAGAAGAGTCGAATGACAATGCTATGAAGGAGATTGAGCGTCTAACTAAAGAACTAAACACTCTTAAGTTAGCTCATGAAACAACTCAAGAAGATCATAGAGAGCTCCTAAGATCTCATGAGAAGCTACGCTTCGAGAAGCTCACTCTAGAGCAAGAACATGAGTTTCTAAAAGCGATCAATGACGATCTTCGAAAGAATAGTTCTTCATATCTTGCCAAACGACTTCTCTTGTCTAATTTCTTGCCACCTATTAAGACTAAGCATGACAAGCATAAGAAAAATTCTTCCTCTAGTAGTAACAATAACCATGTTAAATCCAATGTTGTTGCTTCTAGTAGTTCTCTTGATTCCACTAACAATGTTTCAAGCCAAGTTACACTTGAGCAAGAGAATAGCTTATTGAAGGAAATCATAGAGAAAGGCGTCTACAAGAGTCTTGCCGGAAGCAAGAACTTTGAGGAAATTGTTTGCAAGCAAGGAAGGCACCGGAAGAATCAAGGGATTGGTTTTGAGCGAAAGTTCAACGCCGAAGGTGTTGAGTGGGAAGAAGGTCAATACCCTACTCCACAGTTTGTTTCTCAAAAGGAGAAGTATGATCCTACTTCTTCCAATGTGGAACAAGCTCAAGATGATCTTCCACCACAAGACCACAAGATAAAAGCCAAGGACAAGCTTCAAGAGGAGATTGATGCATTCATTGAAGCACCTCAAGCCATGGTCAAGTGGGTTCCCAAGGACACGTCTAGTTCTACTTCGTCAAGCTCAACTACAACCCCAAGGATTCCCATCAAGATGATGTGGATCCCGAAGAAGAAGAACTAGAAGGTTCTTGAGGGTGACTCCGCCAACATACTTCACTCACATTCATTTTGGCAAAGAACTTGTGCAATCAACTTCCACATCATGCACTAGTTCATGGAGTCACAAACCCTCTTGTTGGTAAGTCAAGGGACAAGGTAATCATTGCTTTCATGGACATCATCTATTGTGAACTTCAATCTATGTCCATGGATATCCTTGTTTGTTCCTTGTGGGACTAACCCATGTAGGTATTGAAAGTGCCCTAATCCAAAGGATAGCTCCCAACTCTTGATGATCTCCATCAACATTGAGCATCCACATCTTTAACATCTACATGAAGTCTTCTACGACAACCCAAGGTTAGTTTGACCCTTTAAAAGGGGTTCTCACATCTAGGGGGAGCTTTGCTCTAAAAATTGAGCTAAAGCATCTTCAAATGATGTGAACACATCAATGCTTTATGTAAAAGTGGTAACCCCACTTGTGCTTAAACGATGAGTATGACCTATGATCAAATGTTCTCATTTGGATCCTAAGTCAAAATACTCATATAAAGATGACCTAGTCATCGACAAATTGTGTGCTAGTAGCTAGAGTTTTGGTTGTGCATGTTTGACACATGTTTCATTTGCTATCTTATTGTGTGAGCATGTTGAATGCATGATTTTATCCATTCGAGGACATCCATTTGTTGTTTTGGTTGTTTTGATTTTTCTGGCCAAATGGATGGACAAGAATGCCTAAGTACCTCCCCTAGCTATCTATGCTTTCTTGTCTCAAATTCTATTCATGCTTATATCACAAACTTTGAACAAGTCATTTTCGGACCCTCCGAGTGAGGAGCACTCGGAGCCACCGATCCGTCTAGGGCTGACTTCCAAAACCTTCTAAGTGATTTTCGGTCAGACCAACTCATTCAAACTCGGTCAAACCGAAAGCATTTAGACTGATCTAGGTTTCATCTCGGTGAAACCGAGTTGTAATTTTCGTCGTGACCGAAATGCATAACTGCCTGGCAGTTATCCATCTCGGTGCCACCGAGTTTTTCAACTCGGTCCCACCGGCAGCAAAGGGATATATATACTGAGGGCAGCGCGCGTTGATTATTCCTTCAAACGTTTTCGCCCCACATCCCCTGCTGCCGTCGCCCTGATCTCCGGATCATCGCCGTCGTCGCTTGTGCGCCCTCGCCGCAGGTCTCCGTCGCCGTCAACGGCCTTCTCCTCCGCGCCGTTGCCGCCGTAGAGAGACTCCACCAAGTTAGGGTGAGTTTTGATCCCACTCGTGCTCCCATCTCCGATTCAATGCACGTTTGGTTTGCCCAATATCTGGCCACGATTGAAATCTTCTTTTCCACCAGATCGGTTCGTTTGAACTAGATTCGAGTAAAATTCTTAGGGTTAGGTTTCCACGTAACACATCTCGGTGAAACCGATTTTAAATTTTGGTGTGACCGATTCGGCCTCTGGCCATTGCACTGCACCTTTCGGTCCAACCGAGTTGTGCAAATCGGTGTGACCGAAATATAGTTTTAGTGAAACCCTAGTGTATCGGCAGGACCGAAACCCACTTCGGTCAAACCGAAAGTGGTGTGTAAAGTTTCTGTTACACACTTCGGATTCACCGAAACTGAAAATCGGTCTGACCGAAATGCCTTCTGTGAAAACTTAAAACTAAAATTTGAACTCATTTTTTTTTGCAAAAACTTCTGCAGTTTGTGATAACTCTTCTTCTCTGCCTATACCTTATCTATTCACAGGTTGTCAGCCATGTCAGATGCCAGTGACAGTCAGAACAGGTCAGAGTCACCTATTGCAGACATTCCTGAAGCAGACACTAGTCTTGAGGCTAGCAGTCCATTTGATGATGGTGAGAGGAGTACACCAAGTGGCTTGCCTCCTGCAGCCACCAGAGCTAGAAAAGAGAAGAACTCCGATGATGAGGATTCTGATTTCGTAGCTGAGGAAGAGGTGTCCTCCAAGCCTAAGAGAAAGGTTGTTGCCAAAGAGCAACAAGGTCAGCAGTCAAAGAAGGGCAACAACAAAGTCAAGCAGTCAGCTGTTGCCAAGAAGCTGAACTTGGGAGAGCCAGCCCCAAGCAAAGTGAAGAAAACCTCCAAGAGGAAGAGGGTTGTGTATAGTGATCCTCATGCAGATGCAGCAGTCGAGGAAGAAGAAGAAGAAGCACCCCAGCCTGCTCCTCAGAAGGCTAAGCTCATGGGTGATGCCATTAAGGCCGGAGCCACTTCAAAGCCCAAGAAATCTGCTCAAGCTAAGGCAGCTCCAGCAAAGCCTGCTGCCAAGCCCAAGAGGACTACCAGAAACATTCCAGCTTCTGAGAAGAACAAGGGTGATGTGCCACCAGCTGAGTCTGATGAGGAAGAACAAGTGTTGTTGAAACTCCGTCCAAAACTGCCACTTCACAATGATGCTCATCCTCAAGCCGAGGATATGAAGGCAAGGAAAGATAGAGGTCTCAGGCTATGGAGACAAGCTGATCCATATGCCGTGAGGAGAAGGGCTGCTGTAGATCCCAGATTCCACACCAGAGAGCAGCAGGACTTCTATGAGACTGTGCTGATGGACAAGAAGCCAATAGTCGCAGACACCAGATATGTTGACTGGGAATACATTGACAGCGAAGAGCACAGAGACTTCTTTCCACATGTGCATGAAAGCTTCACTGCATGTGGAGTTGCTGAGTTTGTGGGTCAGAAATTGACAGATTGGAACGATGAGATGATTATGCAATTCTATGCCACAACTCACTTCTATCCTGATGGGAAGATCACCTGGATGACTGAAGGTCAAAGGTTCTCTTCTTCTGTTGAAGAATGGGCAGAACTTCTGAATGCTCCAGTGCAACGAGAGGATGATATTGATGTCTATGGGATTCCAAAGAAGAATCATGATTCCACGAAGAACATGTACAAGGAGATCCCCGCAGCAGATTTGGAAATATGGAAGCTCGGCTCAGTCTACTATCTCTAGGCAGGTTTACCTACCACTAACACTATTCTGAGGCATACCTTGATGCCCAAGTCTGGAGATCATCGCATGATCAGAGGGTATTCTATCAACATGCTGCATATACTTGATGAGAAGGCACCTTTCAAGGTGATGGACTTAATGGTAGAGACCATTAAGAGGACTGCAGCTGACCAGAAAAGGTCATGTGGATTTGCCCCACAGATTCAGATGCTTATCAATGCCAAGTTTGGCACGGGCAAATTCTTGTTGGATAGGAAACACTTACCACTGCAGGCAGAGCATGAAGACAATGTTGTTGTGATGGACGAGGAGGATCCATCATCTGTTGAAGGTCAAGCCAAGATAGAAGCTGCTAGGAAAGCCAAAGCTGACAAAGAAGCAGCAGCAGCAGCACCTAAACCAAAGAGTTTCGGAGAGCAGATCCTTGAAGCTACTCAAAGGATTGAACAACGCCTGGCCAGCATTGAACAGTCTCAGGAGAGCCTAGAGAGGATTGTTGACGAGAAGATCCACGCTCTGGACGTGAAGCTGACTGAAATTCAGGTGACCGTCAACAAGCTTGAGGCAGACATGGAGGAAGCACAGCAGGACAAGGCAGAGCTCATGCAGGATGACTTAGTCCAGGACTCTCATCGGCAGACTGCTCCGATTCCCAGAGGATCCCGATCAGCTGCTATTCCAGTGACTGACTCCAGGACTACCGCTTCAGCACCTCCCACAGCTCCAGCAGTCACTCCAGCTACAGCTCCAGTATCCACTCCTCCAGCACAGACTTCAGCTGAAGTCTTCGCCGATGCCGTCATATCTACTCCGACATCAACCCAGACGGGAGCCGCCAGCAGAGCCCACAGTGACGTTTAGCTCTATGCTTTTTCAAACTTTTTGGTAACTTGTTGCCAAAGGGGGAGAAATTGTATAGATCATAGGGCTTCGAGAGAGAGAGTGATGTTCTCTTTGCGCTTTTGCTCTTTCGTTCTTTTGCGGTCTCTTTGAGATACTTTTGGTTTTCGATACTTTCAGTGTGCTTGATACTACGTTTGATGCTACCTTAATGAGTGCTTGGTCATACTATGCTTTAATGTGTGCTTAATGCTTATCATATGCTATTCCTATCTTGTATGACTATTTACTCATGTCTTGGTGATTGGGTGCATGCTATTCATTCTTATCATTTTGTGCGCTCCACCAAGATGTATGTGACATGGAAGAGTGACCCATGATCCTAATCGATTGTGCATTTGTATTCAAACGCAAATCTTAAATAATGCACAAATTTAGGGGGAGCTCTTGCTTATCACATACTTCTCAAAGCGATGATATTATTCATTGATTATATCTTTTGTCGAAGCTTTGATCTATATGTTGTCATCAATTACCAAAAAGGGGGAGATTGAAAGTGCAACTAATCCCCGGGTGGTTTTGGCAATTAATAACAACATATATATCATTGAACTAATAGTTACTTGAGAATCATTTCAGAGAAGTTCAGTGATATGGGTATGGCAATGACTGAACAAGTGGACCCCTCAAAATGCTAAGGCAAGCATTGGCAAAAGCTCAAGACTCCATTTTTGGTTTAGTGATCCAAGATCACATTGAGTCCATAGGAAAAGCCAATAATATTAAAAGGGGATGAGGTTATGTTGATGATCTGGTTGCTCAAGTGCTTAGTGATATATCTCCTTTAACTATCAGCAACCTTTACTACAAAATACACTCATAAGTAATCTCGGTCCCACCGATTTTCCAAACTCAGTCACACCGAGATGAACCACCTCAGCCATAAGCCAAACCCTAGAAAAATCGGATATTCCGAGTTTGAAATCGGTCTCACCGAAACATGGGCTGCCAAGCTTCTGTAACCTTCTGTCATCAAATCGGTGTCACCGAGATGATATTTTCGGTCCCACCGAAACTGGCAAGCTCCTGTCTTTACTCAAATCAGAATAACCGAGATGGTATTTTCGGTCCCACTGAAAACCCCAACGTTCACATTATTTGAACTTTCGGTCTGACCGAGTTGTCCACTTCGGTCTCACCGAGATTGCTCAAATATGTGTGTAACGGTTGGATTTTTGTGTGGAGGCTATATATACCCCTCCACCCCCTCTTCATTCGTGGAGAGAGCCATCAGAAAGAACTACCACTCCTACCTAACACTTTCTGAGAAGAGAACTACCTACCCTTGTGTTGAGATCAAGTTGCTCCACTCCTACCATATGAAACTTGATCTCTAACCTTCCCAAGTTGCTTTCCACTCAATCTTTTCTTCCACCACAGCCAAATCAGTGAGGAGAGTTGAGTGTTGGGGAGATTATCATTTGAAGCACAAGAGCAAGGAGTTTATCATCATCTACAACATCTATTACCTTTTGGAGGGTGGTGCCTCCTAGATTGGTTAGGTGTCGCTTGGGAGCCTTCGTCATCGAGATGTGGAGTTGAACCAAGAAGTTTATAAGGGCAAGGAGATCGCCTACTTCGTGAAGATCTACTCCGAGTAAGGATAGCCCTCCGTGGGCGTAGGCCATGATGGAATAGACAAGGTTGCTTCTTCGTGGACCCTTCGTGGGTGGAGCCCTCCGTGGACTCGCGCAGCCGTTACCCTCCGTGGGTTGAAGTCTCCATCAACGTGGTTGTACGATAGCACCACCTATCGGAACCACGGGAAAAATCACCGCGTCTCCAAATTGCGTTTGCTCTTCTCCACCTCTCTTTTCTACATGTGCAATTTACTTTCCGCTGCCTATACTCTAGAATTGCATGTGTAGGGTGTTGCTTGACTTGATCATAATTGAGAATCTGCCAAAAACTGTTCTTGATCAAAAGGCAGAATTTTTATATTTACAAGTAGTCTAATCACCCCCCCTCTAGACATACTTTCGATCCTACAGTTGCTCTCTTCATTCTCTCATCCTCTCCAGATCAAAACAAGACAGCGGTAGCGACATTTTCTCTCTGCTCACCGCTGGTCACAGATCCGGCCAGATCCCTTCGGCCGGTGTGTATAGAGGGCTAAAAGGTGCATCGTTCACGTGGTCATCGCCGGCGAGGAGGAAACCCACAGCTTCTGGAGGGGCCCGATCCTCTGCCCGTGTCGTTCTCTCCGACACAGCGCCGGCTCGGGAGGTCCTCCGACCCTTCTTCCTCCCTGTCGTATTGTCCGTAGATCCGTCCTACCACCGCTGACATCTCGACGACCCTCAGGTATAAGTTCTTCGAAAGCGGCCTTGCTCTACTGCCCCAGCTCCCCACGTGTCTGCATGTGCATCTTTTTCTACTCCCATCAGCTCTTCCAAAGCCACCTAAATTTTTAGTATTATTGGAGGTAAAGCTACTTCATGCATTCGAATCTAGGGCTTTGTTCAAACCACGAAGAAAGGGCGGGAAGTTGTAGCATGAATCTAGGACTTGATTCAAAGAGGAAATAATATGGTGAAAGTAGTAGAGACCGGATACCCAACCGATCTCTTGGTTGAAAAGGGAAATAATGGGAAAACATAGTACAAATTGGATAAGGAACATATCTATTATTGGTTGAAAAAAGAATAGAAAGTGGCGGCTGGTGGACAAGTCAACAGAGTAAAAGGTCTCAGGATTAGATTTGCTGCTCTCACATAGTAAAAGGTCTCCAGGATTAGAATTGCTGCCCTCACATAATAAAAGGTCACAGGATTAGATTTGCTGCCCTCACATAGTAAAAGGTCTCCAGTATTAGGTTTGCTGCCCTCATATAGTAAAAGGTCTCCAGGATTTGATTTGCCGCCCTCAGATAGTACAAGGTCTCCAGGATTAGGTTTGCTACCCTCACATAGTAAAATGTCTCCAGGATTAGATTTGCTGCCCTCACATAGCATGAACAAACTCGACATCACCACTTTATGCCTCCTGGTAAGTACATTGTGCTGATGCATCCACTGTCGCATGCCCTTATACCAACCTTTTGCTATTGTTAATGTAAGGGCACATGTAAAATTAAGCGATCACATTGTTACCTTAGGGACATGTCTAACTAGTGTTATTGTTAATCTAATGCCTCCAGTGATAAGATGCAATTAAACTATGTTACAAATGGCACTCCTGCTGTTTTCCCCAGTATGATAAGTAAGTTGCTCCTTTATGCTGCTGAGTGTCCTCGTGTCCCCACGGTCCCATGCCCTTAAACCAACTCTTTAGCTGCTGTTGATTTACTGTATCTGGTAAACAAGCAATGCCACCAATAAAGTAATCCCATATTTGAGGAATCTCATTGTTGATCGTAATGCTTCTGGTAACATGAAGCATTGCTAACGTTTTAAAAATTTTACTGTCCTTGCGTGATTGCCATGAACATAATTAAGATGCTTCTTTTCATTTCGTATATGTTTCGTATATTCTTACTGACGAGCAACTGTTTACTTTCTATCTTTTTGTGCAGATAGGGAATCCATTTCACCTTGTTGCTATTGTGACCTTTTGGTGAACTACACAAAACACTTTTTTTGTAATGAGTGTGTTGTGCAGTTCAACTAAAATGTCACGTGGGCAACATCTCTCAATTTTGGTGGAACTGCACAAAATGGTGATTGGAGTTTCAAAAATCTCTGTCAAATTCTGCTGGTAATATCGTGCAAGATTTTATTAGTCTTTGCAAGATCACTGTCACCACAATGGCACTCTATTTTAGTGGAACTGCACAAAAGGATAAGCAAATTATTGTTGCACCTTACATGAGCAGGCCAACCAACCATAATGTTGCTCAATTTTTGTGTAACTACTAATGAAGAACCTGCCATCTCACAAGAGCAAGTACTTCTTGCTAGCCCAATGATGCAATCTTTGCTTCATTTCAGGTGAACTGCACAAAAAGGCGCATGAATTGAATCATTTATCTGCAGGTTGGCCTAATCCGAGTGGATTTGCAGGTTTACCACATCGAGTCGTGGCGGCATAGGGCCCCTCACACCGGTCAGTACTGTCCTTTATCAACATGATTGTGCTTTGTCATATTGTGCTAATGTTCTATTTTTTAATTAAAGCTATTCTATCGCAATCTTTTTGCGTTTTGGAAATAAAGTTTGCTTCAACTAGTGCCACTATTATAGTAATCATGCTCTTTCTTATCTGTGCAAATAGGAATACTCAATTACAGATGTTGTGATGGTCAAGAGCATTCGCCAAGTTCTTGGGTTGTATGAAACGGCTAGCCAAGATGGATTTAATCCCGATATTCACTTTATCAATAGGCTCTAATGGGTTGGTTCTGAGTCTTGCAAGCTGGAAATCAATGAGATGTGTAGGCATCTTATTTGTACCTATTATTTGGATCTTATTTGTCGGTTCTGAATCTTGCAAGCTGGGAATCAATGAGATGTGTAGGCATCTTTGTTGTACTTATTATTTGGATCTTATTTGTTGGTTCTGAATCTTGCAAGCTAGGAAACACAGCATGATGATGCAGAGGACAACAACCATAACAAACAGTTCAAACTTGGTAGTATTATCTTTGTGAAAGTGCGACAAATGTGCTGATCGTGTGCGTCCTGAGAATAATAATTCTAATTGTTGTGCATGTTGATCCTGTGGCACTGATAGAACGAGCCAATGCATTGCTTGTTTTAAGTACAAATTTCCATTAAAGCTAATTAAATTTAAGTAAAGTGACCACTAACTCTAGTTATTACAGTACCAATACAGACCCGCTCGTGAACCGACGTGTGGCCAGAATAGGTGTTTCTTAATGGAGGCGTTTGAATGCGCCGAGGGTGCATCTTCTGCCGGGAGTGCAGCGGACGAGGGAGGGGTAGTAACTGTTGTCGCCTGTACACACTCAGTTTACTGTTGAATCCAGTTCCCCAAGAGCTGAAAAATGAACTGTTGCCGCCGCCTACACACTCGTTCACTTGAAGAGACTCCAATGGTGATCCAGGGGTGAGCCTGCTGGATATGGACTTCAGCAAGGAGTTCCCCTTTGAGTTAGCCGTTCAGTCCTATAGCTGCACCAAGTTGAATGTGATGTACACTAATGATCCGGACTCGGTGAAGCTCTGCCTCGCCGATTTCAAGCAGTACCTACATGACGAGAAAGCACAAGGTTGCAGGACTAGACCTTGTGCCCATCCATTCATCTCCTGACAGGGACCAGAGGATCGCCGTGGCCAAGGTATGTGTGCGTGACGAGGTTCTCATCTACCACTTATGTAGGGCCATCAGAGGTTCTGGAGCATTCGCCCGTTTCATTGGCAGCGCCGACTGCACCTTCGCTACGGTGGAGAGAAAGAAGAACGCGACGATTCGGCCATCTGGTGCAACAAGATTGTCGACATCCAGAAGCAATACAAGATTATCAGCAATCAGCAGGAGAAGGACTCGGTGGTTGACCTCGCCGAGACCATCATCCACCCATGTTACGCCAACATGAAAGAAGACAACGATACCAATGACCTGAACATGTGGGAGGTACCTCTGAATCTAGCCTACATAACCTTCGCAGCCAGGAGGGCATGGGAGGTACCTCTGAACCCACCCTGCACCAGAACAAGTCAACCCTCGTACTCCCCTTCCGCCTGCATCTTCCCCCGCTCCGGTTCGTTCGGTCCGAGGTCTCGATGTCGTCCTCCGCCTTGGTGCTCTAGCCGCGGCACCGCCGTCTGTCGTTCCCAACATGGTCAGCAAAACAAGAGGAATCGGGAGACAACTGTTCGTCGAGAGGCTAAAAGTCCCGGGCCCACCAGGTCCATGGCCTAGGTTTTGTTGTTTAACATGGGCAGCCCATGACATGTTTCAACATTTTTTGGATCCAGCAGGTATCAAGCGGCCTCTTGGCCTCCCAACCTAGCTTGTCTATAACATCAGCAGCCCAAGTTATGTTTGTTTTTTCAAGACGACGCACAACTCAGTTCTATTTTTTGTTTTCATTAATCCTATATCTGAATTTTCTCCCACTTTCTTTTTCAATGCAAACTGAGTTTTCTCCCAGTACTTTTCCCTAGAACCAACTCAACTGTCCCACGTCTAGCCTAAAAAATGATAATACCCCACGTACTATTAACTCATCAAATTTAAATGATATTTTATTTCGTAAGTTTTTTTGCGAGGGATTTTATTTTATTTCGTAAGTTGAAAGTTTCTTACAAAATAATAATAATAATTGTTTATATATAACTTGGCAAGTTAACTCCTAGTGATTGCGTACATAAGCTTGCAAAGATTTTACTGACCAATGCAGTAATAGACGTGCAATCATGTGTTTATGTTTTTATAACATTTCTCCGTCTAGCCCAACATGATATTTTCACCCAGCCCAGCAAGTCCGCGGATTTTGAGAAAAATACAAATGGGCTTTAAATTCTACCATATATATAAACGGGCTGCATAGATGCTACATCACTGTTTCACCCAGCCCACCAAATGGACTAAAAAACAAATGGACTGGCCGACATGGCCTCGCCGTTGTCCACCACCTCGGTGCGCTCGGCGCGGTGTGGTCAACATACGAGAGTCATCGGAAGAGGACTGTACATGGAGAGCCTGACTGTTGGGACCCACGAGGTCCATGGTCGCACGCAAGGAAAGTTCCTCCTTATTACGCACTGTACATGGACTGTACGTGGGATGGGCTTTTGTATTTCGCGAAAAAAAGTTCCCCCCACTGACAGGTCGGACCCACCAGCTATATCTTCGCACGCAAGGAAGTGCTTCCTTAGTACGCAAAAAAATGAATGCCCCCTGCTAGCTGGGGGCTGACTTGTGGGCCTACTAAGTTGACGGGAAAGGAGGGCTTTGTCAACTTAGTCAATATGAATGATTCTGGCTCCAGTGACCATACGATGTCCATCCAACGGCCATAGTGCTTCTTCAACCTCTGGTCTTCTTGCTCCAGCCGCCCAAAGCAGCATCGGTCGTGCCGCGTGCTCCTGCCTCCCGTGGCCGGCTGTGATGCCGCGGAGGCCTCACCGCCCCTACTACTCCCACTACTGGCCAGGGCATCCCTCTACTCACCCACACCCCCTATTATTCAGCGGCAACGGCAGCCTAACGCCGTAGCCGAACCAGTGAACCCTCGTACTCCTCTCTGCGTGGGCATCCACTGCCGCGTCTTCCCCGGCTCCGCGTCGTCCCCTTCCTAGGCCTCGCCGTCATCCACCGCCTTGGTGCTCTCGGCGCAGCGTGGTCAATGTGGTCAACGACCGACTTCCATCGGAAGAGTACTGTACGTGGAGAGGCTAACAGCTGGGTCCACGACCACATCCCAGTTTTTTGTGATTTGCCAAGTAAGTCGCTTTGTCAGGCCTGTTGGGCTGCAAATCTTTCAAGACGGGGAGAGCTTCATTGGGCTGGACGAGAAAATGGCCTATCAGTAATGAGAAATGGGCTATACATCTTTAAAACACATCAAACCGGCAATTAGTTTCAAATTTATTTTTTTCATTTCGAGATTTTAAATTGCATTGATTTTTATGCGTGGACAATTTGTTGGATTTTATATTGATATACATTTATTTTTAAAATCAGTTCGAATGTGACTCAAAATTTCGGGATTAAAAACAGTTTGGAGCACACCGAAATATGCAAAATTTCGTATAATTTTTTAACCGTGGCCACAATATGGGCTGTAATGATAACAAAAAGAATATGGGCTCCAAAAAAAGCTTAAGAATTAGCAAATGGGCTGTAAATTATTATTAATAATGGCAGATGGGCTGTATGATGTTTTCCACAGATTTGAGGCTTTCCTAAAAAAAGGTGGACACACAAGCAGTGACTGTTGGATGTCCATCCAACGGCCGTCGTGCTTCTTCAATCTCGGCTCTTCCTGCTCCAACCGCTCAAACAAGCGCCGGCGGGACTGCCTACCTCCCCCCCCCCACGGCCGGCTATGCTGCCGTGCAGGCCTCACTGCCCCACTATACTCCCATCGCTGGCCTAGCCATCCCTCTACCCACCCACACCTGCTGTTTTCTCCGGGGACGGCAACGAACCAGTAAACCCTCGTACTCCTCGGCGTGGGAAACAACTGTCGAGTCTTCCCTGGCTCCGTGTCGTTCCCTTCGTAGGCCTCGTCGTCGTCCACCGCCCTAGTGCTCTCGGTGCGGCCTGGTCAATGTGGTCAATGACCGACATGCATCTGAAGTGGATTGTACATGGAGAGGCTGACAGCTGGGTCCACGGCCGCACGCAAGGAAATGCCTTCTTATTACACGCAAAATAATGATTCCTCCACCTGACATCTGGGACCCACCGAAAGGGCCTCTGTATTTCGCGAAAAAAACGGTACCGCCGCTGACAGCTCGGAGCCACCAGCTATATCTTCGCACGTAAGGAAGTGCCTCCTTATTACACACACAAAAATGAATACTCCCCCTGTTAGTTGGGACCCAGTATAGTGGCAGGCTGACTTGTGGGCCTACTAAGTTGACGGGGATGGAGGGCTTTGTCAACTTAGTCAATATGCATGATTCTAGCTCCAGTGACCGTACGATGTCCATCCAACGGCCGTAGTGCTACTTCAACCTCTGGTCTTCTTGCTCTAGCCGCCAACACCAGCTAGCAAACCAGCGTCGGTCATGCCTCGTGCTCCTGCCTCCCGTGGCTGACTGTGCTGCCGCGGAGGCCTCACCGCCCCCTACTACTCCCACCGCTGGCCAGGCCATCCCTCCACTCACCCACAACCCCTGTTATTCTGCGGCGACGGCAGCCTCACACCGCAGCCGAACCAGTGAACCCTCGTACTCCTCTCCGCGCGGGCTTCCACTACCGCGTCTTCCCCGGCTCCGTGTCATCCCCTTCCTAGGCCTCGTCGTCGTTCACCGCCCTGGTGCTCTCGGCGCGGCGTGGTCAACGTGGTCAAGGAACGACTTCCATCGGACGAGTACAATATGTGGAGAGGCTGACAACTGGGTCCACGGCCGCAGCAAGGAAGTGCCTCCTTATTACACGCAAAATAATTATTCATCCACCTGACATCGGGGACCCACCGTACGGGCCATCGTATTTCGCGAAAAAACCATTTCCCCCTGACTGCTGGGACCCACCAGCTACATCTTCGCACGCAAGGAAGTGCGTTCGGGCAAAAAAACGATTCGCCCCCCTGACTGCTGGGACCCACCAGCTTCATCTTCGCACGCAAGGTAGTGCCTGATAGTCGGGACCCACCTAGTCGAAGCGTACGTAGCGTTGTCATTCTAGTCGCGAATGTGTACGTACATACTAGTCGATGTAGAGGCGCGCACGTGTCGTAGCAGAGGCGCGCACGTAGCATGTAGACGTACGTACATCGGCCAGGGTGCAAGAAAGAACATACGGCCACGTAAGTACATACGGGCTTGGTCTCGAATACCTACTCGCGCGTACGTACGGCCAGGGCTCGTGTACATGGCTGGGTTGGAATGGAGAAACAGCGTCGTCGTCGTGTTCATGGGGATCCAACCGGCTAGGTCGAAACGGAATGCATCGTCGCGTTCATCGGGAGGGCTTGGACGGAACAGCCGATTGAAACGAGGCCTGGCATACCGCAGAATGGAGGAAACGTCCTTGTGTTCGACCGGTCACGTTCGAAACGGGATCCTGTTCATCGGGATGGGTCTGGCATACCACAAAATGGAGGAAACAGACCTCCTATGGTCGAAACGAGGGTCCTGTTGATCGGGAGGGGTGTGGCGTACCGCAAAACAGAGGAAACAGACTTGTGTTGGAGCGCTACGGTCGAAACGGGGGTCCTGTTCATCGGGAGGGGTGTGGCATACCGCAAAACCGAGGAAACGGACTTGTGTTGGAGCGCTACGGTCGAAACCGGGGTCCTGTTCATCGGAAGGGGTGTGGCGTACCACAAAACGGGACTCCACGGGATACTGTTTGTCGGTGTACTAAAGTGGGGGTACCTTAGTATCCCGACTTGTGCACGGGCAGTAGCAGCGTCCCGTGGCAGGGCTTGCCACGCGCCCGCCAAGGCCCGCTTTGGTTCCTTTGGAGCCATTCAAGAACAAAGTATTCAAGTTTAAGAAACAAGACCCCGGCAAGAGGAGCTTGCCGGGAAGGCCGCTCCAGGCTCAAAACCACCCCTTTAGCACAAGACCCTGGCAAGAGGAGCTTGCCAGGAAGGCCAAAACATGGCATTTCAGGAGACTTACCGTGGCGCATCGCGCGCCCCGGCAAGGCCCGGAGAGCGACAAGCTTCCGGGCGCGGCAAGGTAGCGACCGCGGCAAGGCGCTTGACGTGACAAGCTTCCACTGTGTGCCCACGCTCCAGCCCATCCGGCCGCGTGTCTCCCTGGGGCCCTTCGAGGGGCACGTGGCGGAAGGCTGTGCAGCCTGGGGTACACGGTGGCGAGCCGCGATGACGAGGCCACCATCGTGGCGAATGGAGACGCCCGGACGGACGCTTTTTGCACTGTTTGGGGCGACGGTGACGGGCATTCAATGTCCTTGTCCCCCACCGTCAGGGTTAGGTACAGAGCACTGTACATACACTATTCCAACTACCACTGTTTTTACGTTTTTACCCTCACCTACGTAGCCACCTGTCGGTGACCCCTTTGACCTATAAAAGGAGGCCCATGCACAACGTAGAGGGGGTTCTGATCTTCGATCACTCCCGCGCTCGGTGTAGCTAGAAACAAGTACTGTAGCTCTTCTTGCTCCCGAGCCAAGAACACAATACAAACCAAGGCAGGAGTAGGGTTTTACGCATCCGTGCGGCCCGAACCTGGGTAAACTGCTCGCGTGCTCGCCTCGATCCGCTCTTCGTGCACCCTCCGCTCCCTTGCCGTACCGAAAAGGGGCTCCGGTCCCATAGGTGTTCGTGGGTGATCAGTTTCCCCGACATCTTTGGCGCGCCAGGTAGGGGGCGTCGAGGTTGTGCGAACCTGATCCGGCGTTCACGCGGGCACAACCTTCAGCAACCTCATCAACTTCGTTAACTTCACCGACATGCCGCCGAAGAAGAAAGCTTCGAAGGTAGGAGGCCCGTCCGCGTCGATCCCGCCACCACCAGAACCAACGGTTGGTGGGGTAGACGCTGGCGGAAGGACGGACGCCGGCGAGGAAACTCACGGCGCCGCCAAGTCCAAGGACAAGACGGACGACCGAGTGCACTCCAAGACCTCGGCATCCGTGCACGCACCGCGCCCCTCTCAGGAGGTGCCGAACCGGCAGCGACGTGGTACGCAGGGTACCATCCGCTTGCTGGGCCAAGGACAAGTCGGCGGGTCGCGGGACGCTCAAGGACAACGTGCTGGCACGAGCAAGGCGCGGTCACCGGGGCGAGAACCTGCTCCTTCTAACGCAGTTAGGAGTCCGAGCCTATCTCGCTCCTCGCACCGCTCGCCACCGCTCCCCTCCACTCCAGCAGAAGCTCTAGCTAGAGCTCAGCTACTCCTCGACTTCCCTCCAGCGGCAGACAAGGCCGAAGACTGGAGGGCCACCATCCAAAGCCTCATCGCCTTCGCCAACAACGACACACCGCAGCAGCCGACGACGTCGCGGCCGCGGCAAGTCAACCAGGCGCAGGCTGATGGGGACAAGACCGCCGGGGGTGCAACTACCGTGCACTCCCCGCCGTGAAGGCCGAAATCGCCGACTCGTCGGATCAACATCGACGACGACTCCACGGCGTCGTCGGATCCACGAGCTCGCCGCGATCAACGCCAAGTCCTCGACGACAGACGACAAGAAGACGCTCGAACCCGTATCGAGCGTCGAAGAGAAGCGCGGCGGCAATCCGACCAGCGCGCTGGGCCTGCTGTCGACGTGCACGCGCCCGGAGAGCCAGGCGACTTGCCGTACGCGGCAGGTTGTCCTGCGTTCACCCGTGAGCTGCGGCAAGTCCAGTGGCCCAGCATGAAGAACTTCAAGCCCGACGTACCCGAGAAGTACGACGGCAAGACTCATCCCTCGGAGTTCCTCAACATTTACACCATTGCCGTGCAGGCTGCCGGGGGACGAGACGAGAAGATATTAGCAAACTACTTCCCGCTCGTGCTCAAGCCAAACGTCAGATCTTGGCTCATGCACTTTCCGGAAAACTCCATTTCTTCTTGGGCCGACCTGTGCCACCAGTTTGTCGGCGCCTTCACGGGTGGCCACAAGCCCCACGGCCAGGAGAGTGATCTCCACATACTTGCCTAGAAGGAAGGAGAGTCCCTGCGAAAGTACATCCAGAGATTTAGCCGCGTTCAGCACAACATCCCAGACGTACACCCTGCCACGGTTATTAGCGCGTTCCACCAGAACGTGCGTAACCGCCGGATGAGGGAGGAAATGGCGATGTGCAAGATACGAGATGTCAGTGAGCTCTATGCCCTGTCCAACAAGTGCGCACGCGCTGAAGAGGGGAGGAGACTCCCCGGAGAGGATACTGGAGCAGGGGGAACAGATAGTGAGGATGCCGCCCCGGCAAGGAAGAACCGGCGGCGGAACAACAAGAAGAAGAAGAACAAGGAAGTACTGGCCGTTGAGCAGTCCGGCAAGGAGGCTGGCGCCAAGAAAGCCCAGGCTGGTGGCTCCGGCAAGGAAGCTGCCACTGTAGCGGCCGCCGACAAGCAGGACGGCTCCGACAAGCAGTATTACAAGATCCACCGCACCAAGGGCCACGATCTCCAGAACTGCAAAAGAGTCGAGTACCTCGTCGAACAGCAGAAGGCTGAGTACGAGCGACGTGACAAGGAGAGGGCCCAAGGAGGCGGAGGAGAATCCGGCAAGAAGCGGCCATTCAATGGCCGGGGAGGACGCCGCGGCAAGGCCAAGCAGCGGCAAGGAGATAGACCTCCCCGCGGCCGCGACAAGGATGAAGACGAAGACGACGATGAAGACATGGACGACGGAGACAACAACGAGCAGGAGTTCCAGAAGGCCACAGAAGTTATGTGCGTCGATGGAGGTGCCTCTCTGCATACTTCCCACCACCAACTCAAACAATGGGTGCGGGAAGTTAATGCAGCAGAGCCACCCGTCGAGTCGCGCAAGCTCTTGAAGTGGTCCAGCACGCCCATCATCTTCGACATAGAGGATCACCCTGACCGCACAATTGCGGTCGAGTGTTTGCCGATGTTGGGTTCACCAACCATCCGCAACCTCAAAGTCACCAAGATGTTGGTTGACGGCGGGGCCGGCCTGAACCTGATCTCCTCTGCTGTGGTCCGCAAACTACAGATCCCCGACACGTTCCAAGGGATCAACCCAGGAAGGAGCAAGCCGAAGGGGAAAATTACACTGTCGGTAACCTTTGGCGGAGAGCTAAACTTCAGGACTGAGAGGATCACCTTTGACGTTGCCGATATCCCGTTGCCATACAACGGGATACTTGGCCGTCCGGCGCTCGCCAAGTTCATGGCAGCCTCTCACTACGCTTACAACATGCTCAAGATGCCAGGCCCGATAAGCGTCATCTCTGTCCCCGGCGACAAGAAGGACGCGCTTATCAGCGCCGACAAGATCTACCGGGACGCAGCAGCTGCAGCAGATAACAAGACACTTGCCGCCGAAGCTCCCGGAGGGAAGAACAAGACCAAGTCCGGCAAGAGCTCTGGGCCCACTCCGGGAAACGCACCTCTTCGGAGTGCTGCGCTACCGTCGAGGACGCACCATCGAGCTCCACCGGCAAGTGCAAGAAGGGAATGTCAGCTCCACCTGCAACCAAGAAGGTGTCCGCCAAGGAGGACGACACTGGTGGTAGTTTCACCATCAGTGCCACGCTCGATCCTAAATAGGAAAGCGCGCTCGTTGCTTTCCTGCGAGCGAATGTCGACGTGTTTGCATGGCAACCGTCTGACATCCCCGGCGTTCCCAGGAAAGTAATTGAGCACAAGCTTGCCGTTTGTCCTCACGCGTGGCCCGTCAAGCCGAAGGTCAGAAAGCAATCAGTGGAGTGCCAAGAGTTTATCGCTGAGGAATTCAAGAAACTGGAAGCGGCAGGCCTTGTTAGAGGTGTACTTCATCCCACGTGGCTGGCCAACCCTGTTGTCGTGCGCAAAGCTAATGGGAAGTGGAGGCTTTGTATAGACTTCACTGATGTGAATAAAGCTTGTCCCAAAGATCCATTTCCCTTGCCGTGCATTGACCAGATTGTTGACTCCACAGCTGGACGTGAGTTGCTTTCATTTCTTGATGCATATTCAGGATACCACCAGATCTTTATGGCTGAGGAAGATGAGGAGAAGACCGCATTCATTACTCCATGTGGCACTTACTGCTTCATACGCATGCCCTTTGGATTAAAGAATGCTGGTTCAACTTTTGCAAGAGTAGTCCACACTGCTTTTGAGCCACAGATACACAGAAATGTAGAAGGTTACATGGATGATATAGTGGTCAAGAGCAAGGACAGGGCTACTCTGATTCAAGATCTAGATGAAACCTTTGCGAATCAGCGCAAGATTCAACTCAAGCTCAACCCCGAGAAGTGCGTGTTTGGAGTCCCCTCCGGCAAGCTTCTCGGGTTCTTTGTATCCCAGAGAGGGATTGAAGCCAATCCCGACAAGATCAAAGCCAACGAGCAGATCGAAGCTCCTAAGCGCGTCAAGGATGTACGAAGACTCGCCGGCTGCGTGGCTGCTCTCAGCATGTTCATTTCTAAGTCTGCAGAACGCGCCCTGCCGTTTTTCAAAATCTTGAAAAACGCAGGTCCAATGAAATGGACTCCGGAAGCGGAGGCAGCGCTGCAAGACTTGAAAGGGTACCTGTCCTCCACTCCAATACTTGTCGCACCTAAGCCGCAAGAGAAGTTGTTGCTGTACTTAGCAGCGACTAATCAAGTGGTTAGTGCTGCGTTGGTAGCGGAAAGGGAGGCAGAGGAGGAGCCCACAGCCCCGGCAAGCACGTCCAGCGACAAGCAGGGGGCTTCCCCGACAAGCTCTGGCCCCAACAAGGATGAGTCTGCGCAGATCCAAGAAGAGGTGCGGAAGAAAATGGTGCAGCGCCCAGTTTATTTTGTCAGTTCCCTCTTGCAGGGGGCTAGGTCAAGATACTCTGGGGTGCAAAAGCTGCTTTTCGGCCTCCTCATGGCCTCGAGAAAGCTGCGCCACTACTTCCAAGCACATGAGATAACAGTGGTCACTCGCTTTCCGCTGAAAAGGATATTGCAAAATCCAGAAGCAACAGGCAGGATTGTCGAGTGGGCACTGGAGCTGTCAAGCTTTGGTCTTAAGTTTGAAAGTACTTCTACTATCCAGAGCAGAGCATTGGCAGAGTTCATAGCGGAATGGACACCAACGCCAGATGAAGAAGTTCCAGAGACAAACATCCCCGTCAAAGAAGCGAGCAAAGAATGGGTAATGTACTTCGATGGAGCCTTCTCGTTGCAAGGCGCCGGTGCTGGTGTGCTGCTTGTCGCACCCACCGGAGAACACCTCAAGTACGTTGTCCAAATGCACTTTCCCAAGGAGCAAGCAACAAAGAATACTGCAGAGTATGAAGGTTTGCTTGCCGGCCTCAGAATTGCAGCAGAACTTGGGATCAAGAAGCTGATTGTGCGGGGTGATTCGCAGTTGGTTGTCCGCCAAGTGAACAAGAGCTACTAGAGCCCATTGATGGAAGCTTACGTCGACGAAGTGAGAAAGCTTGAAGAGCACTTTGAAGGCATACAGATGGAGCACGTTCCAAGAGCTCAAAATGACATCGCAGATGGCCTGTCGCAGTGTGCTGCACTAAAGCTACCTGTGGAACCAGGGATCTTCATGCTCAAGCTAACTCAACCATCCGTTACACCAACAATGGGGCAAAGCAAGAAGAGAAAGTTGGTCTCCGGTGACTACTTGCCGGCGGATCTTCCTGAAGTCACCGCCAAGGTCCCCAAGATCAACGACCGAGTTGCTGAGGAACAGTCTGCTCCTGCGGACCCTAGGGTTCGTACAGTTGAAGCAGACGTTCCCGACAAGTCTTGCCCCGGCAAGCTTGCCGGGGGACGTCCAGCTCCGGCCGAGCCGCAGGTTCTTGCCGTAGAAGCTGACGTTCCCGCAACAGCACTGACGCCTTTAGTCCTTGTTGTTGAGCCTCAGGCTCCAGCATGGGCTCAGCAAATTGTCCGTTTTCTTCAAACGGGAGAACTTCCCGAAGAGCCAGAAGAAGCAGAAAGAATAACCAGGCAGTCAAGTATGTATCAGTTCGTCGGCAATGAACTGTATAGAAGAAGACTCAATGGTGTCAGATTGAAGTGCATTCCCCGAGAAGAAGGGCAAAAGCTGTTGGCAGAAATACATGGAGGCATATGTGGCCACCACATTGGCGCAAGAGCACTTCCCGGCAAGGCGTTCCGGCAAGGTTTCTTTTGGCCAGAAGCCCTCCAGGATGCAACTGCACAAGTAACCAAGTGTGAAGCGTGCCAGTTCCATGCCAAGCAGATACATCAGCCAGCTCAAGCTCTCCAGACGATCCCTTTGTCCTGGCCATTTTCGGTCTGGGGGCTCGACATCCTCGGCCCCTTTCCCCACGCAGCCGGGGGCTTTGAGTACTTGTACGTCGCCATCGACAAGTTCACAAAGTGGCCGGAAGTGGAACCAGTGAGAAAGGTGACCGCACAGTCAACAGTCAAGTTCTTCAGGTCGATTGTTTGCCGTTTCGGAATCCCTAACAGGATCATCACCGACAACGGCACGCAATTCACAAGTCGCACCTTCATGCACTACGTCCAAGACCTTGGCACCAAGGTCTGCTTTGCTTCTGTTGCTCACCCGAGGAGCAATGGTCAAGCAGAGAGGGCAAACGCTGAAGTGCTGCGCGGGCTCAAGACAAGAACTTTCGACAGGCTGCACAAATGCGGAAGAAACTGGATTGAGGAGTTGCCGGCGGCTCTTTGGTCGATCAGGACGACACCAAATCGAGCCACCGGACAGACACCCTTTGCTCTTGTCTATGGAGCAGAGGCAGTTCTTCCCACGGAACTCGTATACGGGTGGCCTCGAGTGCTCGCTTACGATGAGCTCGAGCAAGAGCAGCTGCGGCAAGACGACGCACTGCTCAGTAGGATCGAAAGTAGGTCTAGAGGGGGGGTGATTAGACTACTTGACAATATAAAAAATCTGCCTTAAGATCATGCAAAGTTTTTGGCAGTTTCACAATTAAGATCAATTCAAGTATCACCCTACACATGCAATTCTAGAGTATAAGCAGCGGAAAGTAAATTGCACATGTAAGAGAGAGGTGGAGAAGATCAAACGCAGTTTGGTGACACGGAGATTTTTGTCGTGGTTCCGATAGGTGGTGCTATCGTACATCCACGTTGATGGAGACTTCAACCCACGGAGGGTAACGGCTGCGCGAGTCCACGGAGGGCTCCACCCACGAAGGGTCCACGAAGAAGCAACCTTGTCTATTCCATCACGGCCTACGCCCACGGAGGACTAGCCTTACTCGGGGTAGATCTTCACGAAGTAGGCGATCTCCTTGCCCTTACAAACTTCTTGGTTCAACTCCACATCTCAAAGACGGAGGCTCCCAAGCGACACCTAACCAATCTAGGAGGCACCACCCCCCAAAAGGTAATAGACGGTGTTGATGATGATGAACTCCTTGCTCTTGTGCTTCAAATGATAATCTCCCCAACACTCAACTCTCCTCACTGATATGGTTGTGGTGGAAGAAAGATTTGAGTGGAAAGCAACTTGGGAAGGCTAGAAATCAAGTTTCATATGGTAGGAATGGAATGGCTTGATCTCAACACAAGGGTAGGTGGTTCACTTCTCAGAAAGTGTATGGTAGAAGTGGTGGTACTTTCTGATGGCTCTCCTCACGAATGAAGAGGGGGTGGAGGGGTATATATAGCCTCCACACAAAATCCAACCGTTACACACACATTTGACCAATCTCGGTGAGACCGAAGTGAAAACTCGGTCAGACCGAAAGTTCAAATATAGTGAACGTTGGGATTTTCGGTGGGACCGAAAATACCATCTCGGTGTGTCCGAAGTGAGTCAAAGGTTAGGGTTTGCCATCTCGGTGTGACCGAAAACAACAACTCGGATATTCCGAAATGCTGTCAATTGGTTACAGAAGGTTGGCAGTCCATTTTCGGTGAAACCGAAACTCAGAATCGGATGGACCGAGAAATTAGGGTTTGGGGAAATAACTGAAGTGGTTCATCTCGGTGGGACTGAGTTTGCAGAATCGGTTTGTCCGAGATTACTTATGAGTGTGTTGAAAAGTGAAGAGTGCTGATAGTTGAGGGAGCTAGATCACCAAGCACTTGAGCAACAAGAACATTAACACAACCTCATCCCCTTTTAATAGTATTGGCTTTTCCTATGGACTCAATGTGATCTTTGATCACTAAACCAAAAATAGAGTCTTGAGCTTTTGCCAATGCTTGTCTTAGCATTTTGAGGGGTCCACTTCTTCAGACATTTCCATACCCATATCATCGAACTTTTCTGAAATGATTCTCAAGTGAATATTAGTCCAATGATATATATGTTGTTATTAATTACCAAAACCACCCGGGGATTAGTTGCACTTTCAATCTCCCCTTTTTTGGTAATTGATGACAACATATAGATCAAAGCTTCGACAAAAGATATAATCAATGAATAATATCGTCGCTTTGAGAAGTATGTGATAAACAAGAGCTCCCCCTAAATTTGTGCATTATTTAAAATTTGCGTTTGAATGCAAATGCACAATCGATTAGGATTATGGGTCACTCTTCCATGTCACATACATCTTGGTGGAGCGCACAAAATGATAAGAATGAGTAACATGCACTCAATCACCAAGACAAGAGTAAATAGCCATACAATAAGGAATAGCATATGATAAGCAATAAGCACTCATAAAGGCATAGTATGACTAAGCACTCATTAAGGTAGCATCAAACGTAGTAGCAAGCACACTTAAAGTTTCAGGAACCAAAAGAAACCAATGTATCACAAAGAAAAACCGGCAAAAGAACGAAAGACGAAAGAGCACTCTCTCTCTCGAAGCCCTATGATCTATAACAATTTCTCCCCCTTTGGCAACAAGTTACCAAAAAGTTCGAAAATGTATAGAGCTAAGCGTCACTGCGGGCTCTGCTGGCGGCTCCCGTCTGGGTAGATGTCGGTGTAGAGATAGCTGCATCGGCGAAGACTTCTGCTGATGTCTGCGGTGGAGGAGTGGATGCTGGAGCTGGAGGAACTGCTGGAGCTGTAGCTGGTGCTGAAGTGGTAGCCCTGGAGTCTGTTACTGGGATAGCTGCAGATCTGGATCCTCTGGGAATCTGAGCAGTCTGGCGATGAGAGTCCTGGACTAGATCATCCTGCATAAGCTCTGCTCTCTCCTGCCTTGTCTCCTCCATGTCTGCCTCAAGCTTGTTGACAGACACCTGAATCTCAGTCAGCTTCACGTCCAGAGCGTGGATTTTGTCCTCGACAATCCTCTCAAGGCTCTCCTGAGATTGCTCAATGCTGGCCAGGCGTTGTTCAATCCTCTGGGTAGCTTCAAGAATTTGTTCTCCAAAGCTCTTTGGCTTAGCTGCTGCTGCTGCTGCCTCTTTGTCAGCTTTAGCCTTCTTCGCAGCTTCGATTTTGGCTTGTCCTTCAACTGAGGTAGGATCCTCTTCATCCATCACAACTACGTTGTCCTCATGCTCTGGCTGTAGTGGCAAGTGCTTCCTATCCAACATGAATTTGCCCGTGCCAAACTTGGCGTTGATGAGCATCTGTATCTGCGGTGCAAACCCACACGACCTCTTCTGGTCAGCTGCAGTCCTCTTAATGGTCTCTACCATCAAGTCCATCACCTTAAAAGGTGCCTTCTCATCGAGAATGTGCAGCATGTTGATAGAATAGCCTCGAATCATCCGGTGGTCTCCAGACTTAGGCATCAATGTATGCCTCAGAATAGTGTTAGTGGTGGTCAGACCTGCCTGGAGATAGTACACTGAGCCAAGCTTCCATCCTTCCAAATCAGCAGCCGGGATCTCCTTGTACATGTTCTTCATGGAATCATGACTCTTCTTAGGAATCCCATAGACATCAATGTCGTCTCCTCTCTGCACTGGAGCGTTCAGAAGTTCTGCCCATTCTTCAACAGTCGAAGAAAACCTTTGACCTTCAGTCATCCAGGTGATCTTGCCATCAGGGTAGAAGTGGGCTGTGGCATAGAACTGCATGATCATCTCGTCATTCCAGGCTGTCAGCTCTTGACCCACAAAGTCAGCAACTCCACATGCAGTAAAGCTCTCATGCACATGGGGAAAGAAGTCCCGGTGCTCTTCACTGTCAATGTACTTCCAGTCAACATACCTGGTGTCAGCAACAATGGGCTTCTTATCCATTAGCACGGTCTCATAGAAATCCTGCTGCTCTCTGGTGTGGAATCTGGGGTCCACAGCAGTCCTTCTCCTTACAGCATATGGATCAGACTGTCTCCATAGCCTGAGACCTTTGTCCTTTCTTGCCTTCATGTCCTCAGCTTGAGGATGAGCATCATTGTGGAGTGGCAACTTGGGACGGAGCTTAAGCAACACATGCTCTTCATCTGATTCAGACGGTGGCATCTCACCTTTGTTCTTCTCAGAAGCTGGAATGCTTCTGGTTGTTCTCTTGGGCTTGGATGGAGCTGCCTTGACTGGAGCAGGCTTCTTGGGCTTAGAAGAGGCTTGAGCCCGAATAGCATCACCCATGAACTTAGCTTTCTGAGGAGGAGGCTGGGGTGCTTCTTCTTCTTCTTCTGCAGCATCATCCTGAGGTTCAGCATATACTACCCTCTTCCTTTTGGAAGTCTTCTTCACCTTGCTTGGAGCCGGCTCTTCCAAGTTGAGCTTCTTAGCAACTGCTGACTGCTTCACTTTGCTTGTGCCTTTCCTTGGCTGCTGCCCTTGGTGCTCTTTGGCAACCACATTCCTCTTGGGCTTGGAGGTAACTTCCTCAGCAACAAAGTCAGAGTCCTCATCATCAGAAGTTCTCTTCTTCCTGGTTCTGGTGGCTGCAGGAGGCAAACCACTAGGGGTGCTCCTCTCACCATCATCACTGGAGCTGCTCGCAGGACTTGTATCTGCCTCTGGAATTTCAGCAAACGGTGATTCAGACCTGTTCTGGCTGTCACTGACATCTGACATGGCTGAAAAACCTGTGAAAAGATAAGGTATAGGCAGAGTAGAAGAGTTATCACAACTGCAGAGGTTTTTGCAAAAAAAATGAGTTCAAAACTTAGTTTTGAGTTTTTCACAGAATGTATTTCGGTCAAACCGATTTCAGGTTTCGGTGCAACCGAAGTACTCAACAGAAACCTACACACCACTTTCGGTCAGACCGAAATGGGTTTCGGTCCTACCAAAAACTTAGGGTTTCACTGAAACTATTTTTCGGTCGTTCCGATTGGCACAACTCGGTTAAACCGAATTACGCAGTGCAATGGCCAGAGGCCAAATCGGTCATTCCGAGTTTCAAAAATCGGCTTCACCGAGATGCATTCCGTGGAAACCTAAACCTAAGAATTTTCCTCGAAACTAGAAGATCTGAACTATTGTATAGGGAACATATCAAACGTGGATTGAATCATGGCAAACCTATCATGCAAGAATCGGAAGTGGAGCACGAAAAGGGATCGGGACACACCCTAACTTGGTGGTGTCCCTCTACGGCGGCAACGGTGGAGATGATTACCGTTGACGGCGGCGGAGACCTGCGGTGAGGGCGCACAGGCGACGAAGGCGACAATCCGTAGACCAGGGCGGCGGCAGCAGGGGTCTTGGGGGCGAACGGTTTGAAGAAAGAAATCGCGCGCAGCCCCTCAAGTATATATAACCCCATGCTGTCGGTGGGACCGAGTTGAAAAACTCGGTGTCACCGAGATGTATAACTGCTGTGCAGTTACACATATCGCTCAGACCGAGAGTTTGAACTCGGTTTCACCGAGATGAAACCTAGATCAGTCTAAGCGTTTCGGTTGGACCGAGATTGAGAAACCGGTCAAACCGAAATGGACTTAGAAGGTTTTGGAAGTCAGCCTTAGACGAATCGGTGGTTCCGAGTGCTCCTCACTCAGACTGTCCGAAAAAGACTTGTTCAAAGTTGTGATATGAGCATGAATAGAATTTTGAGACAAGAAAGCATAGATAGCTAGGGAAGGTGCTTAGGCATTCTTGTCCATCCATTTGGCCAGAAAAATCAAAACAATCAAAACAACAAATGGATGTCCTTGAATGGATGAAATCATGCATTCAACATGCTCACACAATAAGATAGCAACTGAAATATGTGTCAAACATGCACAACCAATCACTCTAGCTACTAGCACACAATTTGTCGATGACTAGGTCATCTATATATGAGTATATTGACTTAGGAGTCAAATGAGAACATTTGATCATAGGTCATACTCATCGTTTAAGCACAAGTGGGGTTACCACTTTTACATAAAGCATTTATGTGTTCACATCATTTGGAGATGCTCTAGCTCAATTTTTAGAGCAAAGCTCCCCCTAGATGTGAGAACCCCTTTTAAAGGGTCAAACTAACCTTGGGTTGTCGTAGAAGACTTCATGTAGATGTTGAAGATGTGGATGCTCAATGTTGATGTAGATCATCAAGAGTTGGGAGCTATCCTTTGGATTAGGGCACTTTCAATACCTACATGGGTTAGTCCCACAAGGAACAAACAAGAATATCCATAGACATAGAGTGAAGTACACAAAGGATGATGTCCATGAAAGCAATGATTACCTTGTCCCTTGACTTACCAACAAGAGGGTTTGTGACTCCATGAACAAGTGCATGATGTGGAAGTTGATTGCACAAGTTCTTGCCAAAATGAATATGAGTGAAGTTTGTTGGCGGAGTCACCCTCAAGAACCTAATAGTTCTTCTTCTTTGGGATCCACATCATCTTGATGGGAATCCTTGGTGTTGTAGTTGAGCTTGACGAAGTAGAACTTGATGTGTCCTTGGGAACCCACTTGACCATGGCTTGAGGTGCTTCAATGAATGCATCAATCTCCTCTTGAAGCTTGTCCTTGGCCTTTAGCTTGTGGTCTTGTGGTGGAAGGTCATCTTGAGCTTGTTCCACATTGGAAGAAGTAGGATCATACTTCTCCTTTTGTGAAACAAACTGTGGAGTAGGGTATTGACCTTCTTCCCACTCAACACCTTCGGCGTTGAACTTTCGCTCAAAACCAATCCCTTGATTCTTCCAGTGTCTTCCTTGTTTGCGAACAATCTCCTCAAAGTTCTTGCTTCCGGCAAGACTCTTGTAGACACCTTTCTCTATGATTTCCTTCAATAAGCTATTTTCTTGCTCAAGTGTAACTTGGCTTGAAACATTGTTAGTGGAATCAAGAGAACTACTAGAAGCAACAATATTGGATTTAACATTGTTATTGTTACTACTAGAGGAAGAACTTTTCTTATGCTTGTCATGCTTAGTCTTGATAGGTGGCAAGAAATTAGACAAGAGAAGTCGTTTGGCAAGATATGAAGAACTCTTCTTTCGAAGATCGTCATTGATCGCTTTTAGAAACTCATGTTCTTGCTCTAGAGTGAGCTTCTCGAAGCGTAGCTTCTCATGAGATCTTAGGAGCTCTCTATGATCTTCTTGAGTTGTTTCATGAGCTAACTTAAGAGTGTTTAGTTCTTTAGTTAGACGCTCAATCTCCTTCATAGCATTGTCATTCGACTCTTCTCGACTATAAAGACTACTAGCATTTTCATCATTACTAAGCTCACTAGATTAATCATGCAAGAGCTCATCTTCACCAAGCAAGTCATCCTCATCACTATCAAAGTCAATGAATTCAGGGTGTGTTACCTTGGGGCCTTTAGCCATGAAGCATCTTCCAATTCCCTCATTTGGTGAATCAAATAAGTCGTAGGAGTTGGAGTTGGAGGATACTAGTGCAAGTCCGGCAACACCTTCATCTTGACTATAGTCGGAGTCGGAGTGATAGCTTCCATCGGATTGATTGTCAGAGTCGGAGCCGGAGACCCATTCACCAATATGAGCTTGATGTCTTCTTCTTGTGTAGCTCCTTGATGACTTGTCTTTCCTCTCCGAATCCTTGCTTCTCCGAGAGGGTCTTCGTTCATAACGATCATCTCTGCTCCTTCTCTCTCTCCGAGGTGACTCATCTCTTGCTCTTCTTCTTGGAGATTCTTCTCTTCTCTTGTGGGGAGCCGTACACTCATTTGAGAAGTGTCCGGGTCTTCCACAATTGTTGCAGTTTCGATCACGGCTAGAAGATCTCTTTTCATCATATGATCTAGACTTTGAGCTTCTTTCTTTGCCTCTATTCTTGTGGAACTTGTTGAAGTTCTTGACCATTAGGCTTATCTCTTCATTGGAAATTAGCTTGTCACTTGAGGTAGTAGGAGCATCACTTGTAGCTTTGTAAGCACCACTTGACTTGTTGTGAAGCTCTTCCTTATCCTTAAGTGTCATCTCATGAGCAACAATTCTTCCAATGACTTCAGTTGGCTTGAGAGTCTTGTAGTTTGGCATCATTTGGATCAAAGTGCACACGGTATCATACTTTCCATCCAAAGCTCTGAGAATCTTCTTAATGATGAATCGGTCGGTCATTTCTTCGCTTCCTAAGCCAGCAATCTCATTTGTGATGAGAGCAAGCCTAGAGTACATTTCAGCGACTCCTTCACCATCCTTCATCTTGAACTTGTCAAGTTGACCTTGAAGAATATCTAGCTTTGATTCCTTCACAGATTCAGTACCTTCGTGCATTTCAACCAAAGTATCCCAAATCTCTTTAGCATTCTCAAGACGGCTGATTTTGTTGAACTCTTCGGGACACAAAGCATTGAAGAGAATGTCACAAGCTTGAGCATTGTTTTGCAACATCCGCAACTCTTCGGGTGTAGCTTCGCGATCCGGAACTTTTCCTTCTTCAAAGAAATCACCTTGCATGCCAACACAAATAATGCCCCATGCGGCTGGGTTATGACCAAGAATATGCATTTTCATATTATGCTTCCAACTAGCAAAATTTGTACCATCAAAGTAAGGACCTCTACGATAATTACCCTCACTAGACGCCATACTCTCCTAGGTTGTGAAACCAAGCTTATGGAGTCCAATGCAATGGAAACCAAGGCAATGGAGACCAAAGCTCTGATACCACTTGTAGGATCGAAAGTAGGTCTAGAGGGGGGTGATTAGACTACTTGACAATATAAAAAATCTGCCTTAAGATCATGCAAAGTTTTTGGCAGTTTCACAATTAAGATCAATTCAAGTATCACCCTACACATGCAATTCTAGAGTATAAGCAGCGGAAAGTAAATTGCACATGTAAGAGAGAGGTGGAGAAGATCAAACGCAGTTTGGTGACACGGAGATTTTTGTCGTGGTTCCGATAGGTGGTGCTATCGTACATCCACGTTGATGGAGACTTCAACCCACAGAGGGTAACGGCTGCGCGAGTCCACGGAGGGCTCCACCCACGAAGGGTCCACGAAGAAGCAACCTTGTCTATTCCATCACGGCCTACACCCACGGAGGACTAGCCTTACTCGGGGTAGATCTTCACGAAGTAGGCGATCTCCTTGCCCTTACAAACTTCTTGGTTCAACTCCACATCTCAAAGACGGAGGCTCCCAAGCGACACCTAACCAATCTAGGAGGCACCACCCCCCAAAAGGTAATAGACGGTGTTGATGATGATGAACTCCTTGCTCTTGTGCTTCAGATGATAATCTCCCCAACACTCAACTCTCTTCACTGATATGGCTGTGGTGGAAGAAGGGTTTGAGTGGAAAGCAACTTGGGAAGGCTAGAAATCAAGTTTCATATGGTAGGAATGGAATGGCTTGATCTCAACACAAGGGTAGGTGGTTCACTTCTCAGAAAGTGTATGGTAGAAGTGGTGGTACTTTCTGATGGCTCTCCTCACGAGTGAAGAGGGGGTGGAGGGGTATATATAGCCTCCACACAAAATCCAACCGTTACACACACATTTGACCAATCTCGGTGAGACCGAAGTTAAAACTCGGTCAGACCGAAAGTTCAAATATAGTGAACGTTGGGATTTTCGGTGGGACCGAAAATACCATCTCGGTGTGTCCGAAGTGAGTCAAAGGTTAGGGTTTGCCATCTCGGTGTGACCGAAAACAACAACTCGGATATTCCGAAATGCTGTCATTGGTTACAGAAGGTTGGCAGTACATTTTCGGTGAGACCGAAACTCAGAATCGGATGGACCGAGAAATTAGGGTTTGGGGAAATAACTGAAGTGGTTCATCTCGGTGGGACTGAGTTTGCAGAATCGGTTTGTCCGAGATTACTTATGAGTGTGTTGAAAAGTGAAGAGTGCTGATAGTTGAGGGAGCTAGATCACCAAGCACTTGAGCAACAAGAACATTAACACAACCTCATCCCCTTTTAATAGTATTGGCTTTTCCTATGGACTCAATGTGATCTTTGATCACTAAACCAAAAATAGAGTCTTGAGCTTTTGCCAATGCTTGTCTTAGCATTTTGAGGGGTCCACTTCTTCAGACATTTCCATACCCATATCATCGAACTTTTCTGAAATGATTCTCAAGTGAATATTAGTCCAATGATATATATGTTGTTATTAATTACCAAAACCACCCGGGGATTAGTTGCACTTTCATGCTCCTTGAGGAGGACCGTCTTCAGGCTGCTGTACGAGCTGCTCGATACCAGCAAGCTTTGCGCCGCTACCATAGCCGCAAAGTTAGAGCCAGAAGTCAAGAGGAAGGCGACCTTGTTCTTCGGCGCGTTCAGTCCGCCAAGAATTCCAACAAGTTGACGCCGAAGTGGGAAGGCCCTTATCGGGTGAGACAAGTCACAAGGCCAGGCGCTGTCCGCCTTGAGACCGAAGAGGGCTTACCGGTGAGCACCTCCTGGAACATTGAGCACCTTCGCAAGTTTCACCCGTAAGGCGCGGTTGCCGTGATCCGCTCCGGCAACCACCTTTTGTACAAGTCTTCCCGCTGTTGCATGTAAACCCTTGTACAAAGCCGGGCGCAGACCCCGTGCATCAGTAAAGCTTATGTGCCTCGCACAACTTGACATTTCATGTCTTTTCGTTTTTCTTGCATGTATTATCTGACACCTTGTGCAGCACACAACCCTGGTAAGCAATAACGAGCCGCAAGGCTCCATGCCTATGTTTCCTCCCTTTTCTTTTCTTTTCTCAAGCAGAAGGAGTTTCTCCTCGCGCACAAGTTTGCCGGGGGGAAGGAGACAGTGGTATGGACCAAGTGCCGTTCAAGAAAGTCTCGCTTTGCCGGGAAGCAAACAACACAAAAGCTAAGTCGCCAAAGTTTGAGCGCTCAAATTTTTTAATTTTAAAGTTATCTTCCTTGAACAACCGCACTTTGTATGGAAAACCTGTGCGCGGAGGAACCTACCCGTAGCTAGCCGTGCCCTTACTTTGTTTCGAGCACGCTCAATGGCTTAAGTGTGCTCCGACAAGTGTCGCGCCCTTACTTCGTTTTCGAGTTTGCTCAACAACCTAAGCGTGCTGCGACTAGCTGCGGCAAGGTTTCTTGCCGGTAGAGCCGTTGCCAGCAGGCTGCTGAAGTTCCGCACTCAGCGCTCGCGGCAAGGGTCCCCTTGCCGGCGAGTTCCCTAAAAGCGTAGGGTAAAAGCATACAAAGTAAAGAGGTCGAGTAAAGGAAGTAACGCTGCATTAACTACCCAAAATAAAGTTATATTACAAGATGACTTGTCGCTGTTCTAATAAACTACTGTCCATAGCATGATTGGCAGCGACAAGGGAAGCAGAAAGAAAACAGCCTAATCTGCACGGTCACCATCAACTCTCTTGATCTTGCCCACCTTGGCCATGATGGGGGCGACAAGGGCCTTCAGCGCCTCCTGGTCGGCGTCGGGCGGCAAGGTCCTGAGGACGTTCTCGAGGTTGAGCCCGGGGTTGCGGTAGACTATCTTCGTCAACACCCTCTCCACGACTCCCGTGCAAAGCCTGCGCGCCTCGTTCGCCAGCTGCGTGGGGATCCTCTCCCGGAGCTGCTCGAGGGCCGGCGCCACTCCCCTGAAGAATAAGCTCAGCTTGGCGCTGTGAGGGAGGTTCGCGTCGGGGGAGTACCCGAGGTGCTCCGTCCCCAGCCCCGCCAACTCCCTGTCGATGTCAGCGGTGGCGGCGACAAGCTCCTCGGTCCACTGCTCCACCGTCTGCCTGAAGTTGTTTTGGGTGAGGGCGGCGCTGTCCAACAGTGCCCTCTCAGCCCTGAGGTCCTCCTTCACCTTCGTCTCCCGGTTCCTGGCGCTGTCAAGTGATGCGGTGAGGGTGGACAGCTTTAGCTCCAAGTCTGCAACAGAATCCTTGGCGATGGCGAGCTCCTTGCCCTTGTCGGAGAGGCGGACCTGCAGCTCCGAGTGGCTGTGGGCGTCTTTCTCCCTCTCCAATGTGAGCGCGACGACCTTCTCCTCGCTCGTCCTCAAGTTGATCTCCAATTGTGCCACCCTCGCCTCCAAGTCTCTCTTGGCGGTCTCTGCAGCTGCAGCGGCGTCCCTCGCTTCCTGCAGAGCCCCGCCAAGGGACTGTTCGCGCGCGGCAAGGTCGTCCTCGTGGCTATCGAGATCGACCTTCCGCTGCGTCAGCTCACCTTCCCGCCGAGACAGCTCTTCGGCGGCGAGCCGTTGCTGCTCTTCCGCTTCGGCCTTCTCGAGTAAGAACGCCTGATGCGCCTCGGCGAGCTCCTCCCGCTCCTCCGCCAAGGATCGGAGGGCCGCTTGGTTGGCGGCCCGGAGCTCTTCGGCGCGCTTCTCCAAGTCGACGCTCGCCTTGGCGGCCAGAGCCTCTCGGGACTCCAGCTTGGCCTTCCTGGCACGGTACAGGGCCAGGAGCCTCCGCAGGAGCTGCTCCTCCTCGGGCTCGCTACTGCTGCCGGGCGCGTCGACGAACTTCAGCCCGGCGGAGGCGAGGACTTCCCCATCGAAGACCTCTCCCTCTGCGGGCGCCCTTGACGAAGATGCCCACGGGAGCTGAATGAAGACCCCGTTTCCGGCCTCCAAGTAGGCGCCAGTTCCAGCCGCGGCAGCGGCAGGATTGGCGGTCGGCGCAGCGTCGGACGCTCCTGCGGCCTCAGGGCCGTCAGTACGGCGGCCGGTCCCCTCCTCAGCTGTCGCATCGGCGGCCCTGGCTGCCTCTTCGACGGCGGGCTCGTCAGCACCGATCGCCTCTTCGGTGGCTGCGGCGTCACCAGCGTTGCCGCGCGCGGCTTCCTCGGTGGCAGCCTCCGTCTCCATAGGCTCTGGAGCGGACGAGTCTGAAAACAAGAAAAAGAAAGAAGAATGGTCAAGCAAATATCCAAAAAGAAAAATTCAAGAGAGGAAAAGTTCAAGGGTTACCTGCGCTGGTCTCTTCATCGACGGGGTTCCTTGCCGAGGAGTTCCCCCTCGGCGGCGTGGTGGTGGCCCCCGCCGGCGGAGGACCGCTGGCGCCTTCCCTTGGCGGAGTGCCCACCCTTGGCGGGGTGCTCGCCCTTGGCGGGGTACTCGCCCTTGGCGGAGTACCCGCCCTTTGCGGAGTATTCTCCCTCGCCGGGGAGCTCCTCCTTGGCGGGGAGGTCGAGATGCGCGGCTCGTCGGGAGCAGTCTCTTGGCGCTCCTGAAGCTGCGGCTCTGCTTCTGCACAAATCAGCAAACAAGCAAAACGTTAATAAGGATAAGAAGCCCACGCGCGCCCGACTAGTAAAGAGCGAACAGAAGACTTACGCTGGGGGCTGCGCTGGGGGCTGCTCTGCGGGGCAGCTGGCTGGTCCGGCAAGCCTGTCGCGGGCGCATCCCCTGCTGCTGCGACGGGCTCGTCCTCAAGGTCGACCACCGGGATCTTGGCCCTCTTCCTCGCCCTCTGCACCAGGGTCCTGGAAGACAGACATCATCGGAATCAGACAAAGAAGATTCAAGACAAGAGCAACAAACGAAGGAAACAAGAGTTGCAAGTACTTACTCTTCCTCCTCCTCGTCGGAACTGAGAACAGAGAAGTCGAAATCCGCCTCGCGCGTCCCGGCGCGAGGAGCTGGAGGAGTAGGCTCCCTCAGGCGCTTGGCGGGTGCTGGAACAGTGGTCTGCGAAGACCCCGCTCCGGTCGTCGCCGAGGCCCGGGGGGCGGAAGGAGCGGTGGAGCCGGCGCGGGAGGACCCTCCTCCAGCCGCTGCGGAGCCGCGGGGCACTCCCTTGGCGGCCTTGCCCGCCGCGGTGGCGCGCGCGTCGGGCGGCGCTGCGGCCACAGGCCCGCCGGATGCTCCGCCATGACTGCAGCTTTGCGGGGGCGCCTCCTCGCTGGAGCTGGAGGACTTGCCGATGGCGGTGAACTTCACGAGGATGAAGAAGAGTCAAGGTTCAGAGACCCGCCCGAGTCTTCGGCGGAATCGCTTGATTCAGCGCCCTGCTCGGCGGGCTCGCTCGACCCTGTGCCTTGCCCGGTGGCCTCGCTCGTCCCAGCAGGTTCCCCGGCAGGCTTTATCAGTTTGAGGAGCTCTTCCTCCTCGGCCTGACTCACCGCCTCCGCTGCATCCGCCTCCTCCAAGGTATACCCAAACTCGCCCGCGGCCTCGGCTGCGGCTGCCTCCTCCAACCTGGTGGCAATGTACGCCATCTCCTGGTCGGTGGTGTCGCGGGTGAGGCCTTTCTTCTCGTCGAGATCAATGGGCAGCCAAGTGGGGTCAATCCCATGGGAGTCACACCACGGCATCGCCGTGCGGATAGCGCTGAGCGACGAGTTGTTGCATAGCGTGACTACGCCCCGCGGCAATGCAAACCACTCCGGGTGCTTGGCGTCGTGCTTGAATAGCTCACGGAGCATCCCTTTGAGCTCCAGGACAGTGAAATTATAGTTGAGGCCTGGGCGCAGCCTCATACAGTCTGCCGCGTTACCAAAATCCCAAGCAGGCCTCTTCCTCTCCTGCAAGGGGGCGATGCGGCGGCGAAGGAAATCTGCCCCGACAGCCCCTACTGTGACCTTGGCTTGCCGGAGGCGAAGGATCCTAGTGATGGCTATCTTCAGCTTGTCGTCCTCAGGGGCCAGGTCACTCCAGTTGTTGCCACGCACTATTGCAGCTTGGCGCGGGGAAGTGAACTGCTCTGGGGCGTCCTCCATGATCCAGCACCAATTAGCCCTCCACTCCTCCCACTTTCCGCGGAGTTCCCCAGTCAAGTATGCCTCTTTCTTATGAAGCCTAAATATCCAAGAAATCCCGCCGGACAGAGGAGACCCAGACTCGACTCGAGGCGTGAAATAATGGCGGAAGAGGGCTACGTTGGGGTACACCCCGACAAAGTTCTCGCACAGATGTGTGAAAACGGCCATGGTCAAGACGGCGTTTGGGCTGAAATCAAGGAGATGAAACCCGTAGGAGTTCATAACATCGCAGAAGAATTCGGAGTATGGTGGGCAGAGTCCGCAATGGAAGAACAAGGCGAAATAGGCGTACCCTCCCGGAAACATGTCGCAGGCCTCGGCAGGGACTACCCTGGTGCGCGGGTGCGCCTTTGTCTCCCTCGACCAGAAGAGGTAGAAGGAGTCCTTCAGCTCCCTCGCGCCGAGCCTCGGCGGGAAGACCACCATATTCTTCCGCATTGCGGCTAGCTTCAGCGCCCGGGCAGTCTTCGCGGCCTTCGCCTTGTCGCTCATCGGGGCCATGGCGGGGACGGCGAGGGAAGCCGACAGCGCTGGGGAGGCTGGCGGCGGCGGAGGAAGGGCGGAGCGCTGCTCTCTTTCAACCTTCGGGGAGGAGGGGAGCAGCGGGGGTTTCTGGAGGTTGAAGAAGCAATGAGCGAATGTGAGGAACTGCCCCTGTTTCCCCTGCTTTTAAGGGGGAGAGGGGGACGTTCCGCATTTTCTCCATTAAAGAAACAGGCCACGATCTCTCCCACGACGCTGCAATCGACGCGTGCCGTTAGGGAGGGATGCGGCGGATACGGAGTGGGATGCGGCGCGCCGTGGGCCGCGTGTGCCCGTGCACTGTTTTGGGCCTGGCCCAACAGCGCTCGACACCGTGTGTGGCCCAGGCCCGGGGGCTCCTGTC
Source organism: Secale cereale (assembly GCA_902687465.1). NCBI lineage: Eukaryota > Viridiplantae > Streptophyta > Magnoliopsida > Poales > Poaceae > Secale > Secale cereale. Next base: position 840,884,061 of record LR738710.1, read on the forward strand.
GGTCTACTAAAGTGGGGTTACCTTAGTATCCCGACTTGTGCACGGGCAGTAGCAGCGTCCCGTGGCAGGGCTTGCCACGCGCCCGCCAAGGCCCGCTTTGGTTCCTTTGGAGCCATTCAAGAACAAAGTATTCAAGTTTAAGAAACAAGACCCCGGCAAGAGGAACTTGCCGGGAAGGCCGCTCCAGGCTCAAAACCACCCCTTTAGCACAAGACCCTGGCAAGAGGAGCTTGCCAGGAAGGCCAAAACATGGCATTTCAGAAGACTTACGGTGGCGCATCGCGCGCCCCGGCAAGGCCCGGAGAGCGACAAGCTTCCGGGCGCGGCAAGGTAGCGACCGCGGCAAGGCGCTTGACGCGACAAGCTTCCACTGTGTGCCCACGCTCCAGCCCATCCGGCCGCGTGTCGCCCTGGGGCCCTTCCAAGGGCACGTGGCGGAAGGCTGTGCAGCCTGGGGTACACGGTGGCGAGCCGCGATGACAAGGCCACCATCGTGGCGAACGGAGACGCCCGGACGGACGCTTTTTGCACTGTTTGGGGCGACGGTGACGGGCATTCAATGCCCTTGTCCCCCACCGTCAGGGTTAGGTACAGAGCACTATACATACACTATTCCAACTACCACTGTTTTTACATTTTTACCCTCACCTACGTTGCCACCTGTCGGTGACCCCTTTGACCTATAAAAGGAGGCCCATGCACAACGTAGAGGGGGTTCCGATCTTCGATCACTCCCGCGCTCGGTGTAGCTAGCAACAAGTACTGTAGCTCTTCTTGCTCCCGAGCCAAGAACACAATACAAACCAAGGCAGGAGTAGGGTTTTACGTATCCGTGCGGCCCGAATCTGGGTAAACTGCTCGCGTGCTCGCCTCGATCCTCTCTTCGTGCACCCTCCGCTCCCTTGCCGTACCGAAAAGGGGCTCTGGTCCCATAGGTGTTCGTGGGCGATCAGTTTCCCCGACACTGTTCATCACCATCGTCGACCCCTCCACCCTCCACGGGCTACTGTTCATCCACCGTTGACCTCCTCCAGCCTCCACCTTCGACTGTTCAGCCTCCACCGCGCGCTACTCCATCGGCTACTGTTCAGCCAGCCCTCTCCACGGGCTCCTGTTCAACCACCCCTCCACGGGCTACTGTTCATCCAACCCTCCACCATTTACTGTTCATGCAGCCCTCCACGGGGTGGTCCTGTTCATGCAGCCCTCCACGGGGTCCTGTTCATGCAGCCCCAACCGGCTCGATCGAACGGGGTCCTGTTCATGCAGAGGCAACACCACGGGGTCCTGTTCAGCCACCCCCACCAGGAACTGTTCATCCAAACCCCCCAGCAATGCTCACTGTTCATGCAGAGGCAGCATCGATTGGCTTCAGTTAGCAGCAGTAGCGAAGGAATCGCTCGATCAGGTTCAGTTAACAGCCATCGATTGATCGCTCGGGTTCAGTAACGCGTAGCCTGCAGTGCAATCGTTCGGGTTTAGTTAGAGCCCAATGCCTCGCTCGGGTTCAGTTAGAGCCCAACACCTCGCACCCACGCGCGTGCGTGTACGAGAGAAACGTGCTTCGCTCGGCCCCGACCACCCACCGTAACCGGGAACACCCCGATATTTTCCTCGCCCTCGCTTCTACCGTGGTTTTTTTCGTCATGGACGGCCCAAAGAATGTCATGCAGCTGCGTCTCCGGCCCGCACAGGACGAAAAGCCCATTTTCTATCATGATTTTTATTCATAGAAGTAGGACCCCACCACATCTATGATGATACAGTGTTTTGTCACAATTATTTTCATAGAAGTGTCATAAGCATGACAGAAAAAAGTTCCGTTCGGACCAAAATGTCACGGATGTGTCTTTTTTTGTAGTGGCACTCGAGGAAGAAGATTACCACGAGTTGCCCAGGGGCTCCGTGGACCCCTTCAGCAACAACGACAGAGCGCAGCAGGTATCACAGTGTCAGGACCGGTTTTCCAATAAAACACTTATTGAAAAATCGCCCCTTTCATCAAACTAGTATAGAGAAATCCTCCATACTGGCAGACAAATCCTTGATACAGAAAATCCAGAAGTGCTAAATATTATACAGGGTTGAGCTGAGGCTGCTCAACAATTTATTACAAGCACGCCAATATTATACATAGAGGCGGGTATGACACAACTGGATATGGTGGCATAACTACTAACTCGTGGATATAGTGGTAGTGGATATCTCACAGGGATGTGGGTAGCGTGACTCCCATATCTTACACTCATCAAGCGCCGGAGTGAGGCTCGATGATTTATTTATGGTGGCGGAAGCGTATATAATACAAGTGACCAATTCCAGGATCGCAAGGGACTGACTGGGACTCCTCTAGGCGTCGGACTCGCTATCGTACTCTTCATCCATAAGATCGCCTTCGTCAACATCTGGCCAAATCAACAAGCCAGGTGAGTACTTTGAATGTACTCGCAAGACAGTTTGGACATAAGATATAACAAATGCAACATGATGCATACGAGCAGATTAGTAATACACACATGAGTAGTTCAATTGGTACTGCAACAAGAATAAAATAGTTGAAGACCGATCGGGTGTCTGAAGCGACGCCTCGAAGGGTAAAGTAGAATAAACATGCCGCAGTCGGGCGTCGGGGCGACACCGCAGAAAGGGCTTATATCAAAGGTAAATAACAAGAATGCCACAGTCGGACGTTTGAGCGACATCACATAAAGGGCTTATATCGAAAGTAAATAACAAGAATGCCACAGTCGGACGTCTGAGCGACATCACATAAAGGGCTTATATCAAAAGTAAATAACCAGAATGCTCAGTCGGACGTCTGAGCGACATCACGTAAAGGGCTTATATCAAAAGTAAATAACGAGAATGCCGCAGTCGGATGTCTGAGCGACATCACATAAAGGGCTTATATCAAAAGTAAATGACAAGAATGCCACAGTCGGACGTCTGAGCGACATCACATAAAGGGCTTATATCATACAAAGAAAGACTTGAGTAGTTCCTGGAGGTAGCACCATCCTAAGGAATACTCGGCACATAAAAGTAAACAGGTTAGTCCAATCACCGAAGTAACATTCAACCGGGTTTATCTCTGTCAGAAGTATTAGTTCTACAGAGACTGACGCTGAGACTGACACTGATCCGTTAACCAACGTCCTTGACCAGGAACTTGGTTATGAGAATGGTTTTGACTCTGCAGAGTTTGTACCTTACCACAGCCAACGGATTTCAGTAGTCACCAAGGACTAGTTCCGTTCACGGTATTTTAGAAGAAAACGCATCTAACCAGTACACACCCATTCCACATTCCGCTGCCAGGAATCACCCTGGGCAACGTTCAGGCAAAACTCCTGAGGCGGGGAGGTCACTCCTCGAATAGCATGGGATCAAATTTATACCGCGCGCTCTAAGGGGTGCCCCCCTCTCGGTCCCAACCGGAAACACCCATGGCCCCTGACCGGATGACGGCTTTAATCCAGGGCCATGGAACCTTCATCACGGCCTCTCTATTTGGTGTGTACCAGGAAAGAGGTTTGCAACTTACTAAACCGTATTCTTTGCAGAAAACATGTGGTAGCACAAAAAGGGAAAAGGACGGGATCGAGACTTGATCCACGTCGACACCGTAGTTAAACAGTTGATATAGAACTGGCATGCTCCAACAATACCAGCTTACATCTTATCATGCCACCACATGATCAGGTTGTTCCCCATCATATGATCTCATCAAGTCTTGTAGCTCACTTGCAACTTACCGTGCATGGAATATAACATCCAACAAATGCTTATATAAACATGCCTTAAGAAAAACCACACTAGCAAACATGAAAAACACTCATCATATCAAAGGTTCAAACATGCTTGCCTGATTCGGAGTAGTCGGAGTCTAGCTCGGCGAAGTTTGCGGCTCCGTCACCTCCTTCGGTATCGGCGTGTTCAGGAGGTTCTTCCGCGTCGGTGGGTGGTGGAAGAGACCGACGGGAGGCACCACAGCGACGGCGACTTCCTCTACGGCGGACGGCGGCGTCGGGCGATGATGGGTCTCACCGGAGGGGGCTTCTGACAGAGCGGATCTTGCCGGAGCCCGAAGCGGATCGGGGCGGCCGGAGTCGGGGAAGAAGGCTCTCCCGAGGCCCTCTGAGGGGTTTTGGCGAGGCTGTGGTGGGGTGTGGTGGATGCGGTGGCTTCACAACGCCTCTGGGGTCCTATTTATAGGCGGGCGAGGGAGGTGCCGTGAGCGAAATATCTCCGGCGAGGGATTACGGCGAGGCAGTGGTCGGACTGGTGGTTTAGGTGACTGGGCATCTTCGGATTGGTCCACTGGCTCCATTCAACGTCTAAGCTCGATCGCATTTGGCCTGCTCCGCGGTTTTGACGGAACGGAGCTCACGGGCTCGTCGGCGGCAGAGAGCGCGCTCTGCGCTTCTCAGGCCACGGCGACGGTTCTGCAGCGTGCTCAGGGGGGGGGGAATGAACACGCGGAGGCCACCGGTGGCTTGGGCGGTGCGGAGCGGCGCCGTACTGCAGGGCTCACCCCTGACGGCCGCCACGGGCGGTACTGTCGCCGCGGACGACGCCGGAGCTGACGCGACAGTTCGCCACCGACGCTCGCAACCAGCCAAGCGACCGCGCGGCGCACTGGATAAGAAGAGGGAACAGGGAGCAAGGGGCCAAGCGAGGAACTGGTGAGATTGTCGACGATCAACTGACGGAAACGACACTGTCGACTGAAGTTTAACACTGAACCCTGAAACTTAACAGGAACAGTGCATGTAAGCTGTTTGATGAAATGTTTGACGCACGTGGAAAACTTTTCTTGAGCTGGGACTTGGTGAGGGGGTCTCTTGATGCATCTGGAGGCTGCATGAATTACCATAGAATTTTTGGAAAGAAGAAAGAATGAAATTCACCAAAAATAGCAAATCTGCTTCAAACTTGCAGCAAGCATATTTTGAAAATTTTGAACTGATGACCAGTAGGTCTTGATGGATATGAGTTGAGGGTACTAAGGACTAGCCCTAGGAATTTATTTGGAGCCAAGATTCAAAAGAGATCTAGTAGTTCCTTTGTAAACTACTAAGGTCCAAATAAATGACAGAAAAAGATTTTGTGGTTTAAATAAATAGAAACAAAAACTAGGGAAGGTTGAAACTTGCTGGACTTGATGCTTGACTTGACCCAAGGTAGGGAGGAAGGTTTTGGGAGGAAGTTTTCAACATATGTCTTGGCAAGAGTGTGTTTTTGAGTAGGGAGGGATAAATCCAAAATGATAGGAATTCTTTTTAACAAAAGAATTTGCAAAACAATCCAAGAGTATTTGTGTTGAACCAACCTAAGTTGAAAGACCCTCAAGACCAGAATCAAGATTGAGAAGGACTCAAAAAGATTTGTTATAAACAAAAATTTTGGAAGAAGGGTCTCTCAAAAAAATAATTCAAATGACCTCCTTTAAATCAAATAAAGAATTTGGTAAAAACCAAACCAAAATTTTGGGGTGTTACAACACCCACCCCCTTAGGAAAAATCTCGTCCCCGAGATTCCAGCTGATCCTCAAATAGGTGTGGGTACTCTGCCCGAAGAAAATCCTCTCTCTCCCATGTTGCTTCATCTTCGGTGTGATTGCTCCACTGAACCTTGAAGAATTTAATTGTCTTCTGACGGGTCCTCCTTTCAGACTCCTCCAATATTTTTACTGGACGTTCCTTATAGGTGAGGTCCGGTTGCACGTCAATGTTTTCATGAGATACACACTTTTCTGGGTTGCTTACACACTTCCTCAGTTGTGATATGTGGAACACGTCATGGACGTCTGACAGTTCTTCGGGTAGGTCTAGCTGGTAGGCTACTGTGCCTCTTCGTGCAGTCACACGGAAAGGTCCAATAAAACGCGGTGCTAGCTTTCCCTTAATTTTGAATCGCTGCAGGCCCCGCATAGGGGATACTCTTAGATACACATAGTCACCGGGTTCAAAACTGACTTCACGATGTTTCTGGTCATAGTAACTCTTTTGTCGACTCTGGGCTGTCTTGAGTCAATCCCTGATTAATTTAACCTTCTCCTCAGCTTCTTTGAGCATGTCTGGGCCGAAGATACGACTGTCTCCTGTCTCTGACCAATTTAATGGGGTACGGCATCTTCGCCCATACAAGGCTTCAAAAGGTGCCATCTGTAGACTGGATTGGTAACTGTTGTTGTACGCGAACTCGGCATATGGTAAGCTTTCTTCCCAGCTGGTTCCGTAAGTGAGAACACATGCTCTCAGCATGTCCTCTAGAATTTGGTTTACACGTTCAGTCTGTCCTCCAGTCTGGGGGTGATAAGCCGTGCTGAATACCAGTTGAGTTCCCAGAGCTTGTTGCAGATGATCCCAAAATCTAGAGACGAATTGAGTGCCTCTGTCGGATATTATGGTTTTTGGAACTCCATGAAGACAGACAATACGGGAGAGATAAAGCTTGGCAAGCTTCTGAGTGGTGTGGGTTGTCTTTACCGGAATAAAATGTGCCACCTTGGTCAACCTATCTGTGATGACCCATATGGCATCATTTCCGTGTCATGACTGAGGTAGCCCGACAACAAAATCCATTCCAATTTCGTCCCATTTCCATTCAGGTATCCTGTTTGGCTGTAATAGTCCTGCTGGTTTTTGGTGCTCGGCTTTAATGCGCTGACATGAATCACAACAGGCAATGAATGTGGCTATATCCCTCTTCATACCGTGCCACCAAAATCTTTCCTGAATGTCCTTGTACATTTTTGTTCCTCCAGGGTGGATGGAATATGGAGCGGTATGGCCTTCGGTCAAAATTTGTTGTTTGAGGTCTTCTATATTTGGCACGGAAAGCCTGTCTCCGTACCATAGTATTCCCTCATTGTCTATGACGAATTCTGAGGCTTTGCCCAGACTCACTTTCTTTTTTATGCCTTCGATGCTGGGGTGTCCATGTTGAGCTTTCTTAATTTGTTCCATTAGGGTGGGTTGTATTTCCAAATTTGACACAGTGCCTTCAGTAGCCATCACCATGTTGAGTTTGGCAAACTCCCTTTGAAATTCCGGTCTCAAGTTTTGTGAACTGTCGTTGCTCGAGCTTGGATTGCGGCTGAGAGCATCTGCCACTACATTTGCCTTTCCTGGATGGTAGTGAATGCCAACATCATAGTCTTTTACTAATTCCAACCAGCGTCGTTGTCGCAAATTGAGTTCTGGTTGTGTGAAAATATATTTGAGGCTTTTATGGTCTGTATATATTTCACAACGATTTCCAAGCAAAAAGTGCCTCCATTCTTTGAGTGCCTGAATAACTGCTGCTAATTCCAAGTCATGAGTGGGATAGTTTTCTTCATGCTTTCGCAGTTGCCTGGAAGCATATGCGACTACTTTGCCTTCTTGCATTAATACGCATCCGAGGCCCTTCCGGGACGCGTCGCAATATACTTCAAAAATTTTGTGTATGTCTGGTATGACCAATACTGGTGCTGTTGTTAATCTCTTTTTGAGTTCTTGGAAACTTTTCTCGCAATCTTCAGTCCACACAAATTTCTTATCCTTCTTGAGTAGCTGTGTCATAGGCTTTGCTATGGTGGAGAATCCCTCAATAAATCTTCTGTAATATCCAGCCATTCCCAGAAAGCTTCGTACGTCGGTTACGTTGGCTGGTGGTTTCCAGTCGAGTACGGCCTTGACTTTTTCTGGGTCCACGGCAACGCCTTCTTAGGTTAATACGTGGCCCAAAAAACCCACCTGTTTTAGCCAAAATTCATATTTACTGAACTTGGCGTACAATTGATGCTTCCTTAATTCTCCCAGCACAATTCTGAGATGTTCAGCATGTTCTTCTGGTGTCTTAGAATATACCAAAATATCATCAATGAACACCACAACAAATTTGTCCATAAATTTCATGAACACTTTGTTCATGAGGTGAACGAAATATGCGGGGGCGTTTGTCAGTCCGAACGGCATTACTGTAAAATCATATAATCCGTATCTGGAAGTGAATGCTGTTTTAGGGATATCTTCCGTCCGTACTTTTAATTGATGATATCCCGACCTTAAATCAATCTTTGAGAAAACCTTGGCTTGTGCAAGCTGGTCAAATAAATCATTTATCCGTGGCATCGGGTATTTGTTTTTGATGGTAACCAAGTTGAGTGCTCGATAGTCTATACATAATCTCAGTGTCCCATCCTTTTTCTTGGCAAATAATACTGGCGAACCCCAAGGTGAGGAGCTGGCCCGGATAAATCCTTTGTCCAGTAATTCCTTTATTTGCTTCTTCAATTCTACCAACTCGGAGGGTGCCATTCTATAAGGTTTCTTGTAAATGGGAGTGGTTCCAGGTGCTAGTTCAATAGTGAATTCTATTTCTCGGTCTGGTGGCATGCCTGGTAGCTCTTCAGGAAATACATCAGGAAACTCACATACCACTGGAACTTTATTTAAATCTGAAATATCCACCTTGTTCAATCTTGGTCGCAATGATACTGGTCTTACTTGAGCTGCAATTTTTATCGTCTTCCCGTGGTGATGAGTGAGGATCACAGTCCGATTGAAACAGTCGATAAATCCCTTGTTGGTGGTTAACCAGTCCATTCCTAGGATAACATCCAGTCCCTTATTTTCCAATACAATGAGGTTTGCTCGAAACTTTAATCCCTCGAGCTCAATAATCACACCTTGGCAATAACTCTGGGTGATTTGCTTAATCCCGGGGGACTTGATGGTCATAGAATTTTCCAAGGGGAGAATTGAAAAATCATGTTGTAAAGCAAATTTCTTTGAAATGAACGAATGAGAAGCTCCAGAATCAAACAAAACCATGGCAGGTATTGTGTTGACAGGAAACGTACCGAGTACGATATCCGGAGCATTCTGCGCTTCTTCCTTGGTCACATGGTTTACGTGACCCTTCTTGTGATTGTTGCTGGGATTGAAGTTGTTACGCTTGGGGGCTGAATTATTTCCACCATTGTTTGTCTTGGGGGCCGAGTTTCTTGGCTTTGGGCATTGCTTGGCATAGTGTCCTTCCTCTCCACAAGCGAAGCAAGTAACGCCCGGGTGATATGTAAAATCTTTATCCCTTGCATGAAAATTCTTGTTTGAGCGTGGAACATTGGTTGCGGATTTGTTCGCCCCATTTTTCCGAGAATCAATCTTGTTCCGGTTGTCGCGAGATTGAGAGGTCTTGTCCCGCTTGCGCTTGCGAAAATCCTCCAAGCTGCGGCGTTCATTCTCCAAGGTAATAGCTTTGTCCACAAGTGTTTTGAAATCTGGAAAGGTGTGCACGACCAATTGGCATTTAAGTGCTGGTGCTAGACCGTCCAGAAATTTTTCCATCTTTTTATTTTCAGTCATATGTTCTTCGTTGGCGTAGCGAGATAGTTGAGTAAACTGACTATTGTACTCAGTCACTGACATGCTCCTCTGCTTGAGGTCATCAAACTCCCTCTTCTTGATCTTCATAATACTTCTGGGAATGTGCGCCCCACGAAAATTTTCCTTAAACTCCTCCCAGGTGATGTTGTTTTCATTGGGGTGCATATGTAGAAAATTTTCCCAGCACGATGCAGCTGCTCCAGTAAGGTAGTGAGGTGCATAAAGTACTTTCTCACGGTCTGAACATTGTGCGATAATTAATTTCCTCTCAATGTCTCGAAGCCAGTCATCAGCCTCAAGAGGTTTATCCGTGTGAGAGAACGTTGGGGGACGCGTCTTTTGTAGTTCAGCCAATTTGGAATGCTGCTGGTATGGTTCGCGGTGATTTCTCATGTTGATAATATGGCTCATCATTTCTTGATGTTGCTGCTGGCTTTGCTCATAAAGGCGGCATACTTGAGAAAATGCTGCTTCACTGTTTTGCTGACTTGACTGCCCCTGTGTGAAATTGTTACTTGCCTGGGTACCATTATTTTCTTCCGGCGGGCTTCGCATGGAACGAGTCCAGGGACGATGCATTTTCCACTCTGGGGTATTTTGCAGAACTCATGAGAAAAACCGAGTAGTAAAAATAAATAATTTTGCAAAGGCAGGAATTTTAAAACTCCAAGATTTTTCAAGAAAAACACTTGATTGCGCATGGAGAAGGACCGCTCAGTATCTTACAAGCAAGCCATAATTATACAATACCTCACTCAGGATGCTCGTACACATTCCTGACATGTTATTTAGGCTAGTGCACTTCTCCCAGTCCCTACATGATGCGCACACAAACTACTTCTCACCAAGCCTATGTACATATAAAACATATCATACAAGCAGGTACATTGCACGGCTGCTCGGCGCACTCAGTCGGAGATGGTAAATATTTCCTTCGGCCTGCCGAGGGTAAGTCCCAGTGCTGCTGGGGACTCAACTTCTTCCTCACTAATAGGCTCCAGGCGCGGGGTACTGGGTTGTGCGGCTGAAACGGGTGTGGTAGGCGGTGCAGCACGAACTGGGGTAGGAGCAATGACTTGGTCAAACTCCTCAGTGGTAGGTAGGCGGCGAGCGGTGGCTCGGATGGAAGGTGCATAGGATGATGAGGACGAGATGTATGACAGTGGTGGTGCTGTATGGAGCAGCTCCCTCCTGTTGGCAACACAGCCCTGAACTGAGTCCATACGGGCAGCCACCAAGTCGTCCACGAGGTTATCAAAAGCTGCCTCAAGAGCCTTGAGATACTCAACAAGCATCTCAATAGCATCATCTCGTTCTCCCCTAGTGCAAGCGAATGCATAGTGACAAGTGTATGGCACGTGGCAGGGGAGGTAGCGGTAGCGACGAGCCTTCATCGAAGGAAGAGCATCCCGGAGACGAGCTATTGCCTCACGGGCAGCCATTTGCATGGCATGCTTCTCCGTAGGCATGGCCCTCCCAACAAATCGGAAGCGGCGTAATTCAGAACGCCCTCCCTTGAATTGCACCGCAGCCTGGTGCATAGACACGATGTCGCTGATCTTGTGCTCGTAGAGTGTGAACTCTGGACGAGTCGATGGCCCGATCGCGATCTTGACGATGGAGGCGAGGAGTTTGATAAACCCCTCAGGCACATTGGCGAACACCTGTGATTCACAGTCGCGGCCAGCCATCTACAAAAGTAGACAAAAATTCCAGATAGTCAAATCATAAATTTATGATGATTAACAGAAAAATTGCTACAATTGCAATTTGCTAAAACAGCACCTATTACGCTAATAACCGATTAGCGAGCGCACCTAGTGGCTTCCTACAGTCAGCCTGGCTCTGATACCAAGGTTGTCAGGACCGGTTTTCCAATAAAACACTTATTGAAAAATCGCCCCTTTCATCAAACTAGTATAGAGAAATCCTCCATACTGGCAGACAAATCCTTGATACAGAAAATCCAGAAGTGCTAAATATTATACAGGGTTGAGCTGAGGCTGCTCAACAATTTATTACAAGCACGCCAATATTATACATAGAGGCGGGTATGACACAACTGGATATGGTGGCATAACTACTAACTCGTGGATATAGTGGTAGTGGATATCTCACAGGGATGTGGGTAGCGTGACTCCCATATCTTACACTCATCAAGCGCCGGAGTGAGGCTCGATGATTTATTTATGGTGGCAGAAGCGTATATAATACAAGTGACCAATTCCAGGATCGCAAGGGACTGATTGGGACTCCTCTAGGCGTCGGACTCGCTATCGTACTCTTCATCCATAAGATCGCCTTCGTCAACATCTAGCCAAATCAACAAGCCAGGTGAGTACTTTGAATGTACTCGCAAGACAGTTTGGACATAAGATATAACAAATGCAACATGATGCATACGAGCAGATTAGTAATACACACATGAGTAGTTCAATTGGTACTGCAACAAGAATAAAATAGTTGAAGACCGATCGGGTGTCTGAAGCGACGCCTCGAAGGGTAAAGTAGAATAAACATGCCGCAGTCGGGCGTCAGGGCGACACCGCAGAAAGGGCTTATATCAAAGGTAAATAACAAGAATGCCACAGTCGGACGTCTGAGCGACATCACATAAAGGGCTTATATCGAAAGTAAATAACAAGAATGCGACAGTCGGACGTCTGAGCGACATCACATAAAGGGCTTATATCAAAAGTAAATAACCAGAATGCCACAGTCGGACGTCTGAGCGACATCACGTAAAGGGCTTATATCAAAAGTAAATAACGAGAATGCCGCAGTCGGACGTCTGAGCGACATCACATAAAGGGCTTATATCAAAAGTAAATGACAAGAATGCCACAGTCGGACGTCTGAGCGACATCACATAAAGGGCTTATATCATACAAAGAAAGACTTGAGTAGTTCCTGGAGGTAGCACCATCCTAAGGAATACTCGGCACATAAAAGTAAACAGGTTAGTCCAATCACCGAAGTAACATTCAACCGGGTTTATCTCTGTCAGAAGTATTAGTTCTACAGAGACTGACGCTGAGACTGACACTGATCCGTTAACCAACGTCCTTGACCAGGAACTTGGTTATGAGAATGGTTTTGACTCTGCAGAGTTTGTACCTTACCACAGCCAACGGATTTCAGTAGTCACCAAGGACTAGTTCCGTTCACGGTATTTTAGAAGAAAACGCATCTAACCAGTACACACCCATTCCACATTCCGCTGCCAGGAATCACCCTGGGCAACGTTCAGGCAAAACTCCTGAGGCGGGGAGGTCACTCCTCGAATAGCATGGGATCAAATTTATACCGCGCGCTCTAAGGGGTGCCCCCCTCTCGGTCCCAACCGGAAACACCCATGCCCCCTGACCGGATGACGGCTTTAATCCAGGGCCATGGAACCTTCATCACGGCCTCTCTATTTGGTGTGTACCAGGAAATAGGTTTGCAACTTACTAAACCGTATTCTTTGCAGAAAACATGTGGTAGCACAAAAAGGGAAAAGGACGGGATCGAGACTTGATCCACGTCGACACCGTAGTTAAACAGTTGATATAGAACTGGCATGCTCCAACAATACCAGCTTACATCTTATCATGCCACCACATGATCAGGTTGTTCCCCATCATATGATCTCATCAAGTCTTGTAGCTCACTTGCAACTTACCGTGCATGGAATATAACATCCAACAAATGCTTATATAAACATGCCTTAAGAAAAACCACACTAGCAAACATGAAAAACACTCATCATATCAAAGGTTCAAACATGCTTGCCTGGTTCGGAGTAGTCGGAGTCTAGCTCGGCGAAGTTTGCGGCTCCGTCACCTCCTTCGGTATCGGCGTGTTCAGGAGGTTCTTCCGCGTCGGTGGGTGGTGGAAGAGACCGACGGGAGGCACCACAGCGACGGCGACTTCCTCTACGGCGGACGGCGGCGTCGGGCGATGATGGGTCTCACCGGAGGGGGCTTCTGACAGAGCGGATCTTGTCGGAGCCCGAAGCGGATCCGGGCGGCCGGAGTCGGGGAAGAAGGCTCTCCCGAGGCCCTCTGAGGGGTTTTGGCGAGGCTGTGGTGGGGTGTGGTGGATGCGGTGGCTTCACAACGCCTCTGGGGTCCTATTTATAGGCGGGCGAGGGAGGTGCCGTGAGCGAAATATCTCCGGCGAGGGATTACGGCGAGGCAGTGGTCGGACTGGTGGTTTAGGTGACTGGGCATCTTCGGATTGGTCCACTGGCTCCATTCAACGTCTAAGCTCGATCGCATTTGGCCTGCTCCGCGGTTTCGACGGAACGGAGCTCACGGGCTCGTCGGCGGCAGAGAGCGCGCTCTGCGCTTCTCAGGCCACGGCGACGGTTCTGCAGCGTGCTCAGGGGGGGGGGGGAATGAACACGCGGAGGCCACCGGTGGCTTGGGCGGTGCGGAGCGGCGCCGTACTGCAGGGCTCACCCCTGACGGCCGCCACGGGCGGTACTGTCGCCGCGGACGACGCCGGAGCTGACGCGACAGTTCGCCACCGACGCTCGCAACCAGCCAAGCTACCGCGCGGCGCACTGGATAAGAAGAGGGAACAGGGAGCAAGGGGCCAAGCGAGGAACTGGTGAGATTGTCGACGATCAACTGACGGAAACGACACTGTCGACTGAAGTTTAACACTGAACCCTGAAACTTAACAGGAACAGTGCATGTAAGCTGTTTGATGAAATGTTTGACGCACGTGGAAAACTTTTCTTGAGCTGGGACTTGGTGAGGGGGTCTCTTGATGCATCTGGAGGCTGCATGAATTACCATAGAATTTTTGGAAAGAAGAAAGAATGAAATTCACCAAAAATAGCAAATCTGCTTCAAACTTGCAGCAAGCATATTTTGAAAATTTTGAACTGATGACCAGTAGGTCTTGATGGATATGAGTTGAGGGTACTAAGGACTAGCCCTAGGAATTTATTTGGAGCCAAGATTCAAAAGAGATCTAGTAGTTCCTTTGTAAACTACTAAGGTCCAAATAAATGACAGAAAAAGATTTTGTGGTTTAAATAAATAGAAACAAAAACTAGGGAAGGTTGAAACTTGCTGGACTTGATGCTTGACTTGACCCAAGGTAGGGAGGAAGGTTTTGGGAGGAAGTTTTCAACATATGTCTTGGCAAGAGTGTGTTTTTGAGTAGGGAGGGATAAATCCAAAATGATAGGAATTCTTTTTAACAAAAGAATTTGCAAAACAATCCAAGAGTATTTGTGTTGAACCAACCTAAGTTGAAAGACCCTCAAGACCAGAATCAAGATTGAGAAGGACTCAAAAAGATTTGTTATAAACAAAAATTTTGGAAGAAGGGTCTCTCAAAAAAATAATACAAATGACCTCCTTTAAATCAAATAAAGAATTTGGTAAAAACCAAACCAAAATTTTGGGGTGTTACACACAGCAGCAGGCATACACTAACAATGGACTGCAGGTGAATCAGACCACAACGATGGTCGGGGGCATGAGAGCGGCCACTCCGCCCTCAACCGAAGTAGAACGCTAGGGGCTTCGTGTGGAGGCCCTAGAGCCGCGGCCGCCCCTGTGACGCGTGGAGCAGGAAAGTATGCAAAAGTAGGTCCTCTGTCGGGGCGAGCATCGTCGAGCTCCCCCGGCAGAGGGCCCGTGGTCACCGATGGCGCCGCTAGTGTCCCCCTTGCCTCCTTAGTCCAGTCCTGGTTTCTGATCACCCCAATGGAGGTCGGGGGTGGTGCAAGGCGGGGCCCTCGTCTGGTGATATGAAGTAAGGCTCACGCCTGTGAAGATCTCCCCCCGTGCCACTCTCACGTAATAATGAGTGGGACTTAGCTCCGCGCTGGTGAGAAGACTGAAGACTAGATAGGTGCTGGACGCGGCTATTTGCTTTCCCCGCCTTCCTTTTTGTAATTGTATTTGTCGTGCCTTTTGAATTGAATTTGAAGTCTTGCTCATTGCCGAAATGGGGGGGGGGGGGTTTGTTGATTTCTGCTGGATTTTGCCACCTCTGGCTGCCTTGAAGATCTTACCTGGGCCCTCCGGCTCAGGGGCCAAAAGGCCCAACCCACTTGGCATACTGCTGTAACCTCGGCAGGACCCCCTCGGGGCAAGAGCCTATGTGCTGCAATTTTGCCGCGTATGCATCCTGCTGCGGCCAGCGGAACACCTCTGGCCCTGCTCCCCGAAGCAGGGCCACACGTTGCTCAAGAGACTCAGGTCCGTGGACCTCCAGCTATCCACCCCAGGAGGGAGGCGAACCCACGGCCTCGTAACCCGCACGAAGAGAGGTAAGATCCAGGTGAGATACAATGGCAACTAAGCTCGGGAAACTTGAGGACGTACGTCCTAGGTTCGGATTGAAGCACCAAAAGAAGGAAAGTGGAATACCAGTTTACACACATAGGGGTTTCCCCTCATCAAAACGCTCTCACGCCCTATGAGGCCTCATGCAATTCTATGCGTGCAGGGTCAAGGCAAAGGAACACAAGCTCAACAAGACACATCGCTTGCCGTGCCATCCGAGTCGCTCTCATGTACACTACCGCTGTCGCTGGCCACGTCTCCACCGTCTTCAAATGCGTTGCCTTCATCTGCCACGACCACAGCCTTGTCATCGTTAGTAGAAAAGGCCCGGACCAGAGTATCCACGTGGTCGTCCACCCAGTGCACCAAGTTGTCTCGGACAGCCCCATGCATTGGGGCGATGGCAGCGTCGAAGTCAAAGTCAGAATCAATGCTCTAGAGGTAGCTGAAGACTTGGGAGAACACGCGCCCAAGAAGGCTCCGGCTATTTTCTTCAACAAGGTGGCGGGCCCTCGTGGCCCGGCTCTCCAAACGTGTCACAACCTCGGTAAAGAAGACAAGATGGCCAGCGTAATCCTCCGCGTGGGGGTCAGGGGCGTTCTCCTGATAGATGGCCCCCAACGCCCGGTTGGCCTTCTCCCGAAGAGTCCGCAGCATGGGGACATGCTCATGCTACAGTAGTAGTCGATGACAAGCCTCGTCCTCGCTCTGCTACGCAAGAACTGCGGCGTCATCAACTTTTTGCCGGAGCAAGGCCAAGTCGGCCTGCGCGGAGGCCAGTTCAGCCTGGACGGAAGACAGAGCCGCCGCGGCGGCCCTCTCACGCTGCTCTGCTTCTTCCACCTCGCCCTGAGGGCAGCTGTCCTCCCACCAGCCTCTGCTCGCTGGAGCTCCAACCTCAAGTCGTACCCCTTGGCAAGGTTCGCACGGGCCTCCGTCACCTTCCGGTCAATTTCCTCCTGAACTCTGGCCTCGCGAGTGGAGACATCATCCTCGGCCAGGGTCACATGGCACTCCCTCGCCTCCAGCCTCTCAAGCTCAAGGCTGCGCTCCGTGGCTTCTAGCATCAACGCCTCCACACGCCGCAAGATCTCCGCCTCTTCGGAGGGCGTCCCCCTCATCGACGCCAGGGCGGCCCTGCACGCTTCAGCTCGCTCCTCCAAGTCGGCGTTCAGAACCAGAAGCTCCAGCAGGCGCCTCTCTACAGCCTCGCGACGGAGGTCAGCTTCCCTGGCCTCCTCCAGCGCTTGGGCGCAGGCCTCTCGCGAGGCTACGAGGGATGCATCAGCCTTCGCATTGGCGCGCTCGTGCTGGAGGCGCCCGAGGTTAATGGCCACCCCCAGTCGGCGCCACTCGTCCATCAGTTGAAGGCCCTCAGCCTCAAGACATGCATCAACTCCCTCAAGCTCTTCCCCAAGTCGGCCTAATGAATTCATCGCCTCCTGGAGAAGCTCGCGGCGGGCGGGTCCGCGCCTGTGCGCTGACTCAAGCAGGGGGCTAGGGCCCTCCTCGGCGCCAAGAATACTTGAAGAAGCCTGAGGAGACTCGTCTACCCACGGAGGCGGGACCAGGGTATCCTCCGCCCCAGTCGTCTCTCGGGCCTCGGCAGGGGCCCAGAGGGGTTGGGACCCACCACTCGAAGAAGACGCTAGGGCCAAGGCGGCCCCACTACATTCGACGACCATGGGGGAGCCCTCGGCATGCCCCCCGGTCCCCCGGACGAGCCATGAAGAAGGAACGACAAGAATGCGGGGTCGAGGTGCCAGGCCAGTGCATCCAACCTTGTGGATGGCCTCGCGCCAGAGGTGGCGCATCGACTGAGGGCACTCTGGGCTGACGAAGAGCTCGGGGCCACATGGGCCAGCTTCTCAGTATATGTCCTCGCCTTGGCGGGAGGGGCCCTAAGGAATCGCGGTCAGGAAGGAAGGCAACACAGAAGAAGTTACAAAGATAAGCTACTCACTCGTCTATGGCGATGTACTTCCTCGGCGTCAATGTCCGGAAAGCGACGTCACTGCAGATCACTGCAGCTGGGAGACCTCCTCCTCTTGCGAAGAGCTTCAAAGTTTGGCTGGAGCCGGCCAAAGCCCCGGAAGCGATCGGCAACATCAGTCACAACCAGGGCATCTCCGAAGGAGGCGCCCCCAAAAGCGCTAGGTCGGGCGGTGCCCCCTGCCCCCGCCTTAGGACAATGCAAAGAGGCCACGGGGGCTTCGGCCTCTGGAGCATCAGGCAGCACTTGCACCTCAGCCGCCCCTCCTGGGCGACTCTCCTGAGCCCCGGAGGGCGGTGCTTCAGGAACCTCAGGAGACGCCATCACGAAAGTAGCAGCGCCACCAGCACTCAGCAGCGATCATCCCCCCGCGCCCACTTCTGGGACGATCACCTCGACAGCAACAGGCAAGGGAGCCACGTAGACAGGGTTCTCACGAGACCTAACGAGGTCGAGCGGACGAAGCTCCCATTCATCAAAGGAGGGCATCTGCCTCATGAACTCCACCCTGTTTGAGCAGCAGTATAGGAGGCAACCCTCCTTCGGTGGGCGGGATGGCGTCGGATCACCCGTCAGGACCTCGAGCACCGCGCACCGTACCTCGCGAGGGAGGGCAGACGCTTGGAGCCTCATGCAATCCCCATGCCCGAAGAGGGCCCACATCAGCTGAGAGTGGCGCTGAAGTGGGGCGATGCGGCGCTGGATGAACTCCCTCGCCACCATGGGCGCCGTCACTCCAAGCCTCTGCAGCCTGGCCAGCCGGAGCCAACGGGAGCCAGCCTCCAATCGACGAGCCTCACACGGATCCAGTCGCAGCTTGGAGTGGCCGGGATCCGTTATGGGAGCAGCAGGGGGCTGCACACCCCGACATCAACGAACACCCACCGCTTCCTGAAGCCGCAAACAATGGTCGCAAGATCAAAGTCGATACCCGAGCCGACCGTCGCCGTGATGGCCTGGAAGGACACGCACCCGGAGCACTGGCGCGCATCCGTCATATGCAACGAGAAGAAGTGGTGGAACAAGGCCACATAGGGAGCAATGCCCACCATGGCTTCGCAGACAAAGGCGAAAACAGCAAGGAGGGCGATGGACTAAGGATCAATATGCAGCGCGATGATCTGGTAGTGTGAGAGCACCACATTGAAGAAATCGGAGAAGGGACGGACCAGGCCAGTCCAGATGGCACGAAGATGGAGAGGGACCTCAGTGGCTGACCTGTCGATATTGGCGCGGGAAGCGGCCGAAGCCACCGTCGCCCCCCACTCATTGGAATCGGCGGCGAGTGACGGGCGCACCTTACCCATCATCTCTTCGTTGATCACCACCGACCGCTCGGTGGCGGGCCTTAAGGCCGGCGGCGAGGGGGCCAAGACGCAAGGCTCCACCCCGTCTTCCTTCTCTCAGCTGGAGGCCATGATGACGGAAGAAGTTGGTGTTGAATCAAGCTTGGGGAGGGGATCCAGAAGACAAGGAAATCGCTGGGCGCGCCGCTGGCAAGGAAGGTGGAGCCGAGCAAGTAGCACTGGTCGTTCGGCCGGGCAAGAATTGAGGCTGTATGGGGAAGTGGAGACGCCCACGTCCCGTCAATCGCCACACATCAGTCAAGGTCACAGACTTTTGGGGCTCGCTGCGCTCCGCGCTTGACCCTTAGCTTGGCCGCAAAGCCAAGCTTGAGCGCACCTTGGGCTCGGGGGCTACTGTCGGCGTTCTGGGAACGGGGGTACCCAGACTTGCCTGCTTGCGGCCCAGGACGTGGCTCATCAGGCAGCCTGGTATGGCCCAATATCTTCAGCGACCACTCAAGACCCTCGCGAGGCGGACGACGCAAGACATCCCCTGGGGCGGCCTTACTAGGCCGGCTCCTGAGGATAAGAGATATCAAGCCAAGGGGCACCTCGCGAGGTCCTCATTACATGTGCAGAGACAACCAAGGCCAGGCGGGCGCCAGCGGGCGCAGAACGCTAGTTTCCTCTTTGGTACTAAAGGGGCAGGCGCAGGCGAGGAGTCCTGAGGCATGAGGCAAAGCTTTTCATATCGATGCAACAAGACCAAGAACAGTGGGACGGCAGAGCGGAGGTCATCGCGGAGACCACGGCGGCATCACCACTAGCGCCTTTGGCAGGTGAAGACCACCTTTTGTCAGGATAGCTTGTACTAGCAGTCCCCCTTCGAATTTGGCTGTTGTGGGATCCCTTCCCGCTCAATATTTGGGAAGAGGACCCGGGCCACTATAAATAGGACTAGCCACCCCCATTGGGATCATCTCATCTTGAGTTGATCAGACAGAAGGCCACACACCACAAGCTCACCCGAGCGCAAGAACTCCTCTCGTCAGGAGGCAGTTCATCCATGTACTAGTTCTTCCTCAGCCTACAAGGCAATCCACCACACCACGCTGGATTAGGGTATTACACCACAATGGTGGCCCGAACTAGTATAAACCATGTTTGGCTTGTTCTTCGGATCTGGCGAGCTAGGCCTAGGGATCGGCGAGTAGATGAGCTAGGGCGGAAGGAGAGATCTTCGTGCGCACCCCAGAGTTCGAACCTCAAGGGTTTTGCCGGAACCTAAGATCCGACAAACCCCATTGACTAGGTGAGTCTTTCTTTAATCATTACTCTTGCTCAATTTCTCTTCTGAGACATGCTAACCTAATTGAATTCGGCTATCTCCAATAGGAGTGGATGAAGGTGATCGAAGGGGTCCATAGCCCCGTTCCGCAACATGAGGACCATGTTCGAGACATGGATCCCGAATTTGAAGAAGATCCGGACATATTCATAGAGCTTACAGATGGAGTTCTCCATCAGGCGAGCCATGAAGGCACATAAGTGGCCATTGTAGCCGATTACCCTGGCCTTCTTCCTTCATCCCACGTAAGTACCCGGGAGACACCTCTTCAAAGAGAGCCTTCCCTTCACGCCTCACCCACCGCACTATCTCATGCTAGAAAGGAACGACGTTCATCTCGCTGTACTTCATCAGGGGCGTCTTCTAAGAAGGTGACACCTGCACAGGGCGAGTCTTTGAAACGAAAGGAGACCGAAGACACCACCAAAACTTTATCGAAGAGGTATAATTTTTAACATGTGCTCAGTGGCAAGGCCGAATTGTAATATTTCCCGATTTGTGTTATTTCAGGAGGAGCATACACCGGAATGTGTCCGGGGATCCTTCTGGCCATGCACCAACCAATCCGGCACCGAACCCATCCACAAGGACTAGGGTCGATACGTGCGTAACGCCGGACTGTCCTCTCCAAGAGGATTCAGATAATGTATCTGTTACCAATTTCGAAGCGGAGAGCACGATGAATCATCAGCAGAGAAAAGAGGCCATGCGCAATCCAACTTTTACTGAAGAGGTGTTCAATGCCCTCAGCTCTGTGGATGCATATATCCGAGCTGCTCGGGATGGACTTGCCGGAGCCACTCACCAGCTTTCAATGGATATGCGGGTAAGAACGTGTAGATTCAATAATCATATGCCAGTAGCCCCCGAGACTTGAAGCAGTTGGTGAGGGAGTCCTAGATCAGGGGGTCCTCATGTGGCCGGACAAGCTCCTGGTGGGCCGGACTGGTGGGCCGTGAAGACTGTTATAGAAGATCATCTCTCGTATTCGGATAGGACTCCTGGATTCTTGTAATAGCAAGTTTTAGGCTTGGGTGTAGATTTTCCTTCCTCTGCAAGACAACATGTACAAACCCCAGGCCCCTCCGGTGTGTATATAAACCGGAGGGTTTTAGTCCATAGAGGCTAGAATCAGAATCATACAATCCTCATAGAGTAGACTTAGGATTTAGCCTTTACGATTTCGTGGTAGATCAACTATTGTATCCATATTCATCCATATTAATGTAGCAGGAAGTAGGGAATTACCTCGATCGAGAGGGCCTAAACCTGGGTAAACATCGTGTCCCCAGCCTCCTGTTACCATCGATCTTCAAACGCATAGTTCGGGACCCCCTACCCGAGATCCGCCGGTTTTGACACCGACATTGGTGCTTTCATTGAGAGTTCCACTATGTCGTCGATGGAAGGATTGATGGATCACATCGTCAACTACAACGGCGACGTCGAGGGGATTTTCCCTCCCGGACAACTTTTCGTGTTCGGTGGCTTCGCGCTTCGCGCCAACACTGAAGGCCACGTTGAGCAGATCGAGAGCTACGTCCCTGGCCATCACGCCAGATTCGGAATCTTGAACTACGTCGCCGATATCTCCGGAGACTTGATCTTCGCCAGATTTGAGCCAACGGCAGCCTCCCTCTGTCTCCACGATGATCACATAACCTAACTCTGTCATCGGATCAGGAAATAGTGCCTGCAAGGTTTCTGGCCCTAGATCCAGAACAGATCGCGTCCCCCGGTGATGGGAAGCTCAACCCCACCACGGGGGCCACGGACTCTACGGCGTTGGAGCCCCACACGGACCTGACTACTAGTGAGGTCTGTCTCACCGGAACCCCGGACTTTACTTCGGTCTCTGATTCGAATTGCGCATAACCGCACCCTATCAGGCAGCTATCGCCGAATTCTGTGCTACATATATTTTCCAGCACTCACCACTTGGCAATATATTAAGGTCGTTAAGATCTCTCTCCTTAGTGATAGCACACAGCCGCACTATATCCGGTTTGAACTGGAGGCTGATGAACAGCCGTGCTATACCCAGGGGGATGAAGAATTTCGTTCCCCACCCACCACCCACTTGGTAGCCACGGTTGAAGATCTAACCGACCTACTCGACTACGCTTCAAAAGACTTCGGTGGGATGGATCTCGAAGCTGAAGCAGATACATATCAAAGCAGGCCCATAAGAGGGCGGTGGAAAGCTACGTCTTCATAAAATGTGTATATGGTGTAGGGATGAAAATAGAGTGGAAAATACCTGCTTTTCCGGAGAAGAAATGGAAACAGAGAGGAAATACGGAAACAGAAATGGTAATTTGCAAAACGGAAGTGGAAATGGATTTTTTTATGAGGAAAGGGAAACAAAAACGGAACGGTGGTTTCCGGTGGAACACACATGGAAACGAAACTTTCCGTTTCCGTGAATATGGAATTTCTGTTTTTATTATAGACTTGTGGTTGCTTTGTAGTCCAACCACCAAACAACACAATGAGACGACGAGTAGAATGGATCATTGGAGGCCCAACTTCTACTACTAGACATGTATTCAGTTTGACCGTATACGAATTGTCAAGTACTATTTACTGGAATACTATGCTAAGTTGCTAACATAATGGTATTGTTTTGTAGCCATGTTAACAAAATTTGTTTGTTTGTTGTGTATTTCTCTATGATTCAATGGGGTTTTAAGTTCCGGTCAACCCCCACTTTTGTTTTCGTGTCCTCTTTGTATTCTCCCTGTGTCCGTTTCCGGTAGTATCTCTTTCCGTATTTATTTCCGGGGTTCCTGTATTCGTTTTCGTTTCTGCAAAAATATATGAAAACAAAAGTGGCAGTGCTCAGTTTTGTCCGTTTCCTCTCCGTTTTCATCCCTAATATGGTGGATACACCCAAAGAGGCGGAAGGCAACAGTGAAAACAATACCTTAGATGATAAGCCAGCCGAAGAACCTCCCAAGCATCGGCGGCCAAAACGCCGAACAAAATCCCGTAAAGGAAAGGACAACAACACCGTGACTAATGACGATGATATTCCGGAACAAGCCGAAGAGCCCACAGATCCAGAGATAGAGCAGGAGGAGCGAGAGGACGGCAAACAGAGTCCGAAGCCGTAGTCCGATGACAGTGATGCCGAAGACGGTGACTACGAACCGATCTCCGAAGAAGAGGCTAGTCTGGATGATGACGAGTACACCGAACCAGAAGAACCCTCTGAACAAAAGCGCTTCCACCGGCGGCTTATAGCCACCGCACGGAGCCTAAAAAAGCAGCAGAGACAGCTTCGAGCTACACAAGACATGCTCAACGATAGATGGAGTGAGGTGCTAGACGTCGAACAGAAACATGGCTGTAACGGCTAAACCAAAGGCTATCCCAAGCGCAAGAGGCTGCCTGAATTCGACGACGAGGCCGTCGTGCCCGTCCTACCGAAAAATAACACCGCCGACAAGTCGGACCGACCACCTCGCGGACGGGATAGAGTAGCTAGCAATGTATACAAACCTGCATCACCACCCCGTAAAGGAAAGGAGGGTGCGACACAAGTCCGAAAACACAATCTACATGAGGACCTAAACAAAAAAGCTAGCAAGACCAGGTCTATATTTGGACCTAGGGACCGAGCTCCCACACGGGACGGTGGCTATCAAGCCAATCGCACCGGTGACATACCAGTTCGGGGTCAATACCGAACACCACAACCATCGGATATACGCCACGATATAGCAAGATACAGAGGAGCTTCACACCCTCTATGCTTCACCGATGAGGTGCTGGGTCATGATTTCCCAGAAGGGTTTAAACTCGTGAACATCGAAGCGTACGATGGAATGATGGATCCTGCCGTCTGGATGGAAGACTTTATTCTTCACATCCACATGGCTCGAGGAGATGATCTCCACGCCATTAAATATTTACCCCTCAAGCTGAAAGGACCAGCTCGGCACTGGCTAAACAGCCTCCCAGAGAACTCCATTGGGAGCTGGGAAGAATTTGAGGATGCTTTTCGGGCCAATTTTCAAGGGACTTATTGCCGGCCCCCGGACGCTGACGATTTAAGTCACATCATCCAACAACCCATGGAGTCAGCCCGCAAGCTTTGGAATCGGTTTCTCACTAAGAAGAACCAGATCGTCGACTGTGGCAGCCAGACACCTTGGACAGGAAAAGCCGAGAACAGTGGCAGCCCTAACCACACTCATGACTCACTTTTGCGCGGGTGAGGATAGCTAGTTAGCTCGTAGCAGCACCAGCGACCCTGGAACATCTAAAGTCAGGGATTGCAATGGAAAGCCATGGCGCAATAAAAACAAGCGTCGAAAAAATCCTGGAAGCCCAGATGATACAGCGGTAAACGTCGGATTCAGTGGCTCCAAACCCGGTCAACGGTAGAAGCCATTCAAATGCAGCAAAGATGGTCCAAGTTTGTACAGAATATTAGATAGGCCCTGCCAAATCCCTGGCACCCCAGAAAAACCTGCAAACCACACCAACCGTAACTGTTGGGCTTTCAAGCAGGCTGGCAAGCTAAATGCTGAATACGAGGGGAAAGAGCCTCAGAGCGAAGACGAGGATGAACCTCGCCAGCCGAACATAGGGGGGCAGAAGAAATTTCCACCGGAGGTCAAAATAGTGAACATGATATATGCCACTCATATCCCAAAAAGGGAGTGCAAGCACGCACTCCGAGACGTCTATGGCGTTGAGCTTGTCGCCCCAAAATTCAACCCATGGTCAGCCTGCCCGATTACTTTCGATCGCAGGGATCATCCGACGAGTATTCGGCATGGGCGTTCGGCTGCCTTAGTGCTCGACCCAATAATAGATGGATACCATCTAATCCGAGTCCTTATGGACGGAGGCAGTAGTCTCAATCTGATATATCAGGACATTGTCCGCAAGATGGGGATCGACCCATCAAGAATCAAGCCAAGCATCACGACCTTTAAAGAAGTGATTGATACGTCTCCAACGTATCTATAATTTATTATTGTTCCATGCTATTATATATGATATTTTGGGTGTTTAAATGGGCTTTATTATACACTTTTATATTATTTTTTGGACTAACCTATTAACCCAAAGGCCCAGTTCAGATTGCTTTTTTTGCCTATCTTAGGGTTTCGCAGAAAAGGAATATCAAACAGAGTCCAAACGGAATGAAACCTTCGGGAGAGTTATTTTTGGAATGATATCTTCACGAGAGACTTGAGCACCAAGGCAGAGGAGATACGGGGTGCCCACGAGGGTCCAGGGCGCGCCCCTCCCCCTGGGCGCGCCCCCCACCCTCGTGGGCCCCACGTTGCTCCACCGACGTAATCATTCCTCCTATATATACCCATGTACCCTGAAAACATCGAAGCAACATAGAAAACCCTAATTCCACTGCCGCAACCTTCTGTTCCCGTGAGATCCCATCTTGGGGTCAGTTCCGGAGCTCCACCGGAGGGGGGGGGGGATCTTCCACGGAGTGCTTCTACATCAACACCATCGCCTCACCATGAGTTGTGAGTAGTTTACCATAGACCTACGGGTCCATAGTTAGTACCTAGATGGATTCTTCTCTCTTTTTGGATCTCAATACCAAGTTCTCCTTGGTCTTCGAGGAGATATATTCGATGTAATCTTTTTGCGGTGTGTTTGTCGAGATCCGATGATTGTGGGTTTATGATCAAGATTATCTATGAGAAATATTTGGTTCTTTTCTGAATTCTTTTATGTATGATTATAATATCCTTGCAAGTCTCTCGAATTATCGGTTTGGTTTGGCATACTAGATCTATAGTTCTTGCAATGGGAGAAGTGCTTGGCTTTGGGTTTAATCTTGTGGTGTCCTTTCCCAGTGACAGCAGGGGCAGCAAGGCACGTATAGTATTGTTGCCATCGAGGATAAAAAGATGGGGTTTATATCATATTGCTTGAGTTTATCCGTCTACATCATGTCATCTTGCTCAAAGCATTACTCTGTTCTTATGAACTTAATACTCTAGATGCATGACGTATAGCGGTCGATGTGTGGAGTAATAGTAGTAGATCCAGAACCATTTCGGTCTACTTGTCATGGACGTGATGCCTATATATAATGATCATGCCTAGATATTCTCATAATTGTCCGCTTTTCTATCAATTGCTCGACAATATTTCGTTCACCCACCATAGAAATCTGCTATCATGAGAGAAGCCACTAGTGAAACCTATGGCCCTCGGGTCTATTCTCAACATATCAATCTACAATCTATTTTACTTTGCTGTTTTTACTTTCTGTTCTTATATCCAAAAATATCAAACTATCCTATCTATCAGATCTCACTTTCGTAAGTGACCGTAAACGGATTGACAACCCCTTATTGCGTTGGCTGTGAAGTTCTTATTTGTTTGTGCAGGTGCAAGCGACTCGCGCGTGGTCTCCTACTGGATTGATACCTTGGTTCTCAAAAACTGAGGGAAATACTTATGCTACTGTGCTGAATCACCATTTCCTCTTTGAGGGAGTACAACGCAAGCTCGAGAAGTAGCAAGAAGAATTTCTGGCGCCGTTGTCGGGGAGGCTTACGCAAAAGTCATATACCAAGTACCTATCACAAACCCTTATACTTCGCATTACATTTTTGCCTCCCATTTTCCTCTCCCCTATTTCACCCTTGCCATTTTATTTGCCCTTCTTTTTGTCGTGTGTTTATCGTTCGCTTGCTTCTTGTTTGCTTGTGTGTTGGATTGCTTGCTAGTCACTATGGCTCAAAACAATACCAAATTGTGTGACATCTCCAATACCAACAATAATGATTTTATTAGCACTCCGATTGCTCCTATTACCGATGTTGAATCTTGTGAGATCAGTGCTGCTCTATTGAATCTTGTCATGAAAGATCAATTTTCCAGCCTTCCTAGTGAAGATGCCGCTACCCATCTAAACAACTTTGTTGATTTAAGTGATATGCAAAAGAAGAGGGATATGGATAATGATATTGTTAAATTGAAGTTATTTCCGTTTTCACTTAGAGACCGTGCCAAAACTTGGTCTTCCTCTTTGCCTAGAAATAGTATTGGTTCGTGGAATAAGTGCAAAGATGCTTTTATCTCTAAGTATTTTCCTCCTGCTAAGATCATCTCTCTTAGAAATGATATTATGAATTTTAAGCAACTAGATCATGAGCATGTTGCACAAGCTTGGGAGAGAATGAAATTAATGATACGTAATTTCCCTACACATGGTTTGAACTTATGGAAGATTATACAAAACTTTTATGCTGGCTTTAATTTTGCTTCTAGAAATATTTTAGATTCGGCCGCAAGAGGCACTTTCATGGAAACTACCTTAGGAGAAGCTACCAAACTCCTAGATAATATTATGGTTAATTATTCTCAATGGCACACCGAAAGATCTACTAGTAAAAAAGTGCATTCTATTGAAGAGATTAGTGTTTTGAGTGGAAAGATGGATGAACTTATGAAATTATTTGCTGCTAAGAGTGCTTCTTCTGATCCTAATGATATGCCTTTATCCACGTTGATTGAAAATAATAATGAATCTTTGGATGTGAATTTTGTTGGTAGGAATAATTTTGGTAACAATGCTTATAGAGGAAACTTTAATCCTAGGCCTTTTCCTAGTAATTCCTCTAATAATTATGGTAATTCCTACAATAACTCTTATGGAAAGATGCCTTCTAAATTTGAAAGTAGTGTTAAAGAGTTTTTGAATTCGTAAAAGAATTTCAATGCCTTGCTTGAAGAAAAATTGCTTAAGATTGATGAATTGGCCAGAAGCATGGATATAATTACTCTTGATGTTGATTCTTTGAAACTTAGATCTATTCCACCTAAGCATGATATCATTGAGTCTCTCAAAGCCATGAGAATTTCCATTGATGAATGCAAAGAAAGAACCGCTAGGGTGCGTGCTAAAAAAGAGTGCTTTATAAAAGCGTGTTCTTCTAGTTATCATGAAAATTAAGATGAAGATCTGAAAGTTATTGATGTGTCTCCTATTAGATCCTTGTTTTATAGTATGAATCTTGGTAAAGATGGGACTGGAGATGAGTCTACTTTAATTAAAAGGCGTCCTAATGATTCGGAGTTTTTAGATCTTGATGCTAAAATTGTTAAAAGTGGGATTGAAGAGATTAAAACTTTGCATAGTGATGAACCCACTACTTTGGATTTTAAGGGATTCAATTATGATAATTGCTCTTTGATTTATTGTATTTCCTTGTTGCACTCCGTACTAAATTCTCCGCATGCTTATTATCAAAATAAGGCTTTTACCAAACACATAGTTGATGCTTTGATGCAATCTTATGAAGAAAAACTTGAACTAGAAGTTTCTATCCCTAGAAAGCTTTATGATGAATGGGAACCTAATATTAAAATTAAAATTAAGGATCATGAATACTTTGCTTTGTGTGATTTGGGTGCAAGTGTTTCCACTATCCCAAAAACTTTGTGTGATTTGTTAGGTTTCCATGAGCTTGATGATTGTTCTTCAAATTTGCATCTTGCGGATTCTACTATTAAGAAACCTATGGGAAGGATTAATGATGTTCTTATTGTTGCCAATAGGAATTATGTGCCCGTAGATTTCATTGTTCTTGATATAGATTGCAATCCTGCATGTCATATTATTCTTGGTAGACCTTTCCTTAGAACGATTGGTGCAATTATTGATATGAAGGAAGGAAATATTAGATTGCAATTTCCGTTAAGGAAAGGCATGGAACACTTTCCTAGAAATAAAATTAAATTACCATATGAATCTATTATGAGATCCACTTATGGATTGCCTTCCAAAGATGGGAATACCTAGATCTATCCTTGTATCGTGCCTAGCTAGGGGCGTTAAACGACAGCGCTTGTTGGGAGGCAACCCAATTTTATTTTCTTTGTTTTTGCTTATGTTTAGGAATAAATATTGCATATAGCTTTTGTTTAGATGTGGTTTTGTGTTTTAATTAGTGTTTGTGCCAAGTAGAACCTTTGGGAAGACTTGTGTGAAGTTTATATGATCTTTCTCTAAGAAACTGAAACGTTAGCGCTCACTAGAATAGTCACCAGATTTTACTGGAGAGTGCTATTTAGTTGATTATTTTTTCATATGATTAATAGACAAGTTCCTCACGTTTACCAATTTATTTCATTTTTTTTGGAGTTACAGAAGTATGTGAAAGTTACAGATTACTACAAACTGTTCTGTTTTTGACAGATTCTGTTTTTCGTGTGTTGTTTGCTTATTTTGATGAATCTATGTGTAGTATTGGAGGATATGAATCATAGAGGAGTTGGAATACATTAGGTTTAACACCAATATAAACAAAGAATGAGTTCATCACAGTACCTTTGAGTGGTGCTTTGTTTTCTTATACTAACGGAGCTCACGAGATTTTTGGCTAAGTTTTGTGTTGTGAAGTTTTCAAGTTTTGAGTATGGCTTTGATGGACTATGGAACAAAGAGTGGCAAGAGCCTAAGCTTGGAGATTCCCAAGGCACCCCAAGGTAAAATTCAAGGACAACCAAAAGCCTAAGCTTGGGGATGCCCCGGGAAGGCATCTCCTCTTTCGTCTTCATCTATAGGTAACTATACTCGTGACTATATTTTTATTCACCACATGATATGTGTTTTACTTGGAGCGTCATGTATGATTTGAGTCTTCTCTTGTTAGTTTGCCACAATCATCCTTTCTGGACACACCTTTTTGAGAGAGATAAATATGGTCTAGAATTTGTTAGAACACTCTATGTGCTTCACTTATATCTTTTTTTTGTCTATGTACTGCAAGGCAACAGCCTCACAGTGTTTTATTAAAATAAACCCAACCTGGGTGAGGATACAAAATAAAGTGGTTTGTGAGAAAATATATACAGGAAAAAGAAGAGAAAACTTACAACAAAGCTACTGAAGGGAGGCTATCCAAGAGAGAAGGTTATCCCTATATTTACATTTGATCCTATGGGCTAACAAAGAGATATCATACACAAAGTTTCTCTTCCAAGATCTGAAGCTGGGTTGCTCATTTCTGAAGATTTTGCCATTCCTTTGAGTCCATATATTCCAAGTGGCAGTAAAAACTACTTGAGTGAAGAAAGGGTGGCCAAATTCCTGTCTAGCCGCTAGGGTCATTGAGTATGTGGTTTGGTTGTTGTTTGAGATCCAAGAGATTCCAAGGTAGTTCCAAACTCTCTGGCTAAAATTACAGACAAAGAAAAGATGCCCACGGTCCTCATGATTAGGTAAGTGACACAAAACACAGTTAGCATCTTGCACATGCCAATGCCTTCGTTGCATCATATCCCTTGTATTGAGGCGATCCATCAAGAGTAACCAACGGAAAACCTTGATCTTGAGAGTGCGGGAACATTTCCAAATCCACTTGAAGATATGATCCACCACTATATGAGAGAAAGTGAATTCATAGTAGAGCTTAGATTGGAAGGTGCAAGACTTGGAGGGCCACTTCCAGATATCTCTAGTTGCTGGATCAATATGTATAGGAGCCAACAGAATCTGGAGCTGCTGAAGTTCATGAAAGGCTTCTAGAGACAGAGGCAGGTAAAAATTGTGAACCTCAGATGGCGTATCAAAGAAATCCTTGATGGCGATGAGATCATTAAGCACAAAAGAGTAGAGGCGCGGGAACCTAGTCCTCAGAGAGACTACTCTGCTATCAATGTGCCACATGTCCCTCCAGAAAAGCACAGTATCACCTGCATGTACTTGTGGGATAGCAAGAGTACAAAATTTGTCATAAATACTGAGAACGTCACGCCACCAAAAAGAACCACATCTATGGGTAGCTTGAGGTGGTGAAGCTCGATAGTAAGAGTCCCAGATGAGATGAACCCAAGGTATATCCAATTTGTTGAAGAACTTGTATAAATGCTTCATGAGCAAGGCCTCATTCTGGGTACCAAGGTGTGTGACACCGAGCCCACCAAACTTCTTGGGTCTACATATGAGATCCCAGGCAGCCAGGGGTTGACGAGGGGTCGCAGAATTGCCCCTCCAAAGACATTGCCGCATTATCCTCTCTAATTGCTTGAGAATGCCCTTGGGTAGTGATAATGAACACAAAAAGTATATAGGCATGGATGCTATGACTGATTGCAGCAATTGCAAGCGACTACCTTGGTTCAGCAGACAGGATGAGGCTGATAGACATCGCTCAAGACGATCCACAAGTGGCAACAGTTCAGCAACAAAAGGTCTAGAAGTGCCCATAGGAAGGCCCAGATAGGTGAAAGGCATAGAGCCCACCTCACAACCCAAAAGTGTAGCAATTTGAGAGCCCTCTTCCTCAGACAAGTTTAGAGGGTTCATAGATGATTTGCTGAAGTTGACTCTTAATCCAGTGGCCCGAGGAAACTCTTCAAGCATCTGTTTGAGCGCTAGGATCTGATCATCAGCAGCTGGAAGGATGATCAGCGTGTCATCTGCATACTGAACTATCGGGTAATCATTAGAGCCAGTCAGAATGGGCATTCTGAGATTGTTTCTAGCACACATTTCTTTCACCACTGATTGAAGAAGATCCACCGCAATTACAAACAATAAAGGAGAGAGGGGGTCACCTTGACGGACCCCAGTGCGACACCTAAACTGTTGACCAGGTACCCCATTTAAAAGCACAGAAGAAGAGCCAGATGATAACAGACCATCAACCCAACCATTCCAGCGTTCATTGAAACCTTTGCACCGCAGCATCTGGAGAATAGTCTCATGTTCGATGGTGTCAAACGCTTTGGTAAAATCAAGCTTGAGGAGAACTATTGGCCGTTTAGAGGCTTTGCACTGATGGATATACTCAAAACACCAAGCAAGGCAATCTTGTATTGATCGGCAGCGAAGAAAACCATACTGGTTTCTATGAATGCATTTAAGAATCACCTGTTGCAGTCTGTTAGCTAAGAGCTTTGTGATAAACTTTAAACAAGAGTTTGTCAATGATATTGGTCGAAAATCCCCAACCACTTCCGGGCTTAATTTCTTGGGAATGAGGGTGATTAAGGAAGAATTCAGACATTCCAAGTAACAGTTACCATCATAAAAAGCCCTGACAAGCATCATAAAGTTAGCTTTGAGGATGGGCCAATACATCTTCAGAAATAAACCTGTGAAACCATCCGGCCCCGGAGCACGATCAATTGGCATATGTTTAATAACATCTTCCACCTCTTTATCCGAAAAAGGCCGTGACAAGGTTTCAAGCCCATCCACCTTGTTAATGAGGGAGGCAAGATCGAAGCCCATATGTATCCCCTTAGCATGGCCCATTCGGTGTTTGAAATCGGACCAGAACATTCCCGCCAGTTGCTGGTGATTAGAGATCACTTCTCCCGCAGCATTTCTGAGCGAGGAGATCGTGTTCTTGTGATATCTCTCTGTTGCCATTACATGAAAAAAATTAGTATTCTCTTCACCAACTTTGATAGACCTGATAGTGCAGCGTTGCTTCCAATAAATGTATTGCATATGTAAACTTTCCTCCAGGTGAGTCTTGACAAGACGCCGAAAGTTTGTCTCAGGCTAACTTAAAGGTCGAATGTCTTCTAGCTCATCAAAATATAAGATAACCTTATTACAGTCAGTAATAAGTGCCTTGACTTTAGACAGGCTAAGATGCCACTTTTTGAGAGCATAGCGCAGAGCTTTAAATTTGGCCTAGATCATGGATGCAATGTTAGCCTTTCTGAAATCTCTGTTCCACACTGCAGAAACACAATCAGAGAAACCAGGGAGATCGATCTAGTAATTCTCAAAGCGGATTTTTTTGCCTTGGGTATGCACGTAGCAATAAAGACAACGCAGGGGACATGATCAGAGGCGATACATGCCAAGGGAGTTACCAAGGTATTGGGATGATCGTAAGTCCATGCAACCGAGGTAAAGAACCAATCAAGTTGCTCAAGCAATGGGTGCGCCAGCATATTAGACCAGGTAAACTGTCTACCCTTGATCGGCAGCTCAATGAGGCCAAGGTGACTAATAACTTCATTAAACAAGAAAATATCATTAACATTACCACCCGGTAAATTGCGATTCTCGAGCGATCTCATGAAGTTAAAGTCACCAAGTAGAAGCCATTTGTTATCTGCATTGATATTTAGGTTATAGAGCCATTGAACGAAATCATATCGAGCAGGGCCTTGACATGTCCCATAAACGGTCACTAGCATCCAAATTTCCGACGTGTGCTTGGAACAGAACTCTATAACAATGCCAAAGGGTTTCGCCACTAGAAGATTACCAATAGAGAAAGAAGAATTCCATATCACCACAATACCACCAGAAGCCCCATCAGAAGGAACATAAGCAAAATTGTCAAAGCGTCGGGGGCAGAACTTTCGAAGGAAGCGATGATCAATGTGCATACATTTGGTTTCCTTGAGGCAAATAACGGAGCAACCACTCTCCTCAATCTTTTGTTTGACAACGAGTTGACGCGCTTCAGAGTTAAGGCCCCGTACGTTCCAACAAAGGACTTTCCACTCTCTACAGATGTTCTGATTCATTACAACTAAAGAAGAGAGAGCAGCAAAAGGGATCACGCAGTGACCCACACCCAAACAGCGAAATAAACCGCTCCATACAGTTCATCAAAATAAAACAGAAACGAAGATAGATGACGATTTGGGAGGTACGCCATAGACCCGCAGATTGGGGATTACTACTGATCATGAGAACTCCTGCTGCTGGTAGCTTGAGAAGGATCAGCTGCAATCTTCTCCGCTGTGAGCTTCTCTGGGGCAATTTGCAGGCGAGCTCCAATACGCTGCAGATCTTCAATCGCGCTGAGAGGCGGGAGCTCCTGATCATTCGCCGAAGACGCTTTGTTCCTCCGTTTCTTAGGAGCAGAAGACTGTGTGCGTAGGTCCGCCTCCTGCATCGGGGCTCGACGAAACCACCCTTCAGAGCGGTAAGACGGGCGCTGCGACGTACCTCAGAAACCACCAAAGGCATCATCGTCTTGCGTCCCCGCTTCCTAGGCATCTGCTTCTTGGCTGTGAACTGGAAAGACTCAGCAATGGGTTCAGATATGTCATCAAAACACAATGCGCGAGCAACAGGCCTCTTCGCAGGGCGAGTCACGCAAGGGGTGGGTGCTGTCTTCAGAGAGGTCTGAAAATCAGATTCAGTACAGGTGAGCTCCCAGGTGTTGAGAGGAAGGATGATTGGCTCAAAAGCAGGCCAAGAGACTGCCCTGGGTATCTCAGAGACCCACATGAAAGGCATCATCATTTCAAAACTACGCCGCCATTGCAGGACTGGAAGCAGCTCTGGCCCAAAGACTGTCAGAACCATACCAATGTGCAGGGGGGCTGCACCATAGGTGGTTGATACACCACAACATCAACAGCATGTTCACCATTATTAACTGACACATCAGACATTTGTAAGATCACAGACTCCTGAGACTGATTATCCTCGATTTGATTTTCCTGAACTTGCTCCTGGTTGTCAAAAGGCTGTTCATGAAAACCCTGTTGCTGAACATTTGCAGGTGGGGGAACGTCATTCCAACCTAGTTCTGGAAACTCAGGCATGACCCAGTTGTGATTCTCGAACAACAATTGTCCAGGGAGGGGGTGGGGGTTACCATTGAATGGCATTGGATCCTCATCAGCAGGCAAGACATCGGCAAATTCCGCAGACAAGATATAAACTGGGGCTATCCATGAAATTCTTGCACCACCAAAATCCGAGAATTCACGGTAAACCACATCCCGCGGCACTAAAGAAGGCGCCGGAAAGGACACATAGGCTAGCGTACGAACAAGCATGGGATCATCCTGGTGCCAGTGGTGAAAGCGGCCAAAAGTGCCAATTGCATCTGCAATATATGCTGTTCGCCTATAATCCAGGGGTATACCAACTAGCATAATCCATCCCCGACGAAACCCTTGGACAGCTCGGTAGTTAATACCCTCGTCATTGGGTACGAAATGCACAAATCTATCATTACCAAGATCAAATGGCGGATGATCCACCAGAGCTTGTCTAGCAACGGCACTACGGAAACGGAAGAGACCAACCCCCTGGATCCATGGTTGAGCATCTAGCACAGCGCGCCCGAGATTGTTGACAACAAAATCACTAACCAGATGGCGGTAGATAAGGACTTCTTCTTGAAGGGGCGCTGGCTCGACAATGGCAATGGCGTAGGCTTCATTCTGCCGATCAGGTGCTATTGCCGGAGAGAAGAAGGTGCGTGGTAGGCGCAAGGGGCCCCCGTCGATGATGTCGAAGCCCGGCGGGAGGAAATCCATAGGGTCTAGCTCGAAGTTGGCCATGCAAGTGGTGGAGAAGGCTGAGCGATGGTGGTTGTTGGAGGGGGCGAGGTGGACGGCGGCAGTGAGGGAGGCTGTGGTGGAGTAAAGGGTGGTGGCTCGGTAGGCAATGGCTGAGGAGACGGGGCGGCAGGCATGATGGGACTGGGCAAGGACCCGAGTACGCCGGCTCGGAGGGAAATCGAGGCGGCGGGTGATAAAATATCCTCTGACCGGGCTTGAGGCTCCAGATTGACCCGCGGGACCCACTTGTAAGTTGGCGAAGGCGCAGAGCCGGTGCAGCCTTTTGCCCTTTGTCCGAGACGAAAGCAATTGCGGCAGCGAATTTGATTTGTGCACGAGTTCGTTGCGTGTTTCATCGAGAGACAGTTTCTGCAATTCCAAACCTGAAATACCATATCATCAATAAAATCATTAACCCTAGCAAAATCCGTATCTGAACGATTATTGTCCATGGAATCCTGGGGTGTATTTTCTAAAGGAGCAGGATCAATTAGGTTCAACTGGGCCTCATTTGCAACTTGAGCCGTAGGGGTGCATTGATCCACTGCATCATGATGGGCCGACGAATCATGTTGGGCTGCGACGGGTGGTGCAACCAAAGAGGAAGTTGCGTCATCTTGGGGAGCAAGTAAATCCCGTTCGGATTCAGTATGATCTGATCCTGAAATGACGGCTGTGATTTTTGCGGGAACGTTGATGGTTCCAAACGAGATGGGTGGCGTCGCCACCGTCCATTGAAGATTGCTCACCGGCGACGAGGTGATGATGACTCGTTCACGTGGATTCACGTCATAATCTGCCTCAGCAACGGTGTCTATACACATTTGAGTAGCTGGGTAGCGATAGCCCCGACAAGCTGGGTATTGCTGAAATGTGGCGAATGAGAGTTTTTTCCCCGAAGAAGAACCCGAACGGAGAGATGACTTAGCGGGAGGTTTATGCATAGCGAGGAGACCAAGAGTAGCACGCTTTTTAGAGGGACTAACAATGATCCACTTAGCATCACACTCTATTTTCCAGATCGCAAATTCATGTCTCCAGTTAGGACCTCCATGTCCCTAGAGATGAAAATAGCATTTGAATTGCATACATGCAAAAGAACGCAGCTGCAGAATATAGAGGCCAACTTTCTTCCAGGAGAAGCAGAAGGAAAATACCTTGTCTTTGATGGGAAGAACCATGAGAACAATGGCAGAACCTCCTAGAGCTGATTCCAAAGCAGCCGCCACAGAATCTTCATCAAGATAGAATATATGCCTGCTGAAAGACACCACCATAACGAAATGGTCTGTGTCATCCGTGGGATGGATAGTTTTCCCATAAGAGTTGAAAACCCTAGATGCAAAGGTGGAGCCCACCAAAAAATCCAGACCCAACGTTGATCCACGAGTGGAACCCATAGGAGATGGGTATAGATGTGTAGATCAAAGCACGCCGGAGCAGATGAGTGGAAGAGATCCAGGAATCACTGGCGTGAGATGGAGATCGCCGGAGAACCTAGGTCACGGGTGGGGTGGGTGGGTGGGTGGGAGGACGCCATCTTCCAAGGCGTTCTAGATTCCGGATAAACTTTTTTGATTGCCACCTCCATGGCTCTCACTTATATCTTTTGAGCTAAATAGTTTTGCTCTAGTGCTTCACTTATATCTTTTAGAGCACGGTGGTGATTTTATTTTGTAGAAATTGTTGATCTCTCAGGCTTCACTTATATCCTTTTGAGATTCTTTTAGAACAGCATGGTAATGTGCTTTGGTTATAAAACTAGTCCTAATATGATAGGCATCCAAGATGAATGTAGCAAAAACTTTCATACAAAGTGCATTGAATATGATGAGAAGTTTGATACTTGATGATTGTTTTGAGATATGGGGATAGTGATATTAGAGTCATGCTAGTGGAGTTATTATGAAATTGAGAAATACTTATGTTAAAGTTTGTGATTCCCGTAGCGTGCACGTATGGTGAACCACTATGTGACGAAGTTAGGGCATGAGGGATTTGTAGAGTGTCATCCTTTGTGTGGAGGTCGGGGGCGTGCGATGATTAACTCCTACCAACCTCCCCCCTAGGAGTATGCGTTGATTGCTTTGTTTTGACTACTCGTAAATTTTTGCAATAAGTATATGAGTTCTTTATGACTAATGTTGAGTCCATGGATTATACGCACTCTCACCCTTCCACCATTGCTAGCCTCTCTTGTACCGCGCAACTTTCGCCGGTACCATACATCCACTATATACCTTCCTCAAAACAGCCACCATATACCTTCCTCAAAACAGCCACCATAACTACCTATATTGGCATTTCCATAGCCATTCCGATATATATTGCCATGCAACTTTCCACCGTTCCGTTCATATGACACACTTCATATTTTCATATTTCCATGCATGATCATGTAGTTGACATCGTATTAGTGGCAAAGCCACCATGCATGATTTTTCATACATGTCACTCTTGATTCATTGCACATCCCGGTACACCACCGGAGGCATTCATATAGAGTCATACTTTGATCTAGTATCGAGTTGTAAATGAATAAAAGTGTGATGATCATCATTCTTAGATCATTGTCCCAAAGAAAAAAAAGAAAAAAAAAAGAAGGAAAGGCCAAGAAAAAGAAAGACCCAAAAAAAAAAGAAAAAAAAAGAAAAAGAAAAGAAAAGGGCAATGCTACTATCTTTTTTCCACACTTGTGCTTCAAAGTAGCACCATGTTCTTCATGATAGAGAGTCTCATGTTTAGTCACTTTCATATACTAGTGGGAATTTTCATTATAGAACTTGGCTTGTATATTTCAACGATGGGCTTCCTCAAATGCCCTAGGTCTTTGTGAGCAAGCAAGTTGGATGCACACCCACTCAGTTTCTTTTGTTGAGCTTTCATACATTTTTAGCTCTAGTGCATCTGTTGCATGGCAATCCCTACTAACTCACAATCATATCTATTGATGGGCATCTCCATAGCCCGTTGATACACCTAGTCGATGTGAGACTATCTTCCTCCTTTTTGTCTTCTCCACAACCACCACTCTATTCCACCCATAGTGCTATATCCATGGCTCACGCTCATGTATTGCATGAAAGTTGAAAGGTTTGAAAAAATTGAGTATGAAAACAATTGCTTGGCTGAAACCGGGGTTGTGCATGATATGAATATTTTGTGTGATGAAGAGGGATCATAGCCAGACTATATGATTTTGTTGGGATAACTTTCTTTGGCCATGTTATTTTGAGAAGACATGATTGCTTTGTTAGTATGCTTGAAGTATTATTATTTCTTATGTCAATATAGACTTTTGTCTTGAATCTTTCGGATCTGAACATTCATGCCACAATAAAGAGATTACATTGAAAATTATGTTGGTTAGCATTCCACATCAAAAATTCTGTTTTTATCATTTACCTACTCGAGGACGAGCAGGAATTAAGCTTGGGAATGCTTGATAAGTCTCCAACGTATCTATAATATTTTATTGTTCCATGCTATGATATATGATGTTTTGGATGTTTAAATGGGATTTATTATGCACTTTTATATTATTTTTGGGACTAACATATTAACCCAAAGGCCTAGTCCAGATTGCTATTTTTTGCCTATTTCAGGGTTTCGCAGAAAAGGAATATCAAACGGAGTCCAAACGGAATGAAACCTTCGGGAGAGTTACCTTTGGAACGATATCTTCACGAGAGAGTTGAGCACCTAGGCAGAGAAGATACGGGGTGCCCATGAGGGTCTAGGGCTCGCCCCTACCCTTGGGCGCGCCCCCACCCTCGTGGGCCCCACGTTGTTGCACCGACGTACTCCTTCTCCTATATATACCCATGTACCCTGGAAACATCGAAGCAACAGAGAAAACCCTAATGCTATCGCCGCAACCTTCTGTTCCCGTGAGATCCCATCTTGGGGCCTGTTCCGGAGCTCCACCGGAGGGGGGATCTTCCATGGAGTGCTTCTACATCAACACCATCGCCTCACCATGAGTTGTGAGTAGTTTACCACATACCTTCGGATCCATAGTTAGTACCTAGATGGCTTCTTCTCTCTTTTTGGATCTCAATACCAAGTTATCCTTGGTCTTCGAGGAGATCTATTCAATGTAATCTTTTTGCGGTGTGTTTGTCGAGCCGATGAATTGTGGGTTTATGATCAAGATTATCTATGAGAAATATTTGATTCCTTTCTAAATCCTTTTATGTATGATTATAATGTCCTTGCAAGTCTCTTCGAATTATCGGTTTGGTTTGGCCTACTAAATCCATAGTTCTTGCAATGGGAGAAGTGCTTGGCTTTGGGTTCAATCTTGCGGTGTCCTTTGCCAGTGACAGCAGGGGCAACAAGGCACATATTGTATTGTTGCCATCGAGGATAAAAAGATGGGGTTTATATCATATTGCTTGAGTTTATCCCTCTACATCATGTCATCTTGCTTAAAGCATTACTCTGTTCTTATGAACTTAATACTCTAGATGCATGCTGGATAGCGGTCGATGTGTGGAGTAATAGTAGTAGATACGGAATCGTTTCGGTCTACTTGTCACAGATGTGATGCCTATATATAATGATCATGTCTAGATATTCTCATGATTATTCGCTTTTCTATCAATTGCTCGACAGTAATTCGTTCACCCACCATAGAAATCTGCTATCATGAGAGAAGCCACTAGTGAAACCTATGGCCCCCGGGTCTATTCTCAACATATAAATCTACAATCTATTTTACTTTGCTGTTTTTACTTTCTGTTCTTACATCCAAAAATACCAAAAATATCAAACTATCCTATCTATCAGATCTCACTTTCGTAAGTGACCTAAAGGGATTGACAACCCCTATCGCGTTGGCTGCGAAGTTCTTATTTGTTTGTGCGGGTGCAAGGGACTCGCGTGTGGTCTCCTACTGGATTGATACCTTGGTTCTAAAAAACTAAGGGAAATACTTACGCTACTGTGCTGCATCACCCTTTCCTCTTCGAGGGAATACAACGCAAGCTTGAGAAGTAGCAGTGATACCGGGCGTTGAGGCTCGCTGCACAGGCTCTTTAATGTTGGAGGTTGTATTCGGTTCTCCCGACAACTTTTGAAGCGAAGAATTACTCTTCGACATAGCTCCGTTCCGAAGTGGCTATCACGCTCTACTCGGAAGGACGGCCTTCGCCCGCTTTAATGTAGTCCTGCATTATGCCTATTTAAACCTCAAGATGCGTGGACCATGTGGCGTTATCACGGCCGATGGAAATATGGAGCGCTCTCTCCGTACGGAGGAAGACACTGCCGCCTTAGCAGCCGAAGTACAATGCGGCCTATTCAAGCCGGATAATCTATCAACAGCGGACACAGCCAAACGTGCCCGGCACATGCCTCAGTGCGGCAACTCAAATGAACCTGAGCAAGATTGACACCTATGCCCCCGTCGACTACCCCATAAGGTGATAGCATATGTACCTCGAGTACATAATTATGCCCTAAAAATTCCTTGGGCGGTGACCGGGGGCACCTGCATATAGTCCATAGTTTGGCTAGACCGTATTCGGACTTTAAACCTATCTTCTTTTGGTTCATTAAATGAACCAGACTTGTTATGGCCACTTCGGATTGACTTCTTCGTTTCCAGGTTTATTTCTTTTTTACAGATGGCCATCATACTCACTCCTTCAAGGACACATTACAGAGGAGAGAACAGCACAAGCGTGCAACAGGGACCCGCGCTAAGGTTTCTTTTTAGATTAAGACCCTGTGTAAACCTTTTTTCTCTTTTTATATACCTTCTTGGCATGTAAAATGTCCAAAGAAAGGTCCTCGGCATTATCTGTAAAAGTTTACGGCTCGTCGTACTATAGATTGATATTAATAGAGCAGTTTTATTCATATATATCCAGAGTTTTATTCACTCACCATGGATGTTCTCTTCCCGCATCAGATTGCCATATGTGCCTTGTCAATAGGGTTTATTACTTGGGGCTGCATTCAGCCCTGGTATATGTTGAAAAGACTGAACACCTATAGGGAGTGTTCGGCATCCTGGATGTTTGCATTATATGCATCAGTTCCGAATAATGTCTTGGGTCAATAGTTGGGTTGACCGGCACCTATGCTTAGGCCTATGTTTCCGATTGTTCGGCTAGGGTGTAAAGGGAGAACTACTGCGATTGTATCTCTGGCTAGTCCGGTCAAGTACCTCAACAGAGAAAGCCGATAACTGACTGTTATGATAAGCAAGAACCTGGTCTGCAATCCGGTGACTTAGTTTTATACTACGATCAATAGAGATCTACCCCGTGTTATACGAAGGGTTGGTTCTTCGCCTAGCCAGGTGCAATTGGATACTTTATCCGCACCAGGGGCTAGTACTTAGCCCCATTTGTCAAACTCCTACAACTAAATGAAAGTAATAATGCCGCATAGTCTGATTGCCTGGTTCGCTCCGCATACACCTCCTGTCGTGGAATTAACACGGCAGATGTCCGGTTTAACGGACTTGATGATGGAACCATCGCACGAGTTAGCTTGAAGGGGTTAAAAGCACACAAAGGACACAGAGGGTTTATACTAGTTCGGCCCCTTCGATGTAGGTAAAAGCCTACGTCTAGTTTGGTTTGGTATTGCTTGGGCGACGATGAACAGGGAGCGGATTGCTTGCTTGTGTCTCGACGGGTTGCTTCTTGCTCTCCCCCTGAACTGTCGCCGGGTCATCCCTTTATATAGAGGCAACGCCCGGTCCGGTCTACAGAGTCCCGAGGCCGGCTGATATTCGTGTCCGCCTCGGTCTCTGTTCTTTCTTCCTTATCTCTCAAGTTACATCATCGGGCGGTTTACAAACCATAACTCTATACATGGGCCCTAAGATCTCATGGGCCGTAGCCTTTACTAAATATTACAACCATACAAACATATTATAATAAGCCGGTTTACAATAGCCGGTTCATACCTGCTAGTAATATCCCTGACATTAGGCCCCAGAATGATTTGAACTTGTTCACATCAATCTTCTCAGTCTTGCATAATTTTCTTTCTTGTGTCTTCTCACTTTTTGTAAACCGGCCCTGACGTCATCCTCGAGAATCGCTTAATCTGTCCATGACATCACTTCCGCATTTAACGCCGCGAGCTGTCCATCGGCTTTGTTTAAGGGTTGTCCCGAAAATCGAGGCGGCAGAGGATCTTTATCCGATCCTTTGCCTCCTCGAATCCCGCACCTGTCGCTTCGGATCTGTCTTTCTTCTATAAATACCGCTGTCCCCATTCATTATCTTCTTCCGCTCTTTCTTCCTCCTCCGTCACCCGAACTCCAAACTCCATTGCCGCCCGAGCTCAAGCCGCCACCGCCGTCCGCTGAATCTACATCTTCGCCGGCCGCTGCATCAACCTGAGCTTGACCAGAAAAGACTCTGCCGCCACTTCTCAGGTTTTTTATCTTCTTCCTCACTGTAGATCCGTAACCTCTAGGGTTCTTCTTCATACCTTCGCCATTAAGCTTCAGCGGTAGTTTCATCTGTTCATCGTAGATGCCAAGTTTCACCGAAATTTCGACCTTTGATTCTTGCTTTTTAGGCTTGCTTTGGTTCCGCCGATATATGCTTCAGATCTTAACCTGTAGATTATCCGCTCTGTATAAAACCCTTGTAGTTCTTCCCGTAATATCCTTGCATTTGTTCTCCTTTTTCTTGGATGCTCAGATCTGTTTTACTTTATCTGTCTGTGAAAACTTGTTTCTTCTCCTTTGTAGATCTGTCAAGTATACTCCGGTTTAAACTGTCATACATTGTTCTTGTAAAAAACTTAACGATGAGCGCGAGGGTTTAGCTCTTTCTCTTTTGCTGTCATGAACCGGCAGTAACACAGCTCCCTGTTTTATTGCCGGGTTAGCCATATCATTAGTCCCTTGTCTGAACCGTAGCGTGACCCTTGCATGTGTCTTCCGGTTTATGCCGTTGTACTCAAATAATCCGGTTTTATACTTTACCTTTTCAGCACTTATTTCATCTGTCACTATGGCAAAACAGTTTGTCTCTTGCAACTGGGTTCCCTCCACTGTAACAGAAGAAGATTTAGCTAATGCTGCTGAAAACGGTACCTTAGGCCCTCAGGCCGTTTTAAAATGGAGGGCTCCAGGAGAAGAGTGCCCTCCTACTCCCAAAGAGGGGGAAATTATTGTCTTCTTCGACCACATCGATCGAGGCTTCACTCCTCCCGGTTCAAAGTTTTTCCGGGATGTACTTGCCGCCTTCCAACTCCATCCTCAGGACATAGGTTGTCGGGGGAAACTGTCCTCCCACGAGCACCTATGGGACCGGAGCCCCTTCTACGTTGCGGTAAGGGAGCGGAGGGAGCACGAAGAGCAGATCGAGGGGCGCACGCGGGCAGTTTTACCCAGGTTCGGGCCGCGCGGACGCGTAAAACCCTACTCCTGCTTAGGTTGTATTGAGCTCTTGGGCTCGGGAGCTTGAAAATCTACAGTGCTAGCAACACCGAGCGAGAGAGTTGTCCAGGTTTCGAACCCCTTCTACGTTGTGCATGGGCCTCCTTTTATAGCTCAAAGGGGTCACCGACAGGTGTCAACGTTGATAAGGGTAAAAGTGTAAATTTGGTGCTAGTTGTAACAGTGCATGAACAGTGCGTGAACAGTGGTCTTCACCTAACTTTGACAGTGGGGGACAAGGCATTAAATGCCCGTCGCCGTCTCCCCCAAAAGCGTCCGTCCATGCTTCTCCGTTCGCCACGGCGGTAGCCTCGTCACCGCGGTTTGCCACCGTGTGCCCCAGGCTGCACAGCCGTCTGCCACGTGCCCCTGGAGGGGCCCCAGGGCGACGCGTGGGCAGATGAGCTGGAGCACGGGCACACAGCGTAGGTTTCCTCGGCAAGCACCTTGCCGGGGTCGTGACCTTGCCGGGCCCGGAAGCTTGTCGCTCTCCGGGTCCAGCCGGGGCGCATGATGCGCCGAGGCATCTCTTGAGATGTGTATTCTTTGGCCTTCCTGGCAAGCTCCTCATGCCAGGGTCTTGTGCTAAAGTGATAACCTTGAGCCTGGTGCGGCCTTCCCGGCAAGCTCCTCTTGCCGGGGCCTTGATCTTCTGACTTGTATACTTTGTTCTTGAATGGCTTCATAGGGACCAGAACGTTTCCCGGCGAGCACATGGTAAGCCCTGCCA
The DNA here is from genome assembly GCA_902687465.1 of Secale cereale. NCBI lineage: Eukaryota > Viridiplantae > Streptophyta > Magnoliopsida > Poales > Poaceae > Secale > Secale cereale. The sequence goes on from LR738710.1 coordinate 840,928,787, forward strand.
CGGGAAGCTGCTACTGCCCGTGCACAAGTTGGGGTACTAAGGTACCCCTATCTTAGTACACCGACAGGAGCCCCCGGGCCTGGGCCACACACGGTGCCGAGCGCTGTTGGGCCAGGCCCAAGACAGTGCACGGGCACACGCGGCCCACGGCAAGCCGTATCCCCTTCCATATCCGCCGCATCCTTCCCTAACGGCACGCGTCGATCGCGGCGTCATGGGAGAGATCGTGGCCTGTTCTTTAATGGGAAATGCGGAACGTCCCCCACTTCCCTCTTAAAAGCAGAGGAAGCAGGGGCAGTTCCCCTCCATCGTCTTCATTGCATCTTGATTCTCCAGAAACCCCCGTCACCCTCCGCCTCCCAAAGGTCGACAGAGAGCCAATCCCCTCCCTTCTTCCGCCGTCTCCCGCATCCGCGGCACCTTCGACCTCCTCGCCTCTTTCCTCGCCGGCCCCGCCATGGCTCCGAAGAGCGACAAGGCGAAGAGTGACAAGGCCAAGAAGGAGAAGTCCGAGCAGGCGGCGAAGCTGGCAGCCCTGCGGAAGAAGTGCGTGGTCTTCGCGCCGAGGCTTGGCGGGAGGGAGCTGCGGGACAAATACTATTTGTTCTGGGCGAGGGAGACCAAAGAGCATCCCCGCACAAGAGTCTTCCCCGCCGTCGCCGCTGACATGTTCCCCGGCGGGTACTTTTTCTTTGCCGCGTTCTTCCATTGTGGTCTGTGCCCTCCGTTCTCGGAGTTCTTTTGTGATGTAATGAACACATATGGCCTCCACCTCCTAGATTTCACCCCCAACGCCATCCTTACGATGGCCGTTTTCGTACATCTGTGCGAAAACTATGTTGGGTTCATCCAAATGTAGCCCTTTTCCGACACTTCTTCATGCCTCGAGTAGAGTCTGGTGCTCCCCTCTCCGGCGGCATCTCCTGGATCTTCAGGCTGAACAAGAAGGATTCGTACATGAAGGGAGAGCTCCGCGGCAAGTGGGAAGAGTGGAGAGCCGATTGGTGCTGGGTGCTGGAAGATAAGCCCGAGCCCTTTACCTCGCCGCGCCAGACTGCCATAGTGCGCGGCAGGGATTGGAGTGAATTGGCCCCGGAGGACAGCAAGCTTCAGATCGCCCTCATTAGGATCATTCGTCTCCGGGTCGCCAATCTGACTATCGGAGAAGTTGGAGCAGATTTCCTCCGCCGCCGCATCGCCCCTTTACAAGAAAGGAAGAGGCCCGCGTGGGAATTCGGCAATGCGGCAGACATCATGAGGCTGCGCCCTGGATTGAACTACAACTTCACCGCCTTGGAGTTGAAGGGGATGGTCCGGGAGCTCTTCAAGCATGACCCGGCCCATCCGGAGTGGTTCAGACCTTCCCGGGGAGTGGTGCCCCTGTGTAACAGCACTGCCCGTGATTCCCTATTCGCGATGATGCCCGAGTGCGACTCCCATGGCGTCGCCCCCACTTGGCTGGAGCCTCCACCGGATACCGTGCTGACCTTCTTCGACAACTTGGTCGAGAAGCCCCGCAACGCCGAGAAGAACAAGGGCCTCACCCGGGCTACTACTGACCGGGATATAGCCTACATCGCCTCCAGGATGGAGGAGGCCGCCGCAGCTGTGGCTGCGGGTGACTTTGGATACACCGTGGAAGAGGCACAGGCCGCGGACGCAGTGAGTCAAGCAGAGGAGGCGGAAATCCTCAAGCTACTGAAGATCGTGCCCGAGGAGTTTGCCGGGGAGCCTTCCGTGAAGTTTGCCGGGACGAGCGAGGTTGCCGGGGGGAGCGAGGCCGCCGGGCATGGCACAGAGTCCAGCGGGCCTGCCGAGGGGGAGGAGGACGCCGAGGCTGGAGATTCCGACGAAGATTCTGGTGGATCTCTGAATCTTGACGACGATGCCTCCTCGTCCTCGGAGAACTCTCCGCCTCCACCAAGGCCTCGACAGCAGCCGGCGCGCCGTGCGACGCGCGCCACCAAGACGAGCAAAGTCGTCCAGGAGGCGCCCCGTGCCCAAGCGCCAAGCGGAGGGGGATCTTCCCGGAGCGGAACGGGTGCTCCTTCTGCCCCTCGGTCCTCGGCGACGACGGAGGACGGGTCTTCGCAGCCCACAGCCTCGGGGCCCGCCAAGCGCCCGAGGGAGCCTTCTCCTCCTGCTCCCCGCGCGGGAGCACACCAGGCGGAGTTTGACTTCTCCGCCCTCAGCTCCGACGAGGAGGAAGAGGAGTAAGTACTTGCAATTCTTTTAGTTCCTTTGATTTTGTCTTGATTTTCCTTGCTTGGTTCTGACCTTGCTTTTGTTTTGCTTCGCAGGACCTTAACCCAGTGGATGGCGAAGAGGGCCAAGATCCCTGTGGTCACCATTGAGGACGACGAGCCCGTCGCGGCGACAAGCGACGCGCCGGCGACGAGCTTGCCGGATCAGCCTGCTGCTCCGAGGAGCAGCCCCCAGTGCAGCCCCCAGCGTAAGTGTGGTATTTATCTTTCTGCTTGATGGGCGCGCTCGAGGTTGTTGCTTCTACTGATATTTTGTTGTCTTGTGCAGAAGTGGAGCCGCTGCCGCAGGAGCACCCGGAGGTCGCCCCCGACGAGCCACTTGCTCCACCCTCCCCGCCAAGGATGAACTCCCCGGCAAGGGGGGACGCTCCACCAAGGACGGGCACTCCGCCAAGGGCGAGTACCCCGCCAAGGATGAGCAGCCCGACAAGGGTGAGCAGCCCGCCAAGGGAGGGCGCAGGCGGCCCTCCGCCAGCAGGGGCCACCGCTCCGCCGACAAGGGAGAATTCCCCGACGAGGGACCCCGTCGTCGAAGAAGTCCGCGAAGGTAAACCTTGCAACTTCTTCTTGGATTCTTCTTTTTGGATATTTGCTTGATCTTTTCTTTTCTTTTTCTTCCACTAGATCCTCCTGCCCTAGAGCTGATGGAGACGGAGGCCACCGCTGAGGAGGAGGTCCACGGCGACGGCGGCAACGCCACTGCCACGGAGGGAATGGCTGGAGCCGATGAGCCCGCCGCTGAAGAGACCGCCCCGACCGCAGACGCCGCGGCTGGGGAAGGGACCGGCGACCATACCACTGGCCCGGAGGCTGCGGGAGCGCCGGACGCTGCACCGGCCGCCGACCCCTCCGCCTCCGCGGACCGGTCGGGCGTCTACTTGGAGGCCGGCAACAGGATCTTTATTCAAGTCCCGTGGGGGTCCTGGTCTCGAGCACCCGCGGAGGGAGAGACCTTTGACAGAGAGGTCCTCGCCTCCGCCGGATTGAAGGTCGTTGAAGCGGCAGCAGCGATGAGCCCGAAGAAGAGAGACTCCTTCGTTGGCTCCTGGCCTTATATCGGGCCAGGCAGGCGAAGTTGGAGTCTCGGGAGGCTCTGGCTGCCAAGGCTGGAGCTGATCTGGAGAAGCGCGCCGCGGAGCTCCGCGCCGCTAACCAGGCGGCCCTCCGCAACTTGGCGGAGGAGCGTGAAGAGCTTGCCGGGGCGCAGCAAGCCTTCCTTCTTGAGAAAGCTGAGGCCGAGGAGCAGCAACGGTTGGCCACCGAGGAGCTGTCTCGGCGGGAAGGGGCACTCAACCAGCGGAAGGTCGACCTCGACGCCCACGAGGACGACCGCACCGCCCGGGAGCAAGCCATCAGCGGGGCTCTGAAGGAGGCGAGGGACGCTGCCGCCGCCGCAGAGACCGCCAAGAAGGACCTGGAGGCCAAGGTGGAGCAGCTGGAGGTGTACTTGAAGGCGAGCGAGGAGAGGGTCACTGCGCTCAACGTGGAGCGGGAGAAAGATGCCCACACCAACTCTGAGCTGCAGGTATGCCTCTCCGAGAAGGGCAAAGAGCTTTCTGACGCCAAGAACTCCATCGCTGACTTAGAGTTGAAGGTCTCCACCCTGACTGGTTCGCTCGACGCCGCCCGGGACCGCGAGACGAAGCTGAAGGACGAACTCCGCAAGGAAAAGGCCTTGGTGGATAGCGCCGCCGTCTCGGCGAACAACTTCAGCCGGGCAGTGGAGCAGTGGACTGATGAGCTAGTCACCTCCGCTGCCAATATTGACATGGAGATGATGGCGCTGAGGGCGGAGCATCTCGTGTACTCCCCGGACGAGAGTCTCCCCCATAGCGCCAAGTTGAGTCTATTCTTCAGGGGAATTGCGCCGGCGCTTGCGTGGCTGCGGGAGAAGATCCCCGTGCAGCTGGCCGACGAGGCGCGTCGGCTCTGCATGGGCACCATGGAGCGGGTCTTGTCGAAGATCGTCTACCGCAACCCCGGCATCAACCTCGTCAACGTCTTCCGCACCTTGCCGCCCGAAGCTGACCAGGAGGCGTTGAAGGCCCAGGTTGCCCACATCGTCGCCAAGGTGGGCAAGATCACGAGGCGTGAAGGCGACCGCGTAGATTAGATTCCTTTCTTCCTGCTTCCTTTGCCGCTGCAAAGTATGTTATGGACAAAAATCTGTTAGTATTGCGGCAAGTTATCTTTGTAATATACACTTTTATTTTGGGGTAATCAATGCAGTGTTATCTCCCTTGCTTTTGGTCCTTTACTTTGTATGCTTTTTACCCTACGCTTTTAGGGAATTTGCCGGCAAGGGGCTCTTGCCGCGAGCGCTGAGTGCGGGACTCTTAGTAGCCTGCTGGCAATACCTTCGCCGGCAAGAAACCCTGCCGCAGCTAGTCGCAGCACACTTAGGTTGCTGAGCGAACTCGAAAACGAAGTAAGGGCGCGACACTTGTCGCAGCTCACTTAAGTCGTTGAGCGTGCTCGAAACAAAGTAAGGGTGCGGCTAGCCACGGGTAGGTTCCTCCGCGCACAGGTTTTCCATACAAAGTGTGGTTGTTCAAGGAAGACAACTAAAAAATTTGAAAATTTTGAATTACTCAAACTTTGGTAACTTAGCTTTCATAGATTGTTTGCTCCCCGACAAGGCTTCTCTTTCTGCTTAAGAGGGAAAGAAGAAGAGGAATACTCCTTCTGCTTAAGAGGGAAAGAAGAAGAGGAGGAAAAACAAGTATAGGGCCTTATGGCCTGCTAGTGCTTACCGAGGATGTGCGTTGCACAAGGTGCCAAACGATGCATGCAAATAACAAAGAAAAGCATGGAAATGACAAAATAGTGCGAAGCACAAAAGCTTTACTGATGCACGGGATCCGCGCCCGGCTTTGTACAAAGGTTTATATGCAAGACTTGTACAAAAGGTGGTTGCCGGAGCGGATCACGGCAACCGCGCCTTATGGGTGAAACTTGCGAAGATGCTCTATGTTCCAGGAGTTGCTCACCGGTAAGCCTTCTTCGGTCTCAAGGCGGACAGTGCCGGGCCTTGTGACTTGTCTCAACCGATAAGGGCCTTCCCACTTTGGCGTCAACTTGTTGGAATTCTTGGCGGACTGAACACGCCGAAGAACAAGGTTGCCTTCCTCGAGACTCCTGGCCCTGACCTTGCGGCTATGATAGCGACGCAAGGCTTGCTGGTATCGAGCAGCTCGTACAGCAGCCTGGAGACGTTCCTCCTCAAGGAGCAATGCATCATCTTGTCGCAGTTGCTCTTGCTCGAGCTCATCATAAGCGAGCACTCGAGGAGATCCGTATACGAGTTCCGTGGGGAGAACTGCCTCTGCTCCATAGACAAGAGCAAAGCGTGTCTGTCCGGTGGTCGATTTGGTGTCGTCCTGATTGACCAAAGAGCCGCCGGCAACTCCTCTATCCAGTTTCTTCCGCACTTGTGCAGCCTGTCGAAGGTTCTTGTCTTTAGTCCACGCAGCACTTCAGCATTGGCCCTCTCCGCTTGACCATTGCTCCTCGGGTGAGCAACAGAAGCCAAGCAGACCTTGGCGCCAAGGTCTTGGACGTACTGCATGAAGGTGCGACTTGTAAACTGTGTGCCGTTGTCGGTGATGATCCTGTTGGGGATTCCGAAACGGCAAACAATCGATCTGAAGAACCTGACTGCTGACTGTGCTGTCACCTTTCTCACTGGCTCCACTTCTGGCCACTTTGTGAACTTGTCGATTGCTACGTACAAGTACTCAAAGCCCCCGACTGCGCGGGGGAAAGGGCCGAGAATATCGAGCCCCCAGACCGAGAAGGGCCAGGACAAAGGGATCGTCTGGAGAGCTTGAGCTGGCTGGTGAATTTGCTTGGCATGGAACTGGCACGCTTCACACTTGGTTACTTGTGCAGTTGCATCTTGGAGGGCTTCTGGCCGGAAGAACCCTTGCCGGAACGCCTTTCCGGCAAGTGCCCTTGCGCCAATGTGATGACCACGTATGCCTCCATGTATCTCTGCCAACAGCTTCTGTCCATCTTCCCTGGAAATGCACTTCAACCTGACACCGTTGAGTCTTCTTCTGTACAGTTCATTGCCAACGAACTGGTACATACTCGACTGCCTGGTTATTTTCTCTATCTCTTCTGGCTCATCGGGAAGTTCTCCAGTTTGCAGAAAGCGGACGATTTGCTGTGCCCATGCTGGAGCTTGAGGCTCACCAACAAGGATTAAAGGCATGAGGGCTGCTGCGGGAACCTCAGCTTCTACGGCAAGAACCTGCGGCTCTGCTGGAACTGATGGTCCCCCGGCAAGCCTGCCGGGGCAAGGCTTGTCGGGAACGCCTGCTTCAACTGTACAGACCCTTGGATCTGCAGGAGCAAGCTGTTCCTCAGCATCTTGGCTGTTGATCTTGGGGACCTTGGCGGCGGCTTCAGGAAGATCCGCCGACAAGTAGTCGCCGGAGACCAACTTCCTCTTCTTGTTTTGCACAACTGATGGTGTAACGGATGGCTGAGTTAACTTGAGCACAAAGGTCCCTGGTTCCACAGGTAACTTCATTGCAGCACACTTTGAGAGGCCATCTGCAATATCGTTCTGAGCTCTTGGGACGTGCTCCATTTGCAGACCTTCAAAGTGTTTTTCAAGCTTCCTCACTTCATCAACATAAGCTTCCATCAAAGGGCTCTGGTAACTCTTATTCACTTGTCGGACCACCAACTGTGAATCTCCCCGCACAATCAACTTCTTGATCCCAAGCTCGGCTGCAATTCTGAGGCCGGCAAGCAGACCTTCATATTCAGCAGTATTGTTTGTTGCTTGTTCCTTGGGAAAGTGCATCTGGACAACGTACTTGAGGTGCTCTCCGGTGGGCGCTATGAGTACTACGCCAGCACCGGCGCCTTGCAGCGAGAAAGCACCATCGAAGTACATTACCCACTCTCTGCTTGCTTCTTGGACGGGGACGTTTGTCTCTGGGACTTCTTCATCTGGCGTTGGGGTCCATTCCGCTATGAATTCTGCCAAAGCTCTGCTCTGTATGGTGGAAGTACTCTCAAACTTGAGACCAAAGCTTGACAGCTCTAGTGCCCACTCTACGATCCTGCCCGTTGCTTCTGGGTTCTGCAATATCCTCTTCAACGGAAAGCGAGTGACCACCGTTATCTCGTGTGCTTGGAAGTAATGGCGCAGCTTCCTTGAGGCCATGAGGAGGCTGAAAAGCAACTTCTGCACCCCAGAGTATCTTGATCTAGCCCCCTGCAGAAGGGAACACACAAAATACACTGGGCGCTGCACCATCTTCCTTCGCACTTCTCCTTGTTCCTGCGCAGACTTGTCCTTGTCGGGGCCAGAGCTTGTCGGGGGAGCCCCCTGCTTGTCGCTGGATTCGCTTGCCGGGGACGTGGGTTCCTCATCGGCCTCCCTCTCCGCTACTAACGCAGCACTAACCACTTGATTGGTTGCCGCTAGGTACAGCAACAACTTCTCTTGTGGCCTAGGTGCGACAAGTATCGGAGTAGAGGACAGGTATCCTTTCAAGTCTTCCAGCGCTGCCTCCGCTTCCGGAGTCCATTTCATGGGACCTGTCTTTTTCAAAATTTTGAAGAAAGGCAGGGCGCACTCTGCAGACTTTGAAATGAACCTGCTGAGGGCAGCCACACAACCAGAAAGTCTTCTTACGTCCTTGACGCGCTTCGGGGCTTCAATCTGCTCGATGGCTTTTATCTTGTCGGGATTGGCTTCAATCCCCCTCTGGGACACAAAGAACCCGAGAAGCTTGCTGGAGGGGACTCCGAAGACGCACTTCTCGAGGTTTAGCTTGAGCTGTATCTTGCGTAGATTCTCAAAGGTTTCCTCTAAGTCTTGGATCAGGGTATCTTTGCTCTTGCTCTTGACCACTATATCATCCATGTAGGCTTCTACATTTCTGTGTATCTGTGGCTCAAAAGCAGTGTGTACCACCCTTGCAAATGTTGAGCCTGCATTCTTCAATCCAAAGGGCATGCGTATAAAGCAATATGTGCCGCATGGAGTAATGAATGCAGTCTTCTCTTCATCTTCCTTGGCCATGAATATCTGGTGGTAACCTGAGTATGCATCAAGGAAGGAAAGCAGCTCACATCCGGCGGTGGAGTCAACAATCTGGTCAATACGCGGCAAGGGAAATGGATCCTTGGGACACGCTTTATTCACATCAGTGAAGTCTATACAAAGTCTCCACTTCCCATTGGCCTTGCGCACGACAACTGGATTGGCTAACCACGTAGGATGGATTACGCCTCTAACCAGGCCTGCTGCTTCCAACTTCTTTATCTCTTCGGCGATGAATTCTTGGCGCACCACGGCTTGCTTCCGGACCTTCTGCTTGACGGGCCGCGCATGAGGACAAACAGCAAGCTTGTGCTCAATTACCTTCCTAGGAACGCCGGGGATGTCAGATGGTTGCCATGCAAACACATCGACATTCGCCCGCAGGAAGGCAACGAGCGCGCTTTCCTATTTGGGGTCGAGTGTAGCACTGATGGTGAAGGTACCACCAGTGCCGTCCTCCTTGGCGGACACCTTCTTGGTTGCCGGTGGAGCTGCCATTCCTTTCTTGCACTTGCCGGTGGAGCTCGATGGTGCGTCCTCGCCGGCAGCGCAGCACTCCGAAGAGGTGCGTTTGCCGGAGTGGGCCCCAGAGCTCTTGCCGGTCTTAGTCTTGGTCTTCCCCCCGGGAGCTTCAGCGGCAAGTGTGTTGCTTTCTGCTGCGGCTGCTGCATCCCGGTAGATCTTGTCGGCGCAGATAAGCGCGTCCTTCTTGTCGCCGGGGACAAAGATGACGCTTATCGGCCCCGGCATCTTGAGTACGTTGTATGCATAGTGGGAAGCTGCCATGAACTTGGCGAGGGCAGGACGGCCAAGTATCCCATTGTATGGTAATGGGATATCGGCAACATCAAACGTAATCCTCTCCGTCCTGAAGTTGAGCTCCCCGCCAAAGGTCACTGGCAGCGTAATCTTCCCCTTTGGCTTGCTCCTTCCCGGGTTGATCCCTTGGAACGACCCAGTTTCTTCGAGCTCGCCGTCTGGGATCTGTAGCATCTTGATCACAGCTAAGGAGATCAAGTTCAGGCCGGCCCCGTCGTCAACCAACATCTTAGTGACCTTGAGGTTGCGGATAGTTGGTGAGACCAACATCGGCAAGCACCCGACCGCAGTTGTGCGGTCAGGGTGGTCCTCAAGGTCGAAGATGATGGGCGTGCCGGACCACTTCAGCAGCCTGCGTGACTCGACGGGCGGCTCAGCTGCGTTCACTTCTCGCACCCACTGCTTGAGCTGGCAGTGGGAAGTGTGCAGAGAGGCCCCTCCGTCGACACACAGAACCTCTGTGGCCTTTTGGAACTCCTGCTCGCTGTTGTCTCCTTCTTCCATGTCATCATCGTCGTCTTCATCCTCATCCTTGTCACGGCCCCGGGGAGGTCTGTCACCTTGCCGCTGCTTGGCCTTGCCGCGGCGTCCTCCCCGGCCATTGAACGGCCGCTTCTTGCTGGGCTCCCCTCCGCCTCCCTGGGCCTTCTCCTTGTCACGTCGCTCGTATTCAGCCTTCTGCTGCTCTACGAGGTACTCCACTCTTTTGCAGTTCTGGAGATCGTGGCCCTTGGTGCGGTGGATCTTGCAGTATTGCTTGTCGGAGCCGTCTTGCTTGTCGGCCGCCGCTACAGGGGCGGGCTCCTTGCCGGAACCGCCAGCCTGTGCCTTCTTGGCGGGAGCCTCCTTGCCGGACTGCTCGACGACCAGCACCTCCTTGTTCTTCTTCTTTCTGTTGTTCTGCCGCCGGTTTTTCCTTGCCGGGGCGGCATCCTCGCTGTCGCTTCCTCCTGCGCCAGTATCCTCTCCGGGGAGTCTCCTCCCTTCTTCAGCGCGCGCGCACTTGTCAGCCAGAGCGTAGAGCTCGCTGACATCCCGGATCTTGGTCATGGCCATTTCCTCCCTCATCCGGCGGTTACGCACGTTCTGGTGAAACGCGCTGATAACCGCGGCAGGGTGGACATCGGGAATGTTGTGCTGGACGCGGCTGAATCTTTGGATGTATTTGCGCAGGGACTCTCCCTCCTTCTGGGCGAGGATGTGGAGATCGCTCTCCTGGCCGTAGGGTTTGTAGCCGCCCGTGAAGGCGCCAACAAACTGGTGGCACAGATCCGCCCATGAAGAGATGGAGTTCTCCGGCAAGTGCATAAGCCAAGACCGGACGTTTCGCTTAAGCACTAGCGGGAAGTAGTTGGCTAGGATCTTCTCGTCGCATCCCCCGGCAGCCTGCACCACGATGGTGTAGATGCTGAGGAACTCCGAGGGGTGTCTCTTGCCGTCGTACTTGAAATTCCTCATGCTGGGCCACTGGACTTGAAATTCTTCATGCTGGGCCACTGGACTTGCCGCAGCTCATGGGTGAACGCAGGGCAACCTGCCGCGTACGGCAAGTCGCCTGGTTCACCGGGCGCGTGCGCGTCGACAGCGGTCCCAGCGCGCTGATCTGATTGTCTTCGGGCTTCTCGTCGACGCTCGATGCGAGTCCGAGCGTCCTCTTGCCGCCTGTCGTCTAGGACTTGGCGCTGATCGCGGTGAGCCCGCGGATCCGACGACGCCGTAGAGTCGTCGTCGACGTTGATTCGGCGGGGTGGCGATTTCTGCTTCCGCGGCGGGGAGTCCACGGTGGTTGCACCCCCGGCAGTCTTGTTGCCATCGGTCTTCGCTTGGTCGACTTGACGCGGCCGTGAGGTTGCCGGCTGCTGCGGCGCGTCGTTGTTGGCGAAGGCGATGAGGCTCTGGATCGTCGCCCTCCAGTCTTTGGCCTTGTCTGCCGCTGGAGGGAAATCGAGGAGCAGCTGGGCCCTGGCCAGGGCCTCTGCTGGAGAAGAGGAGAACGGTGGCGAACGGTGCGAGGAGCGGGACACGCTCGGACTTCTAACCGCGTTAGAAGGAGCATGTTCCCGCTCCGGCGACCGCACCTTGCTCGTACCAGCGCGCTGGCCTTGAGCATCCCGCGATCCTCCGGCTTGGCCACGCCCCAGCAAGCGTATGGTACCTCCCGTACCACGCCGCTGCTGGTCTTGCGCCTCCTGGGAGGGACGTGGTGCGTGCACGGACACCGAGGCTTTGGAATAGTCGTCCGTCTTGTCCTTGGACTTGGCGGCGCCGTGAGTCTCCTCGCCGGCGACCACCCTTCCGCTGGCGTCTCCTCCACCAACCGTTGGTTGTGGTGGCGGTGGGATCGACGCAGACGGGCCTCCGACCTCCGAAGCCTTCTTCTTCGGAGGCATGTTGATGCTGTCGATGAAGTTGATGAAGCTGGAGAGGTTGATGAAGAATGCGCCCGCGTGAGCGCCGGATCTGGTTCGCACAACCTCGACGCCCCCTACCTGGCGCGCCAAAGATGTCGGGGGAAACTGTCCTCCCACGAGCACCTATGGGATCGGAGCCCCTTCTACGTTGCGGTAAGGGAGCGGAGGGAGCACGAAGAGCAGATCGAGGGGCGCACGCGGGCAGTTTTACCCAGGTTCGGGCCGCGCGGACGCGTAAAACCCTACTCCTGCTTAGGTTGTATTGAGCTCTTGGGCTCGGGAGCTTGAAAATCTACAGTGCTAGCTACACCGAGCGAGAGAGTTGTCCAGGTTTCGAACCCCTTCTACGTTGTGCATGGGCCTCCTTTTATAGCTCAAAGGGGTCACCGACAGGTGTCAACGTAGATAAGGGTAAAAGTGTAAATTTGGTGGTAGTTGTAACAGTGCATGAACAGTGCGTGAACAGTGGCCTTCACCTAACTTTGACAGTGGGGGACAAGGGCATTAAATGCCCATCGCCGTCGCCCCCAAAAGTGTCCGTCCATGCTTCTCCGTTCGCCACGGCGGTAGCCTCGTCACCGCGGTTTGCCACCGTGTGCCCCAGGCTGCACAGCCGTCTGCCACGTGCCCCTGGAGGGGCCCCAGGGCGACGCGTGGGCAGATGAGCTGGAGCGCGGGCACACAGCGTAGGTTTCCCCGGCAAGCACCTTGCCGGGGTCGTGACCTTGCCGGGCCCGGAAGCTTGTCGCTCTCCGGGTCCAGCCGGGGCGCATGATGCGCCGAGGCATCTCTTGAGATGTGTATTCTTTGGCCTTCCTGGCAAGCTCCTCTTGCCAGGGTCTTGTGCTAAAGTGATAACCTTGAGCCTGGTGCGGCCTTCCCGGCAAGCTCCTCTTGCCGGGGCCTTGATCTTCTAACTTGTATACTTTGTTCTTGAATGGCTTCATAGGGACCAGAACGTTTCCCGGCGAGCACGTGGTAAGCCCTGCCACGGGAAGCTGCTACTGCCCATGCACAAGTTGGGGTACTAAGGTACCCCTATCTTAGTACACCGACATAGGTCCCAACTCTATTTCCAACATCTGTGATTTCCAAGTGTTCTCTGAAGTGTATTTGCAAGAAGAACCGTCAGTCGACCTATTCCGGGACTTTTTCCACCTGAACCGGCGAACTGAGTTCACCAGTGGACCTCATCAAGAGTTAGGAGGGGTCAGTATTCAGAAGCGAAAAGATGCAGTCTTTCCTCATGCTGGTCTCCACACACACCCCAAAGACTGGAATAAATCTTGGTTTTACTGTATTGACACTTCACCTGAGGGGGAAAACCCATTGCCGGGTTATCGTGAGCACCGTCTTCCGGAGGATCACCCCCTGCCACCGCACCTCAGTTCCGCAGAACGGCCCCGGTTTGCCTCGCAACTTGCCAGGCTAAAGGCTTTTATGGCTAATGGTTTAACCGGAGTAGATTTTACACGTTGCTGGCTCTCTTGGAGGATCCTTCCTTTGAGCCGGCGTCCAAGCTTGATGTGTAAGTATTCTGGTAAACCGGATGACCCTCAACGATTTACCAAGGAAAAACTTTCCGAGTCTGAAGTTATCGAATCAGCCAAGAAAATGCTCAATGTCCCTATAGACGAATGCAACCAAACCGGGTTGGCTCCGTACTACAAGAAAAACAGACTGCCTGCAGTAAGTCTTATTCTCTGTCATGTATTTGTAATCCGTTCTTTTAAACCGTTCTTTCAATTATCTTTCTTCTTTCGAACAGGCTGAGGATCCCTTTTGGAAAAGGAAACCTCATGAGAAAATCGGAAAACTGCCGCGCCGGAAAACCTTTGCTTCCAAGAAGAGAAAAGCAGCTGGTGGCTCTGGTTCACATGCTGAGGATGACGATCCGGACTCTGAGGTATGAATTAATCCGACTTTAACTTATTCGCTTTTATTCATATTTGTATCTAATGATAACTTTTCACAGGAGTTGGCTGAAGGAGATAGACCGGCCGAAGTTGAGGTAACTATCCTTTCTTCTGATTCAGAACCACTTCCACAAAAAAGTCGTCGGACAGTCCGGAAATATCAGTTTTCTCACCCTTATGCTCAATTGGATCCTAATTTTGTTTTGAAGAAACAACAACACGAAGCCCTTCGCCGGACCACTCGCCATAGCGGTCTTGCTGTGGAATCATCCGGAATATCTCTTACTCCGGCTCGGAGGCGCCGCTCTGAGGTTATACTCTCTCCAACCCTCCTTCATCCCAAGGCCGGGCTTATACGCAAACCTCTTAAACCGTATGACCCTGATTATCAGGAGACTCCGTTATCCTCTTCCGGTGAATCAACTGCAACGCAACTTCCACTCCTGAAAACTGTCCCAGGGTAAGTCTTTTAAATTTATCCGGTTTATGATTGCACTTTGTCTTACAGTTCTAACTTGTTTCTCCAACTTCCTTCAGCAAGCCAAAGCCTAGTAAAAAACCGAAGGCCGACCAACCAACTGCTGAGACTGTTGTTGATGATCCGGCAGCTAATCCGGACTCAACTGTCCCTCCGGAAGGCGATCATACAATTCCCCTTGAAAATCCTGCCCCTGCAGACCACACTACTATGCCTAAAAATCCCAATGCTGAGGACGTTCGTGAACCGTCCAGTCCTGCCCGGGCCAATACTCCTCAGACCAATCCAGCTCCGGCCAGTCCTGTTCATACTGCAACCCCACCACCAACTACTGCTTCTCCGGATGTGGAAATAACTCATACGGCTTATACCGCTCCTGCTGAGCCCACTGTCTTAGCCAAACATACGGCTAAAGCGGAGAAGGTGTATAAAGAAAAGGGTAAATGGAGTACCGAACTGTCCAGCTTTGCTGACATGAGTGCCCAGGAGCTCTATTCCGGGTACTTGAACCGGCTCCACACAGGTCGAGACTATGAAGCAGGCTTGATTAGCATGATGAAGGACAAGTATGAGGTAATCCCTTGCATCTTCTTTTAACTTTCAATGCACTTCTGTCTATACCATATCAGCCCCCAAGTTCCGGTTTAGCTTATATTAAGAAGGTGAACCGGTACTTCCTGATGAATCGAATGATCTTACATTAGCCCCCAAGTGCCAGGGGCATAACTCGGTTTATGTGCCTGGGACTTGCTTGACTTTTCCTTTGATACTTCAATTATCCATTAGTCCCCAAGTGTCAAGTAGACAACTTGTTTGTATGCTTGATACCTTGTCTTTGAATCGCTGCTGTTTAACACTTCAATTGCCCATTAGCCCCCAAGTGTCAAGTAGACAACTTGTTTGTGTGCTTGAGACTTTGTCTTTGAATCGCTGCTGTTTAACACTTCAATTGCCCATTAGCCCCCAAGTGTCAAGTAGACAACTTGTTTGTGTGCTTGAGACTTTGTCTTTGAATTATTTCCGCTTATTACTTGATCCTCCTTGCAGGCTGATTTAAACCGGAATGCTGACGAAATCAATGAACTCCGGAGCCGACTTGCTGAAACGGAGGCTACTGCTTCTAAAGCCAAGAAAGATCTGAAGCTGAGTTTGAAGACTGTTGAACAGCTGAAGAAATTCTTTGAAGAAGAGCGGACCGCCTTTGAGGTTCAGAAGAAAGACCTGGAGAAAAGGGCCAAAGATGCTGAAGAGGCGCTTAATCCGGTGACTGAAGAGTTAACCGGTTTAAAGCGGCAAATAGAGTTGATGACTTCTGCAGTCTTTGGTAAGTATTTAATCTGCATCCCTGCTTTCATCCTTGTAATCTGCCATCCATGCCGGTTTAACTATGATAATCATATGCAGGGCGCCATGTCACCCATCTTGGGGATGACTTACGGAAGAAACTCAAGGCATGTTATACTTTGGTCGAGCAGCTGTATTCCGGCGCTCAAAGGATCATAAGTGCAACATCCTTCAATAAACCGGCCCCTACTACCATCCAAGGCACCTTGCAAAAACTGTCTGTCTTGCCGGTCCGTTTGGAGGAAGTTAAGAAGTCTACCGTTCGAGCCGGCTCTCTCACGGCGCTTACCAGAGCGAAGGCTTGGGCCCCAGATTTTGATCCGGAGGAAGCTTTTAGTGGGTATCCCGACACTAAAGAAGATGGATCAGCTTTTACTGAAAAGGATCTCCATGCCTTGACGAAGGAGATGCGTCCTCTCGCCAGCAAACTAGCAGCCGAATCAGATTTATCCAGGTATCATCCGGGGTACTATTTGCAGAACGAGCGGGTGGAGCGGCCGGTTTATGATACCGTCAATCTAATCCCTCTAGTGCGCCCTCATACCTTCGCTCCAGATATCGATCCGTCTGAACTTATCAATGAAGAGAAGTACTTCCGTGCCTTAACAAAAATCGACTGGTGCGCCCCGGACTTTCCGCCGCTTCAAGAAGAAGAAGAGACTCCGGATCAAGTTGATGCCCAGCCATCTCAGCAGGAAGGAGCATAGCTCATAGCTTATTGTTGTAATTGCAGTCCCATGTTATCGGACCATCTTTAATCCGTCAGGCTTGCTATGCCTTGTAATAGGATAGCTGAAAACTATGTTCGTTTGGATCCGGATACTTCTTGCTTTAACATTGCCTATTTTACTGAACCCTTAGAGAAAGAGAGCACGTAGAGAGAGAGAGAGAGAGAGGGAGAAAACCCTAGCAACCACCCCCGATCAGATGGCTCTCCCACCTCCTCCCACCTCCTCCTCTCCTCTCTCCTCTCCTCTCTCCTCTCTCCACCTGCTACCCACCAACAATGGCGAACTCTAGCCGTGTAACCCATCATCGAAGGCCTTCTACATTGGGATTTTGCACCAGGCCTAGCCCTGGCCGATCAGGTGAGAAGGTTAATTGGTTCTACGGTCCATTTTTCACCATCTCGAGACACCAAGGAGTTCTTTTTGGTGGTCTCTTTTTCTTCGGCTTCCTTCCCTTTGACAGAGGAATCTGTGGGCATTGCACTCCAATGTTGCATTGGGGGTTTGAGCACCGGATTCAAGGTACTTCAGATCAACCCTCGATCTTTTCGGTTTTCTGTGGTAAACAACAAAGTGGGGCATTTTATCTATAGACTCAAGGACCGCATTTGGCCGGATTTCATTTGCCACTTTCATCTATATAAGAAGGATTCTCCCAAGGTTTTATCCCACAATTTGGGCTGGCACGCAGATATACCTCTTTCTGATATTTCGGCGCGCCGACGTATGGCTATTAATCATGTTGGGGTCTTTTCTTTTGATTAAAGTGTTAACAAGTCTAGCAGAGTGGATATGACATTTTCGTGCAAATCAGTGGCTCAAACACATATGGATTTCTCCAACAAAAATGCTGCTGAGGCCTCTTCTTCATCACTTAGAATTTCGCTACCGTTCCCTCAAGAACACAGGCATGATCAAGCTCTCTCGGGATCCTCTTGCGCAATTCCCTCATCGAAACCTGACCATATCGCTTTGATGGAGCTCTTTATGTCAGAGGCTGATTTTGAGGAAAAACATTTGCCTAATTTCCTCCGACTGGGTGCATTTAATTGCCCGTTGAATATTCCTTACCCACCTTTACCGCGGTGTTTCCTCCGGTCGGCTTTCAAATATGCCCCCGAGTGTGATATTTGGCCACCTTCGCTCCAGGCCAAGCACAAGGCCGATTTGGCCCAAGCCCAATATACCTTGGAGGATATTATCAATCTCTCCACCAATTGGGCCTCTCTATGCTCACGTTGCCTCCAATGGGGACATATTAAAACTGGTTGCCATGCCAGACTGATTTGTATTAAGTGCTCGGCACCTGATCATAAGGCAATTCTTTGCCCCAAAACTGGTAAGTCCCCCAAATTTAATGATACAGTTTTGGAATATATCTCCCCCTCCATGGCAACCCAGCCTCCTGCCCCCCCGCTTAGCTCCTCGACCATGCGCCCAAGGCCCAGTGCCGGCGTCCGATGCACTGCCTGTGCCTTCTATGGCCACACGGCCCATTCCTGCCGAAAACGCCTCCGCGCCCTTAGGTGGAAATGGATTCCTAAATCACCGGTGCCTTCCATTACCACCTCGCTAGCCCACCCCTCTCACGCTCCACCTTCCGCCTCGGTTCTCCAACCGCCGCGCTCCTGCCCAGTCCCATCGCCACCACCGCCGCGCCTCTGCCCTGTCCCATCGACATTACCCCACTCTGACCAGAACCCACCACTCTGCTCCTCCCTCGCGACCATGGCCAACTACCCCCTCAACCCCGTCCCGTTCCTCCCCCCGGGCTTTGCCATTGAGCCGGGGCCGACGGACCGTGTGGTCCGTAGTGGCATGATAGTGGGGCCTATTCCGCCGCTCAACCATGACTTCTTGGCAATCGCTGAAGCGAGCGAATACGTTCCTCTTCATCGCCGGGCCTCCATTCGCACTGCCATTGTAGGTCAGCTCAACGCCTCTCAACTTTATACCACGGAAGTCAGCGATCATCCATTTGGTATTGGACTTTTTGGTTTTGTGGATTCTTTTATGCGGGACACTGCTATCAATACCCCCATTGAACTTGAGGATGAAGATCTGCTCATCACCTTCGTTCCTCACAATGAAGCGCTCAATCGGCGCATGACGACCTTTGGGCCTGAGGTTTGGCTGATGTTTTTTGGTTTCCCCTATGACTATCAGACAGACTATTACATCACCAAAGCTTTAGGTGGTTATGGATCTCTTGTTCACTGGTACAACCCCCGCCAAGACAGACGATTTATGCTGATCAAAGCCAGAGTTCTCCGCTTGCTCCTCATACCTAAAAGCTTTGTGGTTTGGCAATTGGGGGGAGCCAGAGACTGCTGGACAGTGCAGGTTACAATCCTCCGCAGCAATGACTGGAACGGGCTCCTGCCTGAGGTGCTGCCCGCTGGAGAAGAACCGCCGCCACCGGATGGTAATCCTCATCCCCAATTTGGACCAGAACTCACCGCCGAGCAGCTATATCAACAGCAAGTCCATAACTGGCTGGTTCAGAACTCAGCCCCCACTGGCCCGAACACCGGCGCCTACCCTGGTGGCAACATCAATGCCAATGCTGGCTGGGGAGTCTGGCCGGAGCCGCCAGCTCCGCCGCTACCTCCGCTCCCTCCACACCTGGTCAACTATCAGGCTTGGCTGGCTTCCCAGGGCCTGACTTTTCAAGATGGAATTGTACCTGACAACAATCTCATGGACAGCCCCACGCAAGCCTGGAATGACTCCTTCACTGTGTCTGATGATACCACCAGCTCTGACAATTCCGCAATGCTAATTGTGCCCCAACTTCACCACCCACCGTCGGATCACCCAATGCCAAACGACGAACTCACTATCTCAGTTACTCTGCATGATCGTGGGATACAGTTTGGACTGTCTTCTCAAGGCACAGACCTGCTCGCTCTACTGATTGGCAACCCAATTCCAAGACTGCGCCTGAACAATATCATTTTTGATGCTCTCCGTCCAGCACTTGCATCTATTGGCCCTTGGAGATCTGCTTTTGGCATCAGGCCAACCAACCTTCAAGTTTCTGTGTCGATGGCTCAATCTGCTGATAATAACCTCATCAGTTTTGGCAGCACACCTGCTTCCTCTGTGGTCCTCCAAGAACTGCCAATGGAGGAGGATATTCGCCCTCCCCAGCTTGAGGAGGATGCTCTACCCAACCTGGTGCATGACTCCATGGAGGTGAGTGATATTCAGCAAAGTTTGTCTGACCCTGATCCCCCCCAGTTGGACTCGACACCTCTTTCTTCAGACCATACTGTTGCTGCTCCGATGGAAATCTGTATTGCCACTACTGAACCCCAGCCCTCTGTGACAACCCGTGGCCGCCGTACAAAAACCACTATGGTGCCTATCTCCACTACTGAGGTTCGTCGCAGTACCCGCTCCACTAAGTATAAGGGCTTTAAAGTTCATATGCCATCTGACAGCCGCAAGCCTATGTCTAAAGTGAAGCCCAGGATCATACCTGCTATCGGCTCCTCTTCATCAACTCAGTCCATGCATGAAGATGTTGACATCCCGCCGCCAACACCACTTTCAACACTGCAGGAAATTGGAATATACCAATGTGTGATCCCAGCAGAGGAGTTGACTGAAGAAGCCCTTCTTGCAGATCCAACAACGGCCGAATCTACACCCGTCATGCAGCAGGCTGTGGCTCCTGATGCTGTCGCCGATGAAGCACCTACCTCTGCTTAAACTTCAAGAAGTTGTCTCATGTCTCTTTTGTGATCGTGGAATGTCCTCTCGTGGAACATTCGTGGGCTTAATACCGAACCTAAACACCTAGCGCTTCATAATGCGATCCTCTCTAGCGGATGCGCAGTTGTTTGCTTGCAAGAAACCAAAAAGACATCGTTTGATCTGGCGTTTATCAAGTCGTGCTGTCCACGACAGTTTGATCGTTTTGCTTTTGTTCCTTCGCGCGGTGCTTCAGGTGGCATCATCACCATCTGGAAGAGCTTGATGTTCACGGGCTCTGTTCTCATTTTAGAACCTTTTGCGCTAGTTATCAATTTTGTTAGCACGCAATCCCAACAAGCCTGGACGTTAGCTAATATCTATGGGCCCTGCTCGGGAGAGGAACGTACTACTTACACCAACTGGCTATATGATCTGGATTTACCAATAGCACAAGATTGGCTTTTTGTTGGTGATTTCAATTACATTCGTGCTCCGGACAACCGCAACAAACCGGGAGGTAATGCACAGGATATGTTCATATTTGACGATATCATTCGCACGCAAAACCTTTTGGAGCTACCAGTAAAAGGTCGAACCTACACCTGGAGTAACATGCAAGTCGACCCGCTGATAGTACAATTAGACTGGTTCTTCACGTCACTACACTGGACCCAATCTTATCCCAACACAATGGTAAAACCCCTAGGTAAATCTACCTCTGACCATATCCCTTGCGTTGTTTCTATTGAAACCAATATACCCCGCAGCAAAGTCTTCAGGTTTGAATCGTTCTGGATTTTACATCCTGGCTTCCTGGATGTGGTACGAACCTCTTGGAACAAGCCGGTCCACCTGACAAATGCAGCTTCCATCTTGTGTCTTAAACTCAGAAGGCTCAGGCACGCTCTCAAATCTTGGAGTAAAAACATTTCACGACTAAAGATTGCAATTGACAACTGCAACAACTTTTTAGCTCGTTTGGACGATCTTGAAAACAAGAGACCACTCTCTACACCTGAATTCAACTTCCGGGCCATACTCAAAAGGCACACTCTACGTTTACTTCAGTACCAGAAACTTTACTGGAAAAAAAGATGCACCATCAGCTGGGTTAAATTTGGCGACGAGAACACTAAATTTTTTCAAGCCGTGGCAACTGAACGGTATCGGCATAATAACATTGCCTGCTTAACTGATGCGGATGGCAATCAAGTTGATGACCATGTCAGCAAAGAGGCTCTGCTCTTCAATGCCTATAAAAATCGTCTTGGTACTATCTCCCCTGCTGATATGAAATTCGATTTGCCCGCTCTTATACAGCGCTCCAACAACTTGGACCATCTCACAGAACCCTTCTCACACAAATAAATTGATGATGTGATTAAAGCTATGCCGGCCGATAGGGCTCCTGGACCTGATGGATTCAGTGGAACTTTCCTCAAAAGTTGCTGGCCCGTGATCAAGCATGATTTTTACGCTCTCTGCTCCCAATTCCATGCAGGAAATCTTGATCTCACAAGCATTAACGATGGCCTTATTACCTTGATCCCTAAAGTTCAGTCTCCTACAACCGTCAATGATTTCAGACCGATAACTCTACTCAACTGCTGCCTGAAACTGCTCACCAAACTGTTGGCTGATCGATTACAAAAGGTAATTCTCAACCTTGTTCATCGTAACCAATATGGTTTTCTCAAAGGAAGAACCATCCAAGACTGCCTAGCTTGGGCCTTTCAGTATATTCACCAATGCCAAGCCTCCAAGGAAAAAATCATTCTTCTGAAGCTAGACTTTGCTAAATCTTTTGATACAATTGGGCACGATCCGATGATCAACATCATGCGTCACATGGGCTTTAACGAGCGATGGCTTAACTGGATACAATGCATTTTCTCAACTGGGCGATCCTCGGTCCTTCTTAATGGCGTGCAAGGCAGACAATTTCACTGTAAAAGTGGGGTACGCCAAGGTGATCCACTATCCCCCCTTCTTTTCGTCATCGCGGCCGACCTCCTGCAAGCTGCCATTAATCAAGCCTTCAGACAAGGTCGCATTCGCCTCCCCTTTCCTTGCCCTGGCCAAACAGATTACCCCGTTATTCAATACGCTGATGACACAATACTTGCCCTACCCGCATGCCCCACACAAGCAACAATGATCAAAAACATCCTATCTGACTACGCAACTTCCATTGGTCTCAAGATCAACTTTAACAAGTCCACCCTCATCCCTATAAATCTTGATGACAACTCCACTGCGGAACTTGCGGGCATCTTCGGCTGTTCAATTGGCACCATGCCTTTTACGTACCTTGGGCTACCCATGGGCACGACAAAACCCACGGTGCATGACCTAATGCCCCTTGTATGTAAAACGGAACGAAGACTCACTGCCACTATCTCCATGATGTCATACGGTGGAAGGCTATCTTGGTTAAATGCAACTGTCACCTCCGTCCTGATATATGCCATGTGCACAATCAAAATCAACTCCCAAATCCTGGAAATGCTGGATAAAATCAGACGCAAGTGTCTTTGGAACAAGATGACAGAACATGGTGAGAAATGCAATTCCTTGGCCGCATGGGACTTAGTTTGCAAGCCAAAGAAACACGGTGGTTTGGGAGTCCTCAATATCAAACTCCAAAATGAAGCATTACTCCTGAAGTTTCTCCATAAGTTTTATAACAAGCTTGATGTACCATGGGTACACCTTATTTGGGACTCCTACTACCAAGACAAAATCCCTCATGCTCTTGACTTAATGGGATCCTTCTGGTGGCGTGATATACTTAAACTTACACCTCTCTATCGTGGGATCTCCTGCTTTCAAGTGGTTGATGGTACGTCTGCCCTCTTATGGAAAGACCTTTGGCTACCAGACACACTAGAAAATTCACACCCTCGAGCCTTCTCCTTTGCCAGAGATGAAGACATATCTATCAGCAAATTCTTGGAGAGCACGACACTGCATGATACCTTCCACTTACCCCTCTCACCAGAAGATTTCGAAGAAGTTCAAGACCTGAAATGCTTGTCCACCCATATGAGCCCCTCCACCTCTGCCACGGATTTTTGGTACTACACCTGGGGAGCAGCTGACTTTAAAGCTGCTGATTATTACAAATTTTGCTTCAGACACACCCCAAAGTACCCAACCTTCCAACTACTGTGGCGATCCAAATGCACAATGAGAATAAAGGTTTTTGGCTGGCTCTTGTTAATCGATCGGCTTAATACAAGAAACATGCTCAAGAGAAGACACTATGACATTGGAGATGTCCTTGATTGCCTCCTTTGCGGTCATAACACCGAAGAAACGGTTAACCACATGATCTTCACGTGCCCATTCAGTAGAGCGTGCTGGGAAAAAGTTGATATCCATTGGCCCACGTCACAATCCAGACTTGACTTGCTTGATCAGACCAATAGGGGAGACTCTAGACCCCTCTTCATGGAAATCTTCCTTATAGCAGCGTGGAGCCTATGGAAAGAACGCAACAACAAACACTTCAGAAGAATCAACCCCAGTACCACGTCCTGGTTGACACGTTTCAAGGAGGACTTTAGCCTACTCCAGCACAGGGTAAAAGACTCTCAAAAGGCCTCTGTAATTGCCTATTGTAACTCTCTAAACTAGCTCTCTATACACCTACTTGTCTCACCCCTTAGCAAGCACCTCATTCAACTTGCCTGACACCTCATCCCCCCCCCTCTTTGAGGTAAAGGGACAGGGGCTGAAGTGCACATGCAGTTGCAATACCATATGTAACACAATTGTAACACCCCTGTATTTTTATATATACATACAGTAGGAGCCTCTCCTACTGTCATTTCCTCAAAAAAACATTGCCTATTTTAATTTATTCCAACATGGCGTGTCCTGCATATCATCTGTTCCTGCATAGACAACACTGAACATATATCCTAACGGTTTTACCGCTGGACCCATTAAATTGTTCTTACAATATATCAAACAAGCGCATACTTACATCAGAAATAACTTTATACCTGAGATCAAGTATGCTTGATATTCTTAATCCGGCGAATTTTGCCTTTTTGAAGGGAGTCTTTTAATAGACTCAACAATAATCCCTGGTCTTATATGAACTGCCGGCTTAAATCACGCTTGGCTTCTTGTTTTGTTTCTGCCTGATGATTGTTCCGGGTTATGATGAACACCGGATTAACCCACACTTTGTACTCATGCTGGTGCTCATGACCCAGACTTTTAACTTTGTAGATGTGTGGTCAATTTCTTGAATTGTCCCACTCCGGATTAAAGAACCATAACACATAAAGATCAGAAATGCAAATTTTTCAAATAAAACCGTGTAGTCGAGGCTTTTTACGAGCTGCCAGGCTCAAAGCGAGGTTCAGCCAATCAATGGAATGGACTTACCATCCAGAGGGCCGGTCGATGGATGTGGCCGAATCATCCATAAGAACCATGAGAAAATCTTTAGCCAATCACTAGGTGGCTGTCGCCTGTCCAGAGGGCCTCTATGGTTCCATGAAACCATAGGTAAAATTTTTAGCCAATCACTGGATGGCTGTCGCCTGTCCAGAGGGCCTCCATGGTTCCATGAAACCATGGGTAAATATAAGCCAATCATTGGATGGCTGTCGCCTGTACAGAGGGCCTCCATGGCTCCATGAAGCCATGGGTAAATATAAGCCAATCACTGGATGGCTGTCGCCTGTCCAGAGGGCCTCCATGGCTCCATGAAGCCATGGGTAAACATAAGCCAATCACTGGATGGCTGTCGCCTGTCCAGAGGGCCTCCATGGCTCCATGAAGCCATGGGTAAACATAAGGCAATCACTGGATGGCTGTCGCCTGTCCAGAGGGCCTCCATGGCTCCATGAAGCCATGGGTAAATATAAGCCAATCACTGGATGGCAGTCGCCTGTCCAGAGGGCCTCCATGGCTCCATGAAGCCATGGGTAAACATAAGCCAATCATTGGATGGCTGTCGCCTGTCCAGAGGGCCTCCATGGCTCCATGAAGCCATGGGTAAACATAAGCCAATCACTAGATGGCTGTCGCCTGTCCAGAGGGCCTCCATGGCTCCATGAAGCCATGGGTAAACATAAGCCAATCACTGGATGGCTGTCGCCTGTCCAGAGGGCCTCCATGGCTTCATGAAGCCATGGGTAAATCTTGAACCAATCACTGGATGGATTACCATCCAGAGGGTTTTCATGAAGCGTCCTCTTTGAGCCGGATGTGACCTTACGCTCTTCAGGGAGTTATCGCTTCTGAGTGCATATGTTCTGCAAAATCAGTTTAAACCGATCGATCTATTTGAAATATAACATATGGTAATACATGTATGGTTGTCCTCATAAGAAATTTGTATTGGAAAAAGGTTGAGCCCCCGGTTTACCGAGGTTGCCGGTTTATTCATTAATCATAATATATACATAGGATACAGTGGAGCTCATGGCTCAGGAATAGTAGGGCCGTAAGAGGGCGATGTTCCACGGCCTCTTTGTCTCCTCTTCTGATGTCTGTGAGTCCTTGTGTTCTCGAACGTCCACCAGGTAATATGAACCGTTGTGTAGATTCTTGCTGACCACAAAGGGCCCTTCCCAAGGTGGGGATAGCTTGTGCATATCTATTTGATCTTGGATGAGCCGGAGTACTAAGTCGCCCTCCTGGAACGTCCTTGTCTTGATCCGGCGGCTGTGATATCTGTGTAAATCTTGTTGATAGATCGCAGACCGTGCGGCTGCTATATCACGCTCTTCATCCAGCCGGTCCAAACTGTCTTGTCTCGCCTGTTCGTTGGCCGCTTCAACATAGGCTGTCACCCTTGGTGAATCATGATGGATATCGCTTGGAAGGACCTCTTCAGCACCATATACCATAAAGAAAGGTGTGTAACCCGTGGACCGGTTTGGTGTAGTGTTGATACTCCAAAGGACAGACGGTAACTCCTCGACCCAACATCTCGGGGTTCTTTGCAAGGGAGTCATAAGCCGGGGCTTGATACCTCGCAAAATCTCCTGGTTTGCTCTTTCAGCTTGACCATTGGTTTGAGGGTGGGCCATAGAAGATACGTCTAGGCGAATATGTTCTCGTTGACAAAATTCCTCCATCTCACCCTTAGATAAATTGGTGCCGTTATCTGTGATGATGCTGTGTGGAAAACCAAACCGGAAAATTACCTTTTTAATGAACTTGACCGCTGTGGCTGCATCACACTTGCGCACAGGTTATGCCTCAATCCACTTTGTAAACTTATCCACCGCCACAAGTAGATGAGTTTTCTGATCTTGGGATCGCTTAAAAGGTCCAACCATATCAAGCCCCCAAGTCGCAAACGGCCAGGTTATTGGTATCATCCGGAGCTCCTGTGCCGGAACAAGAGCACGTCGCGAAAACTTCTGACAAGCATCACACTTCCGGACTAGATCCGCCGCATCAGCATGAGCTGTTAACCAATAGAAACCATGTCGAAAATCTTTAGCCACCAATGATTTTGAACCGGCATGATGACCACAATCCCCTTCATGGATCTCGCGAAGAATCTCACAACCTTCCTCAGCCGATACACACCGCTGAAATGCTCCAGAGACACTGCGATGATGAAGCTCTCCGTTTGCGATTGTCATGGACTTAGAACGCTGGACTATCTGTCGTGCCTCTATCTCATCGTCCGGTAACTCTCCTCGGCTCAGATATGCCAAATAGGGCAGCGTCCAATCCGGGGTAACATGAAGTGCTGCAACTAGCTGTGCCTCCGGATCAGGAACAGCTAGGTCTTCCTCTGATGGTACTTGTACTGATGGACTATGCAGCTCATCCAAAAAAGTATTTGGTGGTACCGGTTGATACGTCCAAAACGTATCTATAATTTCTGCTTGCTCCATGCCACTTTTGGGTAATATTGCTATGATATTCATACACTTCCATACACTTTTGTTCATATTTGGACTAACTTACTAATCCAGTGCACCCCAGTGCCAGTTTCTGTTTTCGGCTGTTTTTGTATTTCAGGTTTTCACGTTTCGAGAACTGCCCAGAAAAATCCAGAAAAATTATATAAAAAATCAGCGAACCGGAAACAACATTGCGTCTGAAGGGCAACCTGGGGGGGCCACACGGGCTCCAGGCGCCCTGTGGGCGCCCCCCCTGGGCCGCGCCGGGGGGGCGCATGGGCCCCCCCGAGACTCCCCCGGTGCCCTACTTTGGCATATATTTAAAGGACCCTCCGAAACCCTCAGAACAGGAACTCTTTTCGCGATCCCATCTCTGTTCCGCCGCCGCCGCCGCTTCCAAGATAGGGAGCACCAGGAGAACTCTTCCCGGCACCCTGCCGGAGGGGAGGATCACCACCGGGAGCTTCTCCACCACCATGGACGCCTCCCGGATGACTCATGAGTAGTCTCCCTTGGACCATGAGTCCATGACCAGTAGCTATGTGATGTTCTCCTCCCGTTCTTGTGCTTCACTAATTAGTCCTCGTGAGCTGCCCTACATGATCGAGGCACCTATGTAATCCTTATGCTGTTGCTATGTTGAGTTTGCTGGGATCCGATGGATTATGAGATTATGTTCAGATTGATCTTGAGTAATATATCTGATTCACCTCTTTTATATTTTAGTTCATAAGTAATTCTTGCATGTTCTCCATTGTTATTTATTGCTTTGGCCGAGTAATAGGTAGTGACTCCAAGAGGGAACGTTATGCTCGATTGTGGGTTCATGCCCCTCGATGACTAGCTTGAGTGACAGAAACATGAGTCTAGGGGATGTGCTGTTGCCACAAGGGGGAAAACAACGGTGCTTGTGCCCGCGGGTGCAAGGATTGTTTACTTTACGCAAAGTTCTTTTAATGCAGTTGTCTGTTGCATTGAGTTTACACTATGGGTGGGACTCGCAACTTAATACCAGCGAGATGTTCTGGATAGATATCTCAAGGTGGATGATTAGTAGTAGATATTGATGGATTTCGGTCTACTTACTTTGGCGTACCGCCCATGCTTTGAACCTCAACCTTTCTTGCAATGTAGTCAGCATTGGTTTGCGTTCGTGGTCCTGTCAATTGCCCAGCTGTAATTTGTTTACCTCACATAGCTGTTTTATCGTCTTTTGGGAGAGAGACATCACTAGTGAACATCATGAGACTCCGGTCCATATTACCATCATTGATCACCTCCACTATTTACTTTTCGTTATTTACCTACTATCGCAAAAACTATCTATCACTACTATCATTGCTTTTAACCCTTTGTGAACTACAAGGCCGGAGAGATTGACAACCTCTCTGTACTCGTTGGGAGCAAAGTTATTTGTATCTGTGTGCAGGTCCACATTGGTTGCTACTAATCTAGCGCCGTAGCAATTGACACCTACTTGTTGAACCTAGGAGTCTCTGGGGAATCGATCCTTGGCATCTTTGCTAGGGGAAAACACTTCTACTTACTGCATCTTACACCTTCCACTTAGGGTAACCAACGAGGGGTTCGAGGCCCATCAAGGAGTATTTTCTGGCGCCGTTGCCGGGGACTCCACTCTTCAGGATAGGGGA
Source organism: Secale cereale (assembly GCA_902687465.1). Lineage (NCBI taxonomy): Eukaryota > Viridiplantae > Streptophyta > Magnoliopsida > Poales > Poaceae > Secale > Secale cereale. Next base: position 840,957,055 of record LR738710.1, read on the forward strand.
GTTGCATGCTATCTTTTACCTTTGCTTTTTAGTCTTGTTAGTTTACCTTTAATTTTTGCTTTAGTTCCTTTTATCGAAAATCACAAAAATAGTTATCTTGCTTGCTTGCTACTATGGGTTCCACCGAGAACACCAAGTTGTGTGACTTCACTAGTCACAACAACGATGACTTTATCAGCACACCTATCACTACACCTGCCACTTCAGCACCTTCATATGAAATTAAACTTGCTTTACTTAACTTAGTCATGAGAGAACAATTCTCCGGTGCTGGAGATGATGCTGCTTTACACTTGAACAACTTTGTTGAACTTTGTGATATGCAAAAGTACCAAGAAATAGATGGTAATATTGTTAAGCTTAAGCTTTTTCCTTTCTCCTTGAGAGGAGGAGCTAAAATTTGGTTTCAGTCTTTGCCTAGAAATAGCATAGATTCTTGGGACAAGTGCAAAGATGCTTTTATCGGAAAATACTATCCACCTGCTAAAATTATCCAACTTAGAAGTAACATCATGAATTTTAAACAATTGGATAATGAACACGTTGCCCAAGCTTGGGAACGTATGAAGTCTCTTATCAAGAACTGCCCTACTCATGGTTTGACTACTTGGATGGTTATCCAAACTTTTTATGCAGGCTTGAACTTTACCTCGCGGAACTTGTTAGACTCGGCCGCGGGAGGAACTTTTATGTCAACTACACTTGGTGCTGCCACAAAGCTTCTCGATGAGATGATGGCTAACTACTCCCAATGGCACACCGAACGCGCTCCAACAGGTAGGAAGGTAAACTCTGTCGAGGAGATTTCCTCCCTCAATGAAAAAGTTGACTTGATCATGTCTCTACTTTCCAAGCAATCTACTGTTGATCCTCGTGATGTTCCCTTAAATTCTTTGATTGCTCAAGAACAAGTAGATGTTAACTTTATCTCTAGAAATAATTTTAACAACAATGCTTATAGGAGTAACTTTGGTAACAATTCTAGACCGTTCCCCTCTAACTCTTATGGGAATAACAATGCTTATCCTAGTACCAAGAACTCCAATACTGAACTAGAGACCATGCTTAGAGATTTCATCACTACCCAAAAAGCCTTTAATAAGAATGTAGAAGAGAAACTACATAAACTAGATGATCTTTCTTTTAAGGTAGACCACTTAGCCAATGAGGTAAAATTGCTAAAAATTGAAACTTCTCCTCTTAAGGAGAGGGAAGTCATCCCTATTAATGCTACTCAAGTGCAAATTAATGAAAACATTAGGATGATGGCTAAGCTAAAAGAAAGATGGGCTAGAGAAAGGGAGGAAGAGGAAAGAATTAAGAGCCTTCCTACCCACCACACTGTTGCTACTATCCAAGTTGTTGAGGATGTTCAAACTCTTAGCACCCAATGTACTCCTGGTCCCAATGGACCTATTAATGGTGATGCTATGACTATAGAAGCTACCAAACAAGTGAACCTTAAGGACACCACTACCACTTTACTTGATGCTCGTGACCTTGATTTTGATAATTGCACTCTTACCGAAGTTCTTGATTTCCTTCAAAAGATGTCTAGAGATCCCCGCACTAGCACGCTTAACCTTGCCTTCACAAAGCATATCACTAATGCTCTCATCAAAGCTAGGGAGGAGAAACTTAGAGTAGAAGCCTCCATACCTAGAAAGCTAGAAGATGGTTGGGATCCTATGATAAAAATTAAATTGAATGACTTCTCTTGTTATGCATTATGTGATGTTGGTGCTAGTACCTCTGTTATGCCCAAAAGAATATATGATATGCTTAAATTGAAACCTTATGATTCTTGTTCTTTTGGTGTTCGTCTCGTTGATTCTTCCATAACTTTGGGGAGGATCAACGATATTCTTATTGTTGTCAATGATAATTATGTGCCCGTTGATTTTACTATTATGGATATTGAATGTGATCCTTCATGTCCAATTATTTTGGGACGTCCCTTTTTGCGCACCGTTGGTACTGTCATTGACATGAAAGAGGGTAATATAAAATTTCAGTTTCCTCTCAAGAAAGGGATGGAACACTTCCCTCGTAAGAAGGTCAAGTTACCTTTTGAGTCCGTTGTACGGGCTAGTTATTCTTTTACTCTTGATAAAACTTGATCTATGCATTATGCCTAGCTTAAAGGCATAAAAGAAAGCGCTTTTGGGAGGCAGCCCACATGAATAAATTTTTTGCTTTTGTTGTGTCTTGATGTTGTTTACTGCTGTAGCATCATCATTGTATCTGTGCTTTTCATATTTGTGCCAAGTATAGCCTCCGATTGCTAGAAAGTTCAAAAGTTGTGAGGTGCTGTCCAGGAAACAGATTCTGTCCTTGGATAGAAAAATTCGTATAAAATCACCAGATCATCTTTTTGGTCTGAATTTTTTTCGACAGCGTTCTTTATATAATTTTCTTTTGTGCGTCAGTTCTGAGTTTTTTGATTTGAGTTGCAGAAGTATCCCGAACAGATCAATTACTGCCTGCTGTTCTGTTTTTCACAGATTCTGTCCTGTTTTGCCTTACCTTCACTTTGCAAATTAAGAACTTGTTTTTTCTTTGCAAAAACCTTTTGGCAATCTTGAGAAATAGTAGAACTTCAAGAATATCCTTATTTCTAGCAAGGTATAATTATTTTATTAAGGGTACTAACCTCGCTAATCAGATTATGATGAGTTATGTATGAAGGGAGTTTTCAAGTGTGCGAGGGAAGATGATAAAAAGATTCAGGAGTGTCAAGCGCTCAAGCTTGGTGATGCCCCCGTGCACCCCCATGAAATATTCAAGGAGACTCAAGCGTCTAAGCTTGGGGATGCCCCCGTGTATCCCCTTCTCCATCAACACTATCAGTTCGTCTTTCGTTTCGCTATATTTTTATCACTTCATGCGTTATGTGCTATGCTTGGAGCGTCTTGCTTTTAGTTTTCTTTTTAGTTTTTCATAACGAGTCGGAACCCAGCATTCCTTTATGTGGGAGAGAAACACGCTCCACTTCTACCTAGAACATTACATAGAATTTTCATGTCTATCTATGATGTGTGTGTTCTTTGTCTTTTAATAGCTACTATCATACTCTGCTCTTAGTATTCATGCTTATCTTTTCAAAGAGCTTTTGTTTAGTTGGTTGCTTGAACTCTCTTTAATTACCATGCTCACCTTATTAAGAGAGTTTGCTTCCGTTGCATGGGTTAATGTGTCTATGATAAAGATGCTACTTTCATGATGGTGCTTAGTAGTTCAGGTTTTCTTATGGTTAATCTCAAATAGCTGGGGGGTTCCCAATGTGTTATTGGAGTACCAACTTGGTTTGTTTGCCTATGATGTGGTATGGTTTAGTAATATCTTCCTTCGAGAATTTATTCTGATTGACTTGGCGTATGCTCACGCATATTAAAGACTGTAAAGAAAGTCTGTCAAGCCTTGATGATCTTTTATTTCTAAGTAGCGATATAACTACCATGCCTGATTCAATATTGCTTTGTCGCTCTACATGATTATGACCGTCATTGCTCTCTTAGTTGGTCGCTCCCTGTCTTTTGCTAACCTCCACCTGTACTAAGCAAACTAACCATGCAATACATAGCTCATGGGAAAGTAGCCTAAAAACTATTGTGGTAAAGAATATGTTGCTTATGTATCTTATTTCTTATAAGTTGCTTGCTGAGCGGTAACCATGTTTCTGGGGACGCCATCAACTGTCACACTTTTGTTGAATATCATGTGAGTTGCTATGCATGTTCGTCTTGTCTGAAGTAAGGGTGATTTACCGTGGGTTGAATTAATATGCATATTGTTATAAAAGAACATTGGGCCGCCAACCAAAGCCATGCATCAGTGTGGAAGTTTTAGCTTGGACCTTAATCCTCAATCTCTTATGAGAATATGCTTATGCATTAAAGAGGAGTCCATCATCTATTTTCTATGTTGTCCCGGTATGGATGTCATCAAGTTGAGATCTATCAAAAACGAGAAATCAAATGCGATCTATCTCCTTGGACCTTTGTACAGGTGGCATAGAGGTACCCCTTTGTGACACTTGGTTAAAACATATGTAATGCAATGATAACCCATGGGGATCCGAGCTAATTAGGACAAGGAGCGAGCACTATTAGTATTCGATACATGAGGCTTGCAACTTATAGGATGTTTTATGCATGACACATATGAAGTACTACTACCATTGACACAATTGCTTCCATGTTTTCAAAATAAAAAGCTTTAGCACTTAACCTTTCTTTTACCTTTATGTTGAAGCACCAACTACTGAGAGCATGATTGTCATTCTGAGTGTAATGTGCATTCTCCCAAAGTAGCATTGTCTTTTGCATGATTGTGATATCGTTTATTCTGAAATGATTGTATCTAGTCATCACTTAAACCTTGAAGGTGCCCTTGCATTTATGTTTTGCATCACTAAAGGGGGCAAGCTAGATATCACTTTATCATATTTACACATCATGTTCATTGCAAATCTTTTTGATGTTTCAGTTTCATGTTGTAAAACTTTCAGTCATTTGTGATTTTCTCTTGAGGCAACTTAATTACTTTAGAATCATTGTCTCAGTAAGCTTTTGTCATATGACTACGAGAAAGTCCTATATGGTTAATAGCATGTCACCACAGAAATTATTCTTGTTATCATTTACCTACTCGAGGACGAGCAGGAATTAAGCTTGGGGATGTTGATACGTCCAAAACGTATCTATAATTTCTGCTTGCTCCATGCCACTTTTGGGTGATATTGCTATGATATTCATACACTTCCATACACTTTTGATCATATTTGGACTAACTTACTAATCCAGTGCACCCCAGTGCCAGTTTCTGTTTTCGGCTGTTTTTGTATTTCAGGTTTTCACGTTTCGAGAACTGCCCAGAAAAATCCAGAAAAATTATATAAAAAATCGGCGAACCGGAAACAACACTGCGTCCGAAGGGCAACCTGGGGGGGCCACAGGGGCTCCAGGCGCCCTGTGGGCGCCCCCCCCCTGGGCCGCACCGGGGGGGCGCCTGGGCCCCCCGAGACTCCCCCGGTGCCCTACTTTGGCATATATTTAAAGGACCCTCCGAAACCCTCAGAACAGGAACTCTTTTCGCGATCCCATCTCTGTTCCGCCGACGCCACCGCTTCCAAGATAGGGAGCAGCAGGAGAACTCTTCCCGGCACCCTGCCGGAGGGGAGGATCACCACCGGGAGCTTCTCCACCACCATGGACGCCTCCCGGATGACTCGTGAGTAGTCTCCCTTGGACCATGAGTCCATGACCAGTAGCTATGTGATGTTCTCCTCCCGTTCTTGTGCTTCACTAATTAGTCCTCGTGAGCTGCCCTACATGATCGAGGCACCTATGTAATCCTTATGCTGTTGCTATGTTGAGTTTGCTGGGATCCGATGGATTATGAGATTATGTTCAGATTGATCTTGAGTAATATATCTGATTCACCTCTTTTATATTTTAGTTCATAAGTAATTCTTGCATGTTCTCCGTTGTTATTTATTGCTTTGGCCGAGTAATAGGTAGTGACTCCAAGAGGGAACGTTATGCTCGATTGTGGGTTCATGCCCCTCGATGACTAGCTTGAGTGACAGAAACATGAGTCTAGGGGATGTGTTGTTGCCACAAGGGGGAAAACAACGGTGCTTGTGCCCGCGGGTGCAAGGATTGTTTACTTTACGCAAAGTTCTTTTAATGCAGTTGTCTGTTGCATTGAGTTTACACTATGGGTGGGACTCGCAACTTAATACCAGCGAGATGTTCTGGATAGATATCTCAAGGTGGATGATTAGTAGTAGATATTGATGGATTTTGGTCTACTTACTTTGGCGTACCGCCCATTCTTTGAACCTCAACCTTTCTTGCAATGTAGTCAGCATTGGTTTGCGTTCGTGGTCCTGTCAATTGCCCAGCTGTAATTTGTTTACCTCACATAGCTGTTTTATCGTCTTTTGGGAGAGAGACATCACTAGTGAACATCATGAGACTCCGGTCCATATTACCATCATTGATCACATCCACTATTTACTTATTGTTATTTACCTACTATCGCAAAAACTATCTATCACTACTATCATTGCTTTTAACCCTTTGTGAACTACAAGGCCGGAGAGATTGACAACCTCTCTGTACTCGTTGGGAGCAAAGTTATTTGTATCTGTGTGCAGGTCCACGTTGGTTGCTACTAATCTAGCGCCGTAGCAATTGACACCTACTTGTTGAACCTAGGAGTCTCTGGGGAATCGATCCTTGGCATCTTTGCTAGGGGAAAACACTTCTACTTACTGCATCTTACACCTTCCACTTGGGGTAACCAACGAGGGGTTCGAGGCCCATCACCGGTTTACGTTGAGAACCCAGCCGGCTTAAGGCATCACCCGCTTCATTCTTTCGCCGGTCTATGTGGTCCACTTGATACCCTTTGAAATATCCAGCCACTTCTTCCACTTCTCGTCTGTAAGCCGCCATGAGAGGATCCCTTGAATCCCACTTGCCTGAAACTTGCTGTGCCACTAAATCTGAATCGCCGAAGCACTTGACCAGGCTCAAGTTCATCTCCTTTGCCATCCACAAGCCATGAAGTAACGCTTCATATTCCGCTGCATTATTAGTACAAGGAAACAATAAACGGAGGACGTAACAAAACTTATCACCTCGCGGCGAAGTTAAGACAACTCCAGCCCCCGAGCCTTCTAACTGTCTTGAACCGTCAAAGTGAATCGTCCAGTATGTCAAATCCGGCTTCTCCTCGGGTGTTTGTAATTCTGTCCAATCATTGATGAAATACACCAATGCCTGAGATTTTATAGCGGTCCGTGGCACATATTTCAACTCATGCGGGCTGATCTCGATGGCCCACTTCGCCACTCTACCTGTAGCTTCCCTGTTCTGGATTATGTCCCCCAACGGTGCTGAACTAACCACAGTTATTGGATGACCTTGGAAATAGTGCTTCAACTTCCGGTTTGCCATAAACACACCATACACCAGCTTCTGCCAATGTGGGTACCTCTGCTTGGACTCAATGAGTACTTCACTCACGTAATAAACCGGACGCTAAACCGGGTATTCCTTTCCGGCTTCTTTGCGTTCAACCACAATTGCCACACTAACTGTGTCGGGGGAAACTGTCCGCCACGAACACCTATGGGACCGGAGCCCCTTGTTTGTGCGGTACGAGGGCGGAGGGAGCACAAAGAGCGGATCGTAGCGAGCACGCGAGCAGTTTTACCCAGGTTCGGGCCGCGGTAGACGCGTAAAACCCTACTCCTACTTGGTTGTGTATTGAGTTTGAGCGCTCGGGAGCTTGAAGAAGCAGCTACACCAAGCGCGAGAGTGATCTAGGTTCCGAACCCCCTCCACGTTGTGCATGGGCCTCCTTTTATAGTGCAAGGGGTCACCGACAGGTGTCAACGTAGGAGAAAGGGGTAAAAATGTAAAAGAGGTGGTAGTTGCAACAGTGCAGGAACAGTGGAGCTACAGTGCGGAACAGTGGTCTATACCTACTTTAACAGTGGGGGACAAGGGCATTTAATGCCCGTCGCCGTCGACCCCAAAAGCTCCCGCCCTGGCGTCTCCGTCTGCCACGGCGATGGATCCATCACCGTGGAGTGCCATCGTGTACCCCAAGCTGCACAGCCATCCGCCACGCGTCCCTGGATAGGCCCCAGGGCGACGCGTGGGCCGATGAGCTGGAGCGTGGGCACACAGCGCAGCCTTCCCGGCAAGCACCTTGACGGGGCCTTGATCTTGCCGGGCCCGGGAGTTTGCCGCTCCCCGGGCCCTTGCCGGGGCGCATATAGCGCCGAGGCGTGTCTTCTAATCTTCCTGGCAAGCTCCTCTTGCCAGGGTCTCGTGTTAGTGGGGCAGTCTTGAGCCTGGTACGGCCCTCCCGGCAAGCTCCTCTTGCCGGGGTCTCGGTCTTATGTCTTGTATACTTTGTTTTTGAATGGTTTAATAGGGCGCAGGAAGGTCTCCGGCGAGCACGCAGTAAACCCTGCCGCGGGAAGCTGCAACTGCCCATGCACCAGTTGGGGTACTGAGGTACCCCTACCTTAGTACACCGACAGGAGCCCCCGGGCCTGGGCCACACACGGTGCCGAGCGCTGTTGGGCCAGGCCCAAAACAGTGCACGGGCACCCGCGGCCCGCGGCGCGCCGAATCCACTTCCGTATCCGCCGCACCCCACTGCAACGGCACGCGTCGATTGCGGCGCCGTGGGATGGGACGTGCCCACGATCTCTTAATGGAAAGGGCGAAACGCCCCCCACTCCCCCATAAAAGCAGAGGAAGCGGGCGCGGTTCCCCTCCTTGCGCTTTCATTGCATCGTCTTCCTCCTCCAAAGATTCTCTCTTGCGCTCTGCCTCCACATCTCCGCCGCCGCCGAGCTCTTCGTTCCCCTCCTTCCGCCGCGTCCGCCATGGCCCCAAAGACCGACAAGGCGAAGGCGGAGAAGTCCAAGAGAGAGAAGTCGGAGCAAGCGGCGAAGCTCATCGCGTACCGGAAGAAGCACCTCGTCTTCCCGCCGAAGCTCGGCGTGCGGGAGCTCTGGAACAAGTATTACTTGTTCTGGGCCAAGGAAACCACCGCGCATCCCCGCACGCGAGCATATCCGGCCGCCGCCAAGGACAGCTATCCCGGCGGGTACTACTTCTTCGCAGCCTTTTTTCACTGTGGTCTCTGCCCTCCTTTCTCAAACTTCTTCTGCGACATTATGAACACATACGGCCTCCATCTGCTTGACTTCACCCCCAACGCCATCCTCACCATGGCGGTTTTCGCACATATGTGCGAAAACTTCATAGGAGTACACCCAAACGTAGCCCTCTTTAGGCACTTCTTCACTCCTAGAGCCGAGGCCGATGCCCCCCTCTCCGGAGGAATTTCTTGGGTTTTCCGTCTGAATAAAAAGGGAGCGTACTTGCCGGGGGAGCTCCGCGGCAAGTGGGAGGAATGGCGAGCGGAGTAGTGCTGGATCGTTGAAGACCAGCCGCAAGCCTTCACCGCGCCGCGCACAACGCCCATCGTGCGCGGCAGGGACTGGAGTGAGCTAGATTCTGACGACATCAAGCTCGACATCGCCCTCGTCCGGATTCTTCGTCTTCGGATGGCCAAGTTGTCAGTTGCAGAGGTGGGCGCAGATTTCCTCCGCCGGCGCATCGCCCCTCTCCAAGACCGGAAGAGGTCAGCCTGGGAGTACGGCGGCCCGGCAGACATAATGAGGCTGCGCCCCGGGCTCAACTTCAACTTCACCACGCTGGAGCTGAAGGGGATGGTCCGGGAACTCTTCAAGTACGACCCGGCACACCCTGAGTGGTTCAGGCCTCCCCGGGAAGTGGTGCCGCTCTGCAACAACATCGTTCGGGACCGGATCCTCGCCATGATGCCCATGTGTGACTCGCACGGCGTGGACCGCACATGGATCGCTCCGAAGCCCATCGACGTTCTCAACTTCTACGACAACCTCGCAGAGGTGGCGAAGAACAAGAACGACCTCAAGGAGCACACGCGGGACACCACCGACCAGGAGATTGCCTATATGGCTTCTCGGGCTGAAGAGGCCGCCGCAGCCGCGGCGGCAGGAATTTTTGGATACTCGCCGGAAGAGGCGGAAGTTGCGGATGCGACCGCCCAGGCGGAGGAGGCGGAGATCCGCAGGTTGCTGCAGCTCCCTCCCGACGCGCTCGCCGGGGTGCCCTCGCTGAGGCACTCCGGGATCCACGGGATCGTGGCCGAGGCCGCGGCAATGGAGGGTACCGCCGGGGGGAGCAGAGGCGCCGCGAGGGGCGGAGGCGCCAAGGGAAAGGGGGCCGCAGCGCAGGACGCTGGGCCTAGTGAGCCGGCCGGGGAAGAGGAGGAGGAGGAGGCCGAGGACTCTGGCAGATCCACGGAGCTCTACGCCGACGACCTCTCCTCGTCGGAGAGCTCCCCGCCCCCGGCAAGTCCAAGGCAGTCCCCGGCGAAGCGTCTCCGCAAGGCGGCGACGGGGGAGAGGGCGCAGGCGCCCCGGCAACAGCCAGCTCGCCGGGCAGCTCCCCGGGGGAGCCAAGCCGCGCCAAGGCCGTCCGGCGCACCAGCCACAGCGGAGGCGGCCCGTGCGCGGACCACGACGGAGGTGCCTCGCAGGCCGGCGGCGAGCCGGCAGGGGTCTTCTCGGAGCGGAGCAGCGGCTCCGCCCGCTCCTCGGGCGCCGGCTACCACGGGGGCTGGGTCTTCGCAGCCCCCAGCCCCGGTGAACACCAAGCGCGCGAGGGAGTCTTCGTCTTCCGCTCCTCGCGCCGACGCGCCCACGGTGGAGTATAATTTCTCCGCCCTGAGCGAGGACGACGAGGAGGACCAGGAGTAAGGATCCAAGACCTTACATCTTCTTGATTTTTGTCTTGTTTTTTTGTTGATGCTGACTCTGTTCATTGCTCTGATTTCAGGACCCTGGCCCATCGCGCGGCGAAGAAGGCCAAGGCGCCCGAGGTCGAGGTCGCGGAAGACTCAGCAGCTGCGGCAACAGGGGGTGTGCCGGAGCCGAGCCTGCCGGACCCGAGCGCTGCTCCGAGGAGCAGCCCCCAGCGCAGCCCGCAGCGCAGCCCCCAGCGTAAGTCTGGGGTTTACTCTTTTCGCTTGTCGGGGTACGCCTGAGGATTTGGTCTTGTCTTCATATCTTGATGTTTCTTGTCTTGTTCTGTGCAGAGGTGGAGCCACAGCGGGAAGAGCGCCCGGAGACCGTCGTAGAGGAGCCGCGGGCCCCGCCGTCCCCGCCAAGGCAGAACTCTCCGGCAAGGGAGAGTGCTCCGCCAAGGGTGGGTACTCCGCCAAGGCAGAGTACCCCGCCAAGGGCGAGCAGCCCGGCGAGGGTGGCCACTCCGCCAAGGCCGAGCTCCCCGGCGAGGGAGCCCGCCGCCGAGGACGTCCGCCAAGGTAGGTTCTGTGACTTGTCTTCTTGGCTTGCCTCTTTTTGGATATTTGCTTGAATCTTGAACTTCTTTTTCTTCTTCTTCTTTTTAGATCTTCCTCCTCCTGAGCCCATGGAGACGGAGGTTATCAACCTCGAGGAGGAGGGCGCGCAGGGCGGCGGCGGCGACGCTCCTGTCGTCGAGGAGATGGCCGAGGCCGCCGAGCCGGCCGCGCAGGAGACCCCCCTGGCTGCGGACGCAGCGGCTGGGGAGGGGGACGGCGACCGCACCGCCGGCCCGGAGGCGGCGGGAGCATCGGATGCTGCACCGGCCACCGGCCCCTCCGCCAGCAAGGAGCAGGGGTACTATCTTGAGGCCCCCAACGGCGTCTTCATCCAGATGCCTTGGGGGTCTTCATCACGAGCTCCCGCGGAGGGCGAGGCGTTCGACGGAGAAGTCCTCGCCTCCGCAGGCCTGAAGATCGTCGAGGCGCCCGGCGGGAGTGAGGGGCCCGAGGAGGAGAGGTTGCTCCACCAGCTCCTGGCCCTTTACCGGGCCAGGCAGGCGAAGCTCGCCTCCCGGGAGGCCCTTGCCGCCAAGGCCGCCGCGGAAATGGAGAAGCGTGCGGCGGAGCTCAGCGCCGCCAACCAGGCGGCCCTCCGCGAGGTGGCGGAGGAGCGCGAGCGTCTCGCCGGCGAGTACCAGGAGTGGGTGCTCGAGAAGGCTGACGCTGAGGAACAGCAGCGGCTCGCCGGGGTGGAGCTGTCCCGGCGAGAGGGAGAGCTCGCGCAGCGGAAGGTCGAGCTCGACTCCCATGAGGAGGACCTTGCCGCTCGCGAGGCCGCCCTTGGCGGGGAATTGAAGGAGGCGAAAGCTGCCGCGGTTGCCGCGGAAGACGCCAAGAAGGAGCTCGCCGCCAAGGTTGAGCAGCTGGAGAAGGCGCTGAAGGTGAGCGCAGAGAAGGTTGCCGCGCTCATCTTGGAGCGCGAGAAGGACGCTCACACAAACTCCGAGCTTCAGGTGAGTCTCTCCAAGAGGGGCGACGAGTTGAAGGCCGCCAAGGACTCCATCGAGGACTTGGAACTGAAGGTCACCACTCTGAAGGATTCGCTCGACGCTGCCCGGGCTCAGGAGAACAAGCTGAAGGAGGAGCTCCGCAAGGAGCGGACCTTGGTGGACAGCGTCAACAAGGCATCCGAGCTCTTCCGCCAGACCATCGAGGTATGGACCGAAGACCTAGTTTCTTCTGCGTCCAACATTGACCAAGAGCTGCTGGCGCTGAAGGTCGAACACCTCATCTACTCGCCGGATCCGGATCTCCCGCACAGCGCCAAGCTCAGCCTCTTCTTCAGAGGGATCGCGCCGGCCCTTGCAGGTCTCCGGAACCGCATCCCCGCGCAGCTGGCCGAGGAGTCGCGCCTGCTCTGCGCGGGAACTCTGGAGCGGGTGCTGACGAAGATCGTGTACCGCAACCCGGGGATCAATCTCACCAACGTTCTTCGCAGCTTGCCGGGTGATGCAGACATGGAGGCCCTGAAGGAGCAGGTCGCCCACATCATCGCCAAGGTGGCTAAGCTTGGCAGGAAGGAGGGCGACCGCGTAGACTAGGGCTCCGTTATCTTTATCTTTTTGTTGCTGCACATTATGTCATGAACTCATTAGTCCATCGTGACAAGTTATCCTTTGTAAGATATTTACTTTATTTTGATCAATCAGTGCAATGTTATCTTCCTTGTCTTAATCCTTGACTTTGTATGTTTTTCACCCTACGCTCCCGGGAAGCTTGCCGGTAAGGAGCCTTTGCCGCGAGCGCTGAGTGCTGGACTCGGAGCAGCCTGCTGGCCAAGGTCCTCGCCGGCAAGCAACCTTGCCGCAGCTAGTCGCAACGCACTTATCTTGCTGAGTGTACTCGGAAACGAAGCAAGGGCGCGACACTTGTCGCAGCTCACTTAAATCGTTGAGTGAGCTCGAAAACAAGATAAGGGTGCGGCAAGCTACGGGTAGGTTCCTCCGCGCACAGGTTTTCCATACAAAATGTGATCGTTCAAGGAAGACAACTAAAATTTAAAATTTGAACTGGTCAAATTCTAACAACTTATCTTTCATATGTTGTTTGCTTATATTGCTTGCTCTCCGGTAAGACTTCTCTTTCTTGAACAGCACTCGGTTCCTCCTCCACCTCCTTCCCCCCCCGGCAAACTTGTGCGCGAGGAACGTTCCTTCTGCTTAAGAGGAAAGAAAAGGGAGAGGGAAACAAGCATATGGCCTTTCGGCGTGCTAATGCTTACCGTATACTTGAGTGTTGCACCAAATGCTAAACAGAACATGCAAATAGCAAAGAAAAGCATGCAAAAGGCGATCGGTGCGAAAAACACAAAAACTTTACTGATGCACGGGGTCTGCGCCCGGCTTTGTACAAAGGGTTACATGCAACAGCGGCAAAGCTTGTACAAAAGGTGGTTGCCGGAGCGGATCACGGCAACCGCGCCTTAGGGGTGAAACTTGCGAAGATGCTCTATGTTCCAGGAGTTGCTCACCGGTAAGCCTTCTTCGGTCTCGAGGCGGACAGCGCTGGGCCTCGTAACTTGTCTCACCCGATAAGGGCCTTCCCACTTCGGCGTCAACTTGTTGGAATTCTTGGCAGACTGAACGCGCCGAAGAACAAGGTCGCCTTCCTCGAGACTCCTGGCCTTGACTTTGCGGCTATGGTAGCGGCGCAAAGCTTGCTGGGGCGAGGCTTGTCGGGAACGCTTGCTTCAACTGTACAAGCCCGAGGACTTGCAGGAGCAAACTGTTCCTCAGCGTTCTGGTTGTTGATCTTGGGGACTTTGGCGGCGGTTTCAGGAAGATCCGCCGGCAAGTAGTCGCCGGAGACCAACTTTCTCTTCTTGGACTGCCCAATTGATGGTGTAACGGATGGTTGAGTCAGCTTGAGCAAGAAGGTCCCTGGTTCCACAGGTAACTTCATCGAAGCGCACTTTGAAAGGCCGTCTGCAATTTCATTTTGAGCTCTCGGGACGTGCTCCATCTGCAAACCTTCAAAGTGCTCTTCAAGCTTTCTCACTTCATCGACATAGGCTTCCATCAAAGGGCTCTGATAGCTCTTGTTAACTTGTCGGACCACCAACTGAGAATCTCCCCGCACAATCAGCTTTCTGATCCCAAGCTCGGCCGCAATCCTGAGGCCGGCAAGCAAGCCTTCATATTCTGCAGTGTTGTTTGTCGCTTGCTCCCTGGGAAAGTGCATCTGGATAACATATTTGAGGTGCTCTCCAGTGGGTGCGATGAGTACCACGCCAGCACCGGCGCCTTGCAGCGAGAAGGCACCGTCAAAATACATTACCCATTCACTTGTCGCTTCTTGTACGGGTGCGCTTGTTTCTTGAACTTCTTCATCTGGTGTTGGGGTCCACTCAGCTATGAATTCTGCCAAAGCTCGGCTCTGTATAGTTGAAGTACTTTCAAACTTGAGTCCAAAGCTCGACAGCTCCAGTGCCCACTCAACGATCCTGCCTGTTGCTTCTGGATTGTGCAATATCCTCTTCAGCGGAAAGCGAGTGACCACTGTTATCTCATGGGCTTGGAAGTAATGGCGCAGCTTTCTCGAGGCCATGAGGAGGCCAAAAAGCAATTTTTGCACACCGGAGTATCTTGATCTAGCCCCCTGGAGAAGGGAACTTACAAAATACACTGGGCGCTGCACCATCTTCTTCCGCACCTCATCCTGTTCCTGCGCAGAGTCTTCCTTGTCGGGGCCAGAGCTTGCCGGAGCAGCCCCCTGCTTGTCGCTGGATTCGCTTGCCGATGGTGCTGACTCCTCGTCGGACTCCCTCTCCGCTACTAACGCAGCACTAACCACCTGGTTGGTTGCTGCTAAGTATAGCAACAACTTTTCCTGTGGTCTAGGTGCGACAAGTATAGGAGTGGAGGACAGGTACCGTTTCAAATCCTGCAACGCCGCCTCCGCTTCCGGAGTCCACTTCATGGGACCTGCTTTCTTCAAGATTTTGAAGAAAGGTAGGGCGCGTTCTGCAGACTTCGAAATGAACCTACTGAGGGCAGCCACACAACCTGCAAGCCTCCTGACATCCTTGACGCGCTTTGGGGCCTCTATCTGCTCAATGGCCTTAATCTTGTCGGGGTTGGCTTCAATCCCCCTCTGCGATACAAAGAACCCGAGAAGCTTGCCGGAAGGGACTCCAAAGACGCACTTCTCGGGATTCAACTTGAGCTGTATTCTGCGCAGGTTCTGAAACGTTTCTTCCAAGTCTTGAATCAGGGTTTCCTTGCTCTTGTTCTTCACCACGATGTCATCCATGTAAGCTTCTACATTTCTGTGGATCTGTGGCTCGAAAGCAGTGTACACTACCCTTGCAAAGGTTGAGCCTGCATTCTTCAATCCAAATGGCATGCGAATAAAGCAATAGGTGCCGCATGGAGTGATAAATGCAGTCTTCTCTTCATCTTCCTTGGCCATGAAAATCTGATGATAGCCTGAGTATGCATCAAGAAAACAGAGTAGCTCACATCCGGCAGTGGAGTCAACGATCTGGTCAATGCGCAGCAAAGGGAATGGATCCTTGGGACATGCTTTATTGACATCGGTGAAGTCTATACACAGTCTCCACTTCCCGTTGGCCTTGCGCACGACGACTGGGTTTGCCAACCACGTCGGATGGATCACACCTCTAACTAGGCCTGCTGCTTCTAGCTTCTTGATTTCCTCGTTGATGAATTCTTGGCGCTCCACGGCTTGCTTCCTCACTTTCTGCTTGATGGGCCGCGCATGAGGACAGACAGCAAGCTTGTGCTCAATCACCTTCCTGGGAACACCGGGGATGTCAGATGGTTGCCAGGCAAACACATCGACATTCGCCCGCAGGAAGGCAACGAGCGCGCTTTCCTATTTGCTGTCAAGGGTGGCGCTGATGGTGAAGGTACCACCAGTGCCGTCCTCCTTGGCGGACACTTTCTTGGTTGCCGGAGGAGCAGCCATTCCTTTCTTACTCTTGCCGGTGAAGCTCGATGGAACGTCCTCGACGGCAGCGCAGCACTCCGAGGAGGTGCGGTTGCCGGAGTGGGTCCCAGAGCACTTGCCGGACTTGGTCTTCGTATTCTTCCCCCCGGGAGCTTCAGCGGCAAGAGTATCCTTCTCGGCCGCAACTGCCGCGTCCCGGTAGATCTTGTCGGCGCAGATAAGTGCATCCTTCTTGTCGCTGTGTACAGTGATGACGCTTATCGGCCCCGGCATCTTCAGTACGTTGTAGGCATAATGGGAAGCTGCCATGAACTTGGCGAGGGCAGGACGGCCGAGTATTCCATTGTAGGGCAATGGAATATCGGCGACGTCGAAAGTGATGTGCTCAGTCCTGAAGTTGAGCTCCCCGCCAAAGGTCACCGGCAGAGTGATTTTTCCCTTGGGCTTGCTCCTTCCCGGGTTGATTCCTTGGAATGAACCGGTCTCTTCGAGCTCGCCATCTGGAATCTGGAGTTTCTTGATCACAGCAGAGGAGATCAAGTTCAGCCCGGCCCCGCCGTCAACCAACATTTTGGTGACCTTGAGGTTGCGGATGGTGGGAGAAACCAGCATCGGCAAGCACCCGACCGCAGTGGTGCGGTCAGGGTGATCCTCAAGGTCAAAAATGATGGGCGTGCTAGACCATTTGAGGAGCCTGCGCGACTCCACGGGCGGCTCCGCTGCATTTACCTCACGCACCCACTGCTTGAGTTGGCGGTGGGAGGTATGCAGGGAGGCGCCACCGTCGACGCACAGGACCTCCGTGGCCTTCTGGAACTCCTGCTCGCTGTTCTCCTCGTCCTCCATGTCTTCGTCGTCATCTTCTTCGTCGTTGTCGCGGCCCCAGGGAGGTCGATCTCCTTGCCGCTGCTTAGCCTTGCCGCGGCGCCCTCC
The DNA here is from genome assembly GCA_902687465.1 of Secale cereale. Classification (NCBI taxonomy): domain Eukaryota; kingdom Viridiplantae; phylum Streptophyta; class Magnoliopsida; order Poales; family Poaceae; genus Secale; species Secale cereale. The sequence continues at coordinate 840,973,849 of LR738710.1, forward strand.
CCGGCCGTTGAACGGCCGCTTCTTGCTGGGTTCCTCCCCGCCACCTTGGGCCTTCTCCTTGTCGCGCCTCTCGTACTCAGCCTTCTGCTGCTCGACGAGGTACTCGACGCGCTTGCAGTTGGAGAGATCGTGACCCTTGGTGCGGTGGATCTTACAGTATTGCTTGTCGGAGCTACCCGGCTTGTCGGCCGCCGCCGCAGGGGCAGGCTCCTTGCCGGAGCCGCCAGCCTGCGCTTGCTTGGCGGGGGCCTCCTTGCCGGACTTCTCGACGGCAAGCACCTCTTTCTTGCCCTTCCTTCTGTTGTTCCACCGCCGGCTCTTCTTTGCCGGGGCGGCGTCGTCGCTGTCGCTTCCTCCCGCGCCAGTATCCTCCCCGGGGAGTCTCCTCCCCTCTTCTGCGCGTGCGCACTTGTCAGCAAGAGCATAGAGCTCGCTGACATCCCGAATCTTCGTCATCGCCATTTCCTCACGCATGCGGCGGTTACGCACGTTCTGATGGAACGCGCTGATAACCGCGGCAGGGTGGACATCAGGGATGTTGTGCTGCACACGGCTGAAGCGTTGGATGTACTTGCGCAGGGTCTCGCCTTCCTTCTGGGCCAAAATGTGGAGATCGCTCTCCTGGCCGTGGGGTTTGTGGCCGCCGGTGAAGGCGCCAACAAACTGGTGGCAAAGATCGGCCCAAGAAGAGATAGAACTTTCCGGCAAGTGCATAAGCCACGAACGGACGTTCGGCTTTAGCACGAGCGGGAAGTAATTCGCCAAGATCTTCTCGTCGCGCCCCCCGGCAGCTTGCGCTGCGATGGTGTAGACGCTGAGAAACTCCGAGGGGTGCGTCTTGCCGTCGTACTTCTCTGGTACGTCGGGCTTGAAATTCTTCATGCTGGGCCACTGGACGCGCCGCAGCTCGCGGGTGAACGCAGGGCAGCCTGCCGCGTACGGCAAGTCGCCTGGCTCACCGGGTGCGTGCGCGTCGACAGTGTTCCCGGCTCTCTTGTCTGATTGTCGCCGAGCTTCTCGGCGGCGCTCGATTGTGGTTCGAGCGTCTTCTTCTCGCCGGTCGTCGAGGACTTGGCGCTGGTCCCGACGGGCCCGCGGGTCCGACGAGGCAGTGGAGCCGTCGTCGGCGTTGTTCCGGCGGGGCGGCGTCTTTTGCTTCTGCGGCGGGGAATGCACGCTTGTCGCACCCCCGGCAGTCTTGTCGCCGTCAGGCTTCGTCTTCTCAGCTTGCCGCGGCCGCGAGGTCGACGACTGCTGTGGAGAATCGTTGTTGGCGAAGTCTATCAGGCTCCGGATGGTGGCCCTCCATTCTTCGGCCTTGTCGGCCACTGGAGGAAAGTCGAGGAGCAGTTGCGCCCTTGCGAGCGCTTCTGCTGGAGTGGAAGGGAACGCGGGCGAGCGGTGCGAGGAGCGGGATACGCTCGGACTCCTAACAACGTTAGAAGGAGCGGGGTCCCGCGCCGGCGCCTTCGCTTTGCTTGTGCCCGGACGGGGGTCCGGGGCGTCCCGCGAGCCTCCGGTTTGGCCTTGCCCCAGCAAGCGGATACCACCTCCCGTGGTATGGCGCTGCTGGGTCGTCGTGTGCTGAGACGGACGCGGCGCGTCCACGGAGACCGAGGTTCGGTCGTCCGTCCTGTTCTTGGATCTGGTGGCGCCGTGAGTGTCCTCACCGGCGGCCACCCTTCCGACGGCATCTCCCCCGCCCACCGTTGGCTCTGGTGGCGGCGGGTGAGACGCAGACGGGCCTCCGACCTCCGAAGCCTTCTTCTTCGGGGCCATGGAGTTGTTGCTGGTGAAGTTGCTGATGAAGCTGGAGAGGTTGATGAAGAATGCGCCCGCGTGAGCGCCGGATCAGGTTCGCACAACCTCGACGCCCCCCTACCTGGCGCGCCAAAGATGTCGGGGGAAACTGTCCGCCACGAACACCTATGGGACCGGAGCCCCTTGTTTGTGCGGTACGAGGGCGGAGGGAGCACAAAGAGCGGATCGTAGCGAGCACGCGAGCAGTTTTACCCAGGTTCGGGCCGCGGTAGACGCGTAAAACCCTACTCCTGCTTGGTTGTGTATTGAGTTTGAGCGCTCGGGAGCTTGAAGAAGCAGCTACACCAAGCGCGAGAGTGATCTAGGTTCCGAACCCCCTCCACGTTGTGCATGGGCCTCCTTTTATAGTGCAAGGGGTCACCGACAGGTGTCAACGTAGGAGAAAGGGGTAAAAATGTAAAAGAGGTGGTAGTTGCAACAGTGCAGGAACAGTGGAGCTACAGTGCGGAACAGTGGTCTATACCTACTTTAACAGTGGGGGACAAGGGCATTTAATGCCCGTCGCCGTCGACCCCAAAAGCTCCCGCCCTGGCGTCTCCGTCTGCCACGGCGATGGATCCATCACCGTGGAGTGCCACCGTGTACCCCAAGCTGCACAGCCATCCGCCACGCGTCCCTGGATAGGCCCCAGGGCGACGCGTGGGCCGATGAGCTGGAGCGTGGGCACACAGCGCAGCCTTCCCGGCAAGCACCTTGCCGGGGCCTTGATCTTGCCGGGCCCGGGAGTTTGCCGCTCCCCGGGCCCTTGCCGGGGCGCATATAGCGCCGAGGCATGTCTTCTAATCTTCCTGGCAAGCTCCTCTTGCCAGGGTCTCGTGTTAGTGGGGCAGTCTTGAGCCTGGTACGGCCCTCCCGGCAAGCTCCTCTTGCCGGGGTCTCGGTCTTATGTCTTGTATACTTTGTTTTTGAATGGTTTAATAGGGCGCAGGAAGGTCTCCGGCGAGCACGCAGTAAACCCTGCCGCGGGAAGCTGCAACTGCCCGTGCACCAGTTGGGGTACTGAGGTACCCCTACCTTAGTACACCGACAAACTGCCCGTGTGTTGGCGGCAACATATAACAACAAGGGCTCATTATCAACAGGGGCAGCTAGGACTGGGGGCCTCGCTAGCTGTCGCTTTAAATCCTCAAACGCAGTATTTGCCTCATCACTCCATATAAACCGATCCGTCTTTCTCAGCATCTGATAAAGCGGAATCGCCTTCTCCCCCAAACGGCTAATAAAACGGCTCAATGTTGTGATCCGGCCAGCGATACGCTGAACATCATTAAGGCAAACCGGTTTTGTTAAAGATGTGATTGCCTTGATTTTCTCCGGATTAGCTTCTATTCCTCTGTTTGACACCAAAAACCCAAGGAGCTTGCCTGCCGGAACACCAAAAGCACACTTCTCCGGATTAAGCATCATCTTATAGGCCCGAAGATTGTCGAAGGTCTCCTTGAGGTCCTCTATCAGTGTCTCTTCCTTCCTTGACTTCACCACAATATCATACACATAGGCATGAACATTTCTCCCTATCTGCCCCTTAAGACAGTTCTGAACACAAGGTTGGTTATTAGTTAATTTTCTATAATTAATAAGTTTTTTTCTTAAAAAAAAAAAGAAAAAAGAAAAAAAATAACGAGTCACACACTAAGCATAGCAATTATATTAAATGATTTATCAATTTTCATTAAATCTTATGATAAGTTGCTTGGGCACTCTTGAGCCCAAAAGGCATAGATACATAGCAAAAAGCACCAAAAGGAGTTATGAAAGCTGTCTTCTCCTGGTCTTTAACTGCCATCTTGATCTGGTGATATCCTGAGTATGCATCCAAAAAACTTAGCCGCTCACATCCCGCTATAGCATCGATAATCTGATCAATGCGAGGGAGAGCAAAAGGATCGGTTGGACAAGCTTTGTTGAGGTCTGTGTAGTCCACACACATTCTCCACTTTCCATTCTTCTTTAACTCCAGCACCGGATTAGCCAACCACTCTGGGTGAAAAACTTCCACTATGAACCCTGCAGCCAAAAGCCTGGCCACTTCCTCTCCTATAGCCTTGCGCCTCTCTTCGTTGAAGCGGCGCAGATACTGTTTGACCGGTTTAAACTTCGGATCAATATTAAGACTGTGCTCAGCGAGTTCCCTCGGTATACCTGGCATGTCAGAAGGTTTCCATGCAAAGATATCCCGGTTCTCACGGATGAACTCGATGAGCGCGCTTTCCTATTTGGGATCAAGGTTAGCGCTGATCGTGAACTGCTTGGATGAATCGCCTGGCACGAAATCAACTTGCTTGGTCTCCTCCGCCGATTTAAACTTCAATGCCGGATCATGCTCTGTAGTTGGCTTCTTCAACGGGGTCATATCTGCCGGATCAACATTATCTTTATAAAATTTCAACTCCTCAGTGGCACACACTGCCTCCGCGTAGGCAACATCTGCCTCTTCACATTCCACTGCTATCTTGCGACTTCCGTGAACCGTGATCGTGCCTTTGTGACCCGGCATCTTGAGCTGCAGATAAACATAACATGGCCTAGCCATGAACTTGGCATAAACCGTCCTCCCGAACAAAGCATGATAGGGGCTCCGGATCTTGACGACTTCGAAAGTTATCATCTCTGACCTGGAATCATTCTCATCTCCAAAGGTAACTTCTAAGTCAATTTTCCCAACTGGATAAGCTGACTTACCTGGAACCACCCCATGGAATACCGTGTTTGACTGCCTTAGCTTCTTATCCGTCAGGCCCATACGACGGAAGGTCTCATAGTACAAGATATTGATGCTGCTACCGCCGTCCATAAGAACTTTAGTGAACTTGTAGCCACCCACCTGTGGTGCTACCACCAAGGCCAAGTGGCCCGGATTATCCACCCGCATTGGGTGATCCTCCCTACTCCAGATGATGGGCTGCTGTAACCAGCGCAAAAATTGTGGCGTCGCCGGTTCAACCGCGTGGACTGTCCGCTTTAAAACCTTTTGATCTCGTTTACACAGACTCGTAGTGAACACATGATATTGCCCACTACTTAGCTCCTTCGGATTGCTTTGATATCTGGACTGTTGTTGTTGTTACTGACGCTGCTGATTACCTTGGTTGTTGTGATTATTTTGGCCTGGCTGCTGGCTGCCTTGGTTATTGTAACCACCCTGATTAAGCGGCTGATTGCCTTGGTTATTATAACCACCTTGGCCATTTTGATTACTGGCCCGGCTATGATAACCATTGTTATTGCCCCGATATCCTGATCCGGAGCTGTTCCCCTGATGACCCGGATCATAGAACCCCGGGCCTGAACCACCACTTGGAGGCCTGTCATTAGGATTGAAGCGACCCATCATGGCTTCCATCAAGGGCCTGCATTCTCCTATAGTGTGTTTCGCTGGTCGTCCCCTCGAGCTATGCTTCGGACAAGGCTGACTTAACTCTTGGTCCCAACTAACATTCCCTCCGCCGGTTTGTGGGGGTGGTCTGCCCCTATTGTGCTGGAAACCCTCTTGAACTTGGGTATTGGCCACGAAATCAGAGCCACCTTCTGCCTTTCGCTTTCCTAAGAAACTTGCAGTAGCCGAATTAACCTGCACCGGTTTACTTGGTTTGTTAACCTTTCCTGCTTTGTCACCCTCTACTTCTGGATACTTAGTATTGTCAGAGTCCCCATACTTCACCAGAGCGCTCATGAGAGTTCCCATATCATTACAATCCCGTTTAAGCCGTCCTAGCAGTAGTTGTAGAGACTCAAACCGGCAATTGTTTTCCAAAGTTACTATTGCCGTACTGTGATTGATACTATTCGAAGAATGCAAGATCTCTGATACTCGCCGCACCCATGCACTTGTGGATTATTGTTCCCCTTGCACGCAAGCTGCTAGATCCACTATTGACATTGGCTACTTGCACGTATCTTTGAAATTTTTGATAAACTGGCGACGTAGCTCTCCCCATGACCCGATGGAATTAGGGGGTAAACCTTTTAGCCAGGTCCGGGCTGTACCTTCAAGCATCATAGTAAAGTACTTTGCACAAGCCGCTTCATCTACATCCAGCATCTCCATGGCCATCTCGTAACTCTCAACCCAAGCTTCTGGAGCCAAACCTACTGTGTAATTAGGCACCTTACGCGGACCTTTGAAATCCTTGGGCAGCTTCACGCTCCGTAAAGCGGGGATAAGACACTGCACTCCAAAGGAACTCGTTGTGACTCCTGTCTCTGTTGTGGCTGTTTGAACCGGCGTCGTCTGACGGATTTCCTCCCGGGCTACCGACCTAACCCGGTCTACATCCTGAGCTTGTGCATCCGCGCCTGCCGGATTAACCTGTCTGCGGTGATGACGCCTACGTTCACTGCTAGACACTTCTGGCTCCTCCCAATGCCTAGTGTAACTCCGGCTGGGACGTGGTGTTGAATGTAGCCTCTCCCTGCTATGAGAATATGCCTGCTGCTGTACTAACACTATATTAAGTAGCTCCTTGACCCTGCGTGCCTCCAACGCTACCGGGGACGTCCCCTCAATGGGTAAAGCGGCCAAACGTGCAGCAGCAGCAACGATGTTATCCAAAGGATTTGAATAATGACCTGGAGGGGTAGGAACGTGTGGTGCAGACGTGATCTGCCGATCTTGCTCCGTAGTAGGCTGCTGAACCGACTCATCCCTGGCTGGGGGTGCCCTCCGGTTTGAAGCCGGATCATTGCTGGTCCCTGCCCCAGGTGTCCTGAACAAATCCGTCGCTTCGTAAACCGACGGTAGACGAGATTGATATTTTCGACCCCTTACTCCCTGTACAGAGGCCTGCTCCATCCTTAGATGGAAAGCTTGATCATTCAATTATGCCTGCCTTATTTCTATCAGAGCCTTCTCTGTTATCAGATCATCCCTTGCCTGATCAATCTGGCCCTTTAACTGAAGGAGCTCTGCATCATGTTGCGCCTTGGCTGCTGGAGCTACCTCTGCCATGGCTCGGGCCGTGAACTCCTCAACCAAGGTGGATAGAACGTCAGTAGGTGAGAGGGCCGGGCCGCTCCCCCCTACACCAGCTTCTGCTGTCGCCCCGTTCACCATGGACTGTGGCGTAGATTGTGAACCGGCCATAAAGACAGCCACCCGGTTTGGCGGGTCAAAGGGGTCCGGAATACTGTCTCCATCGGACTCACCGTCAGACCGGCCGTCCCGCTACTGATACAAAGATTCAGTCTCTCCGGATGAGGATCCATCGTCGGAGTAGACAACTGTTTCACCGCCGGATTCCGATCCGTCCTCGGTTTGGACCCCGTGAACTGCTCCAACGAAAACGTGCTTCATGGCGGGCTGAATCCGGGCCGATCTCGCACGCTGAGCCGGCTCGATGATGTTGGAGAAGATGTCCGGCTCAGGTCCCAGTTCGCCGATCTTGCCGATGAAGACACGGATGCCACCGAAGGGAACCCGGTACCCGTATTCGATCAAATCGGCCTCCGGTCCCCAACCCGCGTCGTCGATGTAGATCCGGCTGCGGCGACTCTTGGTCATCCGGCCAACAACGTAGCCCTTGAGCCCTTCAAAGCTGCCCTTCAAGAACTCGAAACCATCGTGCGGAGGCCCCACGGTGGGCGCCAACTGTCGTGGAATTAACACGACAGATGTCCGGTTTAACGGACTTGATGATGGAACCATCGCATGGGTTAGCTTGAAGGGGTTAAAAGCACACAAAGGACACAGAGGGTTTATACTAGTTCGGCCCCTTCGATGAAGGTAAAAGCCTACGTCTAGTTTGGTTTGGTATTGCTTGGGCGTCGATGAACAGGGAGCGGATTGCTTGCCTGTGTCTCGACGGGTTGCTTCTTGCTCTCCCCCTGAACCGTCGCCGGGTCATCCCTTTATATAGAGGCGACGCCCGGTCCGGTTTACAGAGTCCCGAGGCCGGCTCATATTCATGTCCGCCTCGGTCTCTGTTCTTTCTTCCTTATCTCTCAAGTTACATCATCGGGCGGTTTACAAACCATAACTCTATACATGGGCCCTAAGATCTCATGGGCCGTAGCCTTTACTAAATATTACAACCATACAAACATATTATAATAAGCCGGTTTACACTAGCCGGTTCATACCTGCTAGTAATATCCCTGACACCTCCTATACGGACCAAGACGTTGGATAAAGAGTGTATTTGCATATGATCGAACACCCCAGTACTATGTACCTAGGGGCTGAAGCTGACGACTGGAAACTTTCAGATTTAGATAAACGGTCACACATGAGGTAAAAAAGACACTGATATTATAAATAAAACAAAAGTTATATACACTAGATTCATAAGCATAGTCTTTACATCCGGATAAAATCAGTCAAAAACATCTTTCGAACACTGGCCTTCTACAAGGCGGGCGCCATCGATGACGTCCTCGAAATACTTCTCCAGCTTGAGGTGCTCCTTGCTTGCGGGCGGGCCAACAGTGGCTATATGGACTACGTGCATCTTTGCCCTGCACTTTGACGCGAGCGAAGGCCATCCGAGCACCTTCTATGCAAGTGGACTGCGTTAATGCATCGACTCGCGGACTCGCCTCGATGATAACCCACAAGTGTAGGGGATCGCAACAGTTTTCGAGGGTAAAGTAGTCAACCCAAATTTGTTGATTCGACACAAGGGGAGCCAAAGAATACTCTTAAGTATTAGCAGCTGAGTTGTCAATTCAACCACACCTGGAAACTTAGTATTTGCAGCAAGGTAGTTTAGTAGCAAAGTAATATGGAGATAGCGGTAGTGGCAAAAGTAACAGTAGTGTTTTTGTAATAGTAGCAGCGGGAAAGTAAATAAGCAACAAGCAATATGTGAAAACCTCGTAGGCATTGGATCGGTGATGGGGAATTATGTTGGATGCAATTCATCATGTAAAAGCTATAACCTAGGGTGACATAGAACTAGCTCCAGTTCATCAATGTAATGTAGGCATGTATTCCGAATATAGTCATACGTGCTTATGGAAAAGAACTTGCATGGCATCTTTTGTCCTACCCTCCCGTGGCAGCGGGGTCCTATTGGAAACTAAGGGATATTAAGGCCTCCTTTTAATAGAGTACCAAACCAAAGCATTAACACATAGTGAATACATGAACTCCTCAAACTACGGTCATCACCGGGAGTGGTCCCGATTGTTGTCACTTCGGGGTTACCGAATCATAACACATAGTAGGTGACTATAGACTTGCAAGATAGGATCAAGAACACACATATATTCATGAAAACATAATAGGTTCAGATCTGATATCATGGCACTCGGGCCCTAGTGACAAGCATTAAGAATAGCAAAGTCATAGCAACATCAATCTCAGAACATAGTGGATACTAGGGATCAAACCCTAACGAAACTAACTCAATTACATGATAGATCCCATCCAACCCATCACCATCCAGCAAGCCTAAAATGGAATTACTCACGCACGGCGGTGAGCATCATGGAATTGTTGATGGAGGAAGGTTGATGATGACAATGGCGACGATCTCCACTCTCCGAAGCCCCGAACAGACTCCAGATCAGCCCTCCCGAGAGAGATTAGGGCTTGGCGGCGGCTCCGTATCGTAAAACGTGATAATTCTTCCTCCCTTAATTTTTTCTCCCCTAAAGTGAATATATGGGATCTGGAGATACATCGGTGGAGCACCAGGGGGCCCACGAGGCAGGGGGGCGCGCCCCCCACCCTCGTGGACAGGGTGTGGGCCCCTGGTCTAGATCTTTCCGCACGTATTTTTTATATTTTCCAAAATAATTCTCCGAGGATTTTCAGGTCATTCCGAGAACTTTTTATTTCTACACAAAACAACACCACGGCAATTCTGCTGAAAACAGCGTCAATCCGGGTTAGTTCCATTCAACTCATGCAAGTTAGAGTCCAAACCAAGGGCAAAAGTGTTTGGAAAAGTACATACGTTGGAGACGTATCAAGTCCCCCAAGCTTAAACATTTTCTTGTCCTCAAGCAATTCAGTTGATAAACTAGAAGTGATAAAGAAAAACTTTGACAAACTCTGTTTGCTCTTTTTGTTGTAAATATGTAAGCCACCATTGAGGTTTTCAGCAATGATCATGACTAATCACATTCACAATAACTTTCAGGTCTCATGTGTACTCACATCAATGGCATAATCAACTAGCGAGCAATAATAATAAACCTCGGATGGGAAACCTTTCTCAAAACAATCATAATATGATATAACAAGATGGTATCTCGCTAGCTCTTTCTGAGACCGCAAAACATAAATGCAGAGCACCTTTAAATATCAAGGACTGACTAGACATTGTAATTCATGGTAAAAGAGATCCAATCATGATCATAATCAATGCAAATTAATAGTAATACATGCAAATGACAGAGGTGCTCTCCTACTAGTGCTCTTTTATAAGAGGATGATGACTCAGCGTAAAAGTAAATAGATAGGCCCTTCGCAGAGGGAAGCAGGGATTTGTAGAGGTGCCAGAGCTCGATTTTTAAATAGAGATGAATAACATTTTGAGCGGTATACTTTCATTGTCAACATAACAACCAAGAATCTCGATATCTCCCATGCTACGCACATTATAGGCGGTTCCCAAACAGAATGGTAAAGTTTATACTCCCCCAACCACCAACAAGAACACTCCACGGCTGGTCCGAAACAACGAGTACCGTCCAAACCAACAACAACCCTGGGGGAGTTTTGTTTAATTATTATGATTTTGAGCATGGGACTAGGCATCCTGGTTACCAACCATTTTCTCGTGAATGATGAGGGGAGTCCACTCATCGTGAGAATGACCCACCTAGCATGGAAGATATAGACAGCCCTAGCTGATACATGAGTTGTTCGAGCTTACATAACAAAATTTCATTTGAAGGTTTAGAGTTTGCAACATACAAATTTACTTGGAACGGCAGGTAAATACCGCATATAGGAAGGTATGGTGGACTCATTGAAATAACTTTGAGGTTTATGGAAGTGGATGCACAAGCAGTATTCCCGCTTAGTACAGGTGAAGGCTAGAAAGAGACTGGGAAGCGACCAGCTAGAGAGCGACAACGGTCACGAACATGCATTAAAATTAATCAAGAATGAATGCAAGCATGAGTAGGATATAAATCACCATGAACATAAATATCGTGGAGGCTATGTTGATTTTATTTCAACTACATGCGTGAACATGTGCCAAGTCAGACCACTTGAATTGTTCAAAGGAGGATACCACTCTATCATACCACATCACAACCATTTTAATATCATGTTGGCACGCAAGATAGACCATTATAAACTCTCAGCTAATTAATCATGGCATAAGCAGCTATGATCTCTAATTGTCATTGCAAGCATGTTTCATTCATAACAAGCTGAATCAGGAACGATGAACTATCATATTTACAAAAACAAGAGAGGTCGAGTTCATACCAGCTTTTCTCATCTCAATTAGTTCATCATATATCATCCTTATTGCCTTTCACTCGCACGACCGAACGGCGTGGATAATAATAATAGTGCACGTGCATTGGACTAAGCTGGAATCTGCAAGCTTTTAATACAAGAGAGAAGACAAGGTAATATGGCTCGAGGTTAAATCAACAATAAAGCATATGTGAGCCACTAAGCATTTTCAATCATGTTCTTCTACTCTTGACCCCCAAAGAAAAGAAAAGAAACTATTTACACGGGAAAGCTCCCAACAAGCAAAAGAAGAACGGGAAATCTTTTTGGGTTTTCTTTTAATTACTACTACTACAAGCAAGGAAAGTAAACTAGCTAGAAGCTACAACTAATATATTTTTTTCTTAAGGTTTTTTCTAGCACACGAGAAAAATACTAAGAAAAAAAAATGAAACTAAACATGGATGGTACAATGAAAGAGTGTGAGCACCGACAACTAGAATATGTGTGTGATCATGAATGTAATGTCGGTGAGAAGCACATACTCCCCCAAGCTTAGGATTTTGGCCTAAGTTGGTTTATGGTCGGTATTGGCCTGACGGATATCCAAAGTCGTAGTTGGGGTTGTATTGGGATGCAGCAGCCACCGCCTGCTGAGCTGTAGCTCGAAGGCGGGCTGCTTCCATCATATTATGATACTCATTTACCTCCTCCCTGGTTATAGTATATCTCCCTTTTTCCTGAAAGTCAAACAAAGTAGGGGTAGGAAGAGTAATAGGGATGGCATGACGCCTGTTAAAGATTAGTCGATATTTGAGGGATTGTTCATCCCTCTCTATAAACTGGTGACAAGTCATGGCATTGTAATCCAAATGAGCAGGCGGTAAAGGTTCATCATTTTCATGTACAGGCACACCAAGACGGCGGGCTATGCGAGTGGCATAAATCCCAGCAAATAAATCCCCATGCAAACCATTATGATATAGCCTACGTGCAACAATGGTTCCCAAGTTATATTGTCTATCACCTAATACAGCACTCTTGAGAACACTAAGATCAGGGACACACATGTGGCAAGCCTCATCTTTACTGTTTATGGATCTACCAATAAAGAGAGCAAAGTAATGAATAGCAGGAAAATGAATGCTCCCTATGGTAACCTGTGTGATTTCTCTAGATTCCCCCACAGTGATACTAGAAAGAAAATCTCTAAATTCAGATTTGCGAGGATCACCCATACTGCCCCACCGCGGGAGCTTACAAGCATCATTAAAATCCTCTAAGTCCATGGTATAGGATTTGTCATAAAGGTCAAACAGGACAGTGTGAGAATTATGTGAAGATGAAAATTTAAACATTCTCACAAAGGTATCAGTTAAGCCACGCTATTGAGGGCACTTATCTTGTATGAAACCCTCGAGGTCGGCGTTGCCCACATATGCATCAAATTCCTCCTTGATGCCAACCTGAATCATGCAATCGTCTGATGGCCATTCACATGGCCGCACTTTTGCTTCCCTCGGTAGTTCATTGTCCGGCTCACGAAACGCGAGCCTCGGTTCTTGCTTCCTTGAAGAACCACCTTGGAAGATTTTCCTATGCATTTTTTGAAATTTTTAGTAACTCGAAATAAAAGTTAACCAAACTCAACAAGATTGATAGCAACAACTCCTACAAGTGCGTAGAGATTATATCATGCATTAGAACTACTTGGGACCAAAGAAATTTGACATGCAAGCTCAAGAACAAGGTCACCACAGCAGCAAAAAATTGCAATAAATAAAGCACTAGAACAAAAACTAATTGGACCAATGGAGGCGTCACATACCAAGGAACAATCTCCCCAAACAGTTTTGTGAATGGTGCTTTGAGCAAGGAGATCGAAAATGGCAGCAAGATGAGCTAGAACTCGTGCTTGAGCTGGTTGGTGATTTTTTTGGGAGGAAGAAGAAGAGTATGGGTGCAGGAATAAGTGGAGGGGCGCCACGTGGGGCCCACTAGGCAAGGGGGCACGCCCTGTGAGGGTGGGCGCGCCCTGGACCCTCGTGGCCAGGTGCTGGCTCCCCTCGCTGTGTGTTCTGTGCCATATATTCTCAAATATTCCAGAAAAAATCATATTAAATTTTCAGGGCATTTGGAGAACTTTTATTTTCGGGGTATTTTTTATTGCACGGATAAGTCTGGAAACAGACAGAGAATACTATTTTTTCTTTATTTATTCTAATGAATAGAAAGTAAAAGGAGGATACAGAAGGTGGTGCTATCTAGATTCACCTATCCCATGCTCATCAAAAGGAATCCATCAACAAGGTTGATCAGGTCTTGTTAATAAACTCTTTCCGAATAACATGAAACCGGAGAATTTTCGAATAACACTAGGTTACCTCAACGGGGATATGTATGTCCCCAACAATAAGAATGGCATAGGTCTTATTGACTGTAGGAAGAGGAAATTCAAAACCTCCAATAGTAATAGTTGAAAATTTTCCAATATAATTCATACTATGGACCTGAGGTTGTTTCCTCGGAAAGTGTACCGTATGCTCATTACCATTGACATGAAAAGTGACATTGCCTTTGTTGCAATCAATAACAGCCCATGCAGTATTCAAAAAGGGTCTACCAAGGATAATAGACATACTATCGTCCTTGGGAATATCAAGGATAACAAAGTCCATTAGGATAGTAACATTTGCCACTACAACAAGCACATCCTCGCAAATATCGACATGTATAGCAGTTGATTTATCAGCCATTTGCAAAGATATTTCAGTGGGTGTCAACTTACTCAAGTCAAGTCTACAATATAAAGAGAGTGGCATAACACTAACACTGGCTCCAAGATCACATAAAGCAGTTTTAACATAGTTTCCTTTAATGGAGCAAAGTATAGTAGGTACTCCTGGATCTCCAAGTTTCTTAGGTATTCCACCTTTAAAAGTGTAGTTGGCAAGCTTGGTGGAAATTTCTACTTCAGGTATCTTTCTTTTATTGGTAATGATATCCTTCATATATTTAGCATTAGGATTTGTTTTGGGCACATCAGTCAAACACATACGCAAAAAGATAGGTCTAATCATTTCAGCAAAGCGCTCAAAATCCTCATCATCATTTTTCTTTAATGGTTTCGGAGGAAAAGGCATGGGTTTCGGAACCCATGGTTCTCTTTCCCTACTGTGCTTCCTAGCAACAAAGTCTCTCTTATCTTAACGTTGATTCTTTGATTGTGGGTTATCAAGATCAACAGCAGGTTCAATCTCTACATCATTATCATTGCTAGGTTGAGCATCATCATGAACATCATCATTAATATTATCACTTGGTTCATGTTCATTACCAGATTGTGTTTCAGCATCAGAAACAGATATATCATTGGGGTTCTCAGGTGTGTCAGCTACATTCTCACTAGAAGCATGCAAAGTTCTATCATTTTTCTTTTTCTTCTTCTTAGAAGAACTAGGTGCATCTGAATTAGCTCTCTGAGAATCTTGCTCAATTCTCTTAGGTTGGCCTTCAGGATACAGAGGTTCCTGAGTCATTTTGCCACCTCTAGTTGCAACTCTAACAACATAGTCATTATTCTTACTATTTAATTCATTGAGCAAATCATACTGAGCCTTAAGTACTTGTTCTACTTGAGTGGTAACCATGGAAGAATGCATACTAATGAGTTTCAATTCACCTTTAACTCTAGACAGATAATCACTCAAGCGTTCAATCATATAAGCATTGTGTTGTAATTGTCTACCAACATAAGCATTGAAGTTTTCTTGTTTCACAATGAAATTGTCAAACTCATCTAAGCATTGGCTAGCAGACTTATAACGAGGAATATCACCTTCATCAAATCAATAAAGAGAATTTACCTTTACTACCTGTGTGTCGGGGAAACTGACCACCCGCGAACACCTATGGGACCGGAGCCCCTTCTACGTTGCGGTAAGGGAGCGGAGGGAGCACGGAGAGCGGATCAAGGAGCACACGCGGGCAGTTTACCCAGGTTCGGGCCGCGCAAACGCGTAAAACCCTACTCCTGCTTTGGTTGTATTGAGTTCTTGGGCTCGGGAGCTTGAAGATCTATAGTACCAGCTACACCGAGCGAGGGAGTGAGCGAGTTTCTGGGATCGAACCTCCTCTACGTTGTGCATGGGCCTCCTTTTATAGCTCAAAAGGGGTCATCGACAGGTGTCAACGTAGAGGAGGGTAGAAATGTAAAATCGGTGGTAGTTGTAACAGTGCATGAACAGTGGATGAACAGTGGTCTTCACCTAACTTTGACAGTGGGGGACAAGGGCATTGAATGCCCGTCGCCGTCGACCCCAAAAGCGTCCGTCCATGCGTCTCCGTTTGCCACGGCGATGGCTTCGTCACCGCGGCTCGCCAGCGTGTCCCTCGGGCTGCACAGCTATCTGCCACGTGCCCCTGGAAGGGCCCCAGGGCGACGCGTGGCCGAATGAGCCGGAGCGCAGGCACACAGTGCAGGCTTCCCCCGGCAAGCAACTTGCCGGGGTCGCTATCTTGCCGGGCCCGGGAGCTTGCCGCTCTCCGGGTCCTGCCGGGGCGCATGATGCGCCGTGATATCTCCTCTTCAGATGCCGTTCTTTGGCCTTCCTAGCAAGCACCTCTTGCCAGGGTCTTGTGTTGAAAAGATGTCCTCGAGCCTGGTGCGGCCTTCCCGGCAAGCGCCTCTTGCCGGGGTCTTGTCTCTTAACTTGGATACTTTGTTCTTGAATGGCTTCATAGGGACCAGAGCGGACCTTGGCGAGCGCGTGGTAAGCCCTGCCACGGGAAGCTGCTACTGCCCGTGCACAAGTTGGGGTACTAAGGTACCCCTACCGTAGTACACCGACAGGAGCCCCCGGGCCTGGGCCACACACGGTGCCGAGCGCTGTTGGGCCAGGCCCAAGACAGTGCACGGGCACACGCGGCCCACGGCGAGCCGTATCCCTCTCCGTATCAGCCGCATCCCTCCCTAACGGCACGCGTCGATTGCGGCGTCGTGGGAGAGATCGTGGCCTGTTCTTTAATGGGAAATGCGGAACGTCCCCCACTTCCCCCTTAAAAGCAGAGGAAGCAGGGGCAGTTTCCCCCAATCGCCTTTATTCTGTCTTGAATCTCCAGAAACCCTCGCCGCTCTCTGCCTCCCCTCAGGTCGACAGAGAGCCGAGCTCCTCCTTTCCTCCGCCGTCCCCAGCATCCGCGGCGCCGTCGACCTCCCCGCCTCCCTCCTCGCCGCCCCCGCCATGGCTCCGAAAAGCGACAAGGCGAAGAGCGACAAGGCGAAGAAGGAGAAGTCCGAGCAGGCGGTGAAGCTGGCAGCCATGCGGAGAAGGATGGTGGTCTTCCCGCCAAGGCTCGGCGCGAGGGAGCTGCGGGACAAGTATTACTTGTTCTGGGCGAGGGAGACGAAAGCTCATCCCCGCACCAGAGTCCTCCCCGCCGTCGCCGTCGACATGTTCCCGAGAGGTTACTTCTATTTCGCTACATTCTTCCATTGCGGTCTCTGTCCTCCGTATTCGGAGTTCTTCTGCGATGTGATGAACACGTACGGCCTCCACCTCCTAGATTTCACCCCCAACGCCGTCCTTACGATGGCTGTTTTCGCACATCTGTGCGCAAACTATGTTGGGGTCCACCCAAATGTAGCTCTTTTCCGCCATTTCTTCACGCCTAGAGTAGAGTCCGGATCCCCACTCTCCAGCGGCATCTCCTGGATCTTTAGGCTGAACAAGAAGGAGGCGTACTTGAAAGGAGAGCTTCGCGGCAAGTGGGAAGAGTGGAGGGCTGATTGGTGCTGGGTGCTGGAAGATGCGCCCGAGTCGTTCACCTCGCCGCGCCAGACTGCAATCGTGCGCGGCAAGGATTGGAGCGAGCTGGCCCCGGAAGACGACAAGCTGCAGATTGCCTTGACCAGGATTCTTCGCCTCCGGGCCGCCAACCTGACAGTAGGTGAAGTCGGGGCCGATTTCCTCCGCCGCCGGATTGCCCCCCTGCAGGAAAGGAAGAGGCCTGCCTGGGAGTTCGGCAATGCGGAAGATCGCATGAGGCTGCGCCCCGGGTTGAACTATAATTTCACCGTCTTGGAGCCGAAGGGGATGGTCCGAGAGCTATTTAAGCTTGACCCCAACCACCCGGAGTGGTTCAAACCGTCCCGGGGAGTGGTGCCGTTGTGCAACAACACTGCCCTTAGTGCCATACGCGCGGTGATGCCCGAGTGCGACTCCCACGGGGTCGTCCCCACTTGGCTGGTGCCTTCAGCGGAGACCGTGCAAGCCTTCTTTGACAACTTGGTCGAAAAGCCCCGCAACGCCGAGGAGAAGAAAGGCCTCACCCGGGATACCACCGACCGGGATATTGCATATATTGCCTCCAGGATGGAGGAGGCCGCTGCGGCTGCGGCCGCAGGTAAATTTGGGTACACTGTGGACGAGGCGGAAGCCGCGGACGCGGTGAGCCAGGCCGAGGAGGAGGAAATCCTCAAGTTGTTGAAGCTCGCGCCCGAGGAGTTTGCCGGGGAGCCTACCTGGGAGCCTGCCGGGATGGGCGAGGCTGCTGGGCAGGGTACCGAGTCCAGCGGGCCCGCCGAGGAGGAGGAGGACGCCGAGTCCGGTGATTCTGACAAAGACTCTGGCGGGTCTCTGAATCTTGACGACGACGCCTCCTCATCCTCGGAGAATTCTCCGCCGCCACCAAGCCCTCCACAACAACAGAAAAAGCGCCTCCGCAAGGCCGCCGAGACGACGAGGCCACAGGCGCCCCGACAACAGCCGCAGCGTCGTGTGACGCGCGCCACCACGACGAGCAAGGTCGTTAAGGAGGTGCCCCGAGCCCGAGCGACAAGCGGAGGAGGATCTTCGCGGAGTGGCTCTGGTGCCCCTTCTGCCCCTCGGTCCTCGGCAACGACTGGTGCTGGGTCTTCACAGCCCACAGCTCCGGAGCCCGCCAAGCGCCCGAGGGAGCCTTCTCCTCCAGCTCCTCGTGCTGGAGCACATGAGGCGGGGTTTGACTTCTCCGCCCTCAGCTCCGACGAAGAGGAGGAAGAGTAAGTACTTGCAATTTTTATTTCCTTTGATTTTGTCTTGATTTCTCTTGCTTGGTTTTAATTCTGATCTTGTTTGGTTTCTAGGACCTTGACCCAGCGGATGGCGAAGAGGGCCAAGATCCCTGTGGTTAACATCGAGGACGACGAGCCCGTCGCAGCGGCAAGTGACGCGCCAGCGACAGGCTTGCCGGATCAGCCTACTGCTCCGGAGAGCAGCCCCCAGCGCAGCCCCCAGCGTAAGCTTTGTTTTCACTTTTCTGCTTGTCGAGCGCGCTTGAGGTTGCTATCTTTATTGATATCTTGTTGTCTTGTGTAGAAGTGGAGCCGCAGCCGCAGGAGCACCAGGAGGTCGCCCGCGACGAGCCGCTTGCTCCACCCTCCCCGCCAAGGATGAGCTCCCCGGTGAGGGACAGCGCTCCGCCAAGGACGGGTACTCCGCCAAGGGCGAGTACCCCGCCAAGGGCGAGCACCCCGACAAGGGTGAGCACCCCACCAAGGGAGGGCGCAAGCGGCCCCCCGCCAGCAGGAGCCGCTACTACGCCGCCAAGGGAGAGCTCCCTGGCGAGGGACCCCGTTATCGAAGAGGCCCGCGCAGGTAAATTCTTGTACTTTCTTCTTCTTGAATTCATCTTTTTTTGGATATTTGCTTGACAGATCTTTCTTTTCTTTTTCTTCTGTTGCTAGATCCGCCCGCCCCGGAGCCGATGGAGACGGAATCCATCGCTGAGGAGGAGGTGCGCGGCGAAACTGGCGACGGCACCGCCGCCGAAGGAATGGCTGGCGCCGACGAGCCAGCCGCCGAGGAGACTGCCCTAGCCGCCGACGCCGCGGCTGAGGAAGGGACCGGCGACCATACCGCGGGCCCGGAGGCCACGGGAGCATCGGACGCTGCACCGGCCGCCGACCCCTCTGCCCCCGCACCTGGGTCAGGCGTATATCTGGAGGCCGCCAACGGGGACTTTATTCAAGTCCCGTGGGCGTCCTCGTCTAGGGCACCCGCGGAGGGAGAGACCTTCGACGGAGAGGTCCTCGCCTCCGCCGGGTTGAAGGTTGTTGATGCACCCGGCAGCAGCGACGAGCCCGAAGAGGAGAGACTCCTTCGTCGACTCCTGGCCTTGTACCGGGCCAGGCAGGCGAAGTTGGAGTCTCGGGAGGTTCTGGCTGCCAAGGCTGGTGCTGACCTGGAGAAGCGCGTCGCGGAGCTCCGTGCCGCCAACCAGGCGGCCCTCCGGAACTTGGCGGAGGAGCGCGAAGAGCTTGTCGGGGCGCAGCAAGCATTCATCCTCGAAAAGGCCGAGGTCGAGGAGCAACAGCGACTGGCCGCCGAGGAACTGTCCCGGCGGGAGGGAGCGCTCAACCAGCGGAAGGTCGACCTCGACAGCCACGAGGACGACCTCACCGCTCATGAGCAGGCTATTGGCGGGGCTCTGCAGGAGGCGAGGGATGCCGCAGCTGCCGCAGAGACCGCCAAGAGGGACCTGGAGGCCCGGGTGGCGCAGTTGGAGACGAACCTGAAGGTGAGCGAGGACAGGGTCGCTGCACTCAACGTGGCGCGGGAGAAGGACGCCCACACCAACTCTGACTTGCAAATCCGCCTCTCCGAGAAGGGCAAAGAGCTTACTGACGCCAGGGACTCCATTGCTGATCTAGAGCTGAAGGTTTCCACTCTTACTGACTCGCTTGACGCCGCTCGGGACCGCGAGACGAAGCTGAAGGACGATCTCCGCACTAAGAGGGCCTTGCTGGAGAGCGCCGCCGTCTCGCAAAACCACTTCCAGCGGACGGTGGAGCAGTGGACCGAGGAGCTCGTCACCTCCGCCGCCAACATTGATATGGAGATGGTGGCGCTGAGGGCGGAGCACCTCGCGTACTCCCCCGACGAGAATCTCCCCCACAGCGCCAAGCTGAGTCTGTTCCTCAGGGGAGTGGCGCCGGCGCTTGCGCGGCTGCGAGAGAAGATCCCCGTGCAGCTGGCCGACGAGGCGCGTCGGCTGTGCATGGGTACCATGGAGCGGGTGCTGTCGAAGATCGTCTACCGCAACCCCGGAATCAACCTCGTCAATGTCCTCCGGACCCTGCCGCCCGAAGCTGACCAGGAGGCGTTGAAGGCCCAAGTTGCCCACATTGTAGCCAAGGTGGGCAAGATCCAGAGGATCGATGGGGACCGCAGGGACTAGGCTTCCTTCCTTCTGCTTCCTTTGCCGCTGTCAATTGGGTCATAGGCAGTAGTTGTTTAGAACAGCGGCAAGTTATCTCTGTAATATATACTTTTATTTTGGGTAATCAATGCAGTGTTATCTCCCTTGCTCAGTCCTTTCACTTTGTATGCCTTCCACCCTACGCTTTTAGGGAACTCGCCGGCAGAGGGACCCTTGCCGCGAGTGCTGAGTGCTGGACTCTTAGCAGCCTGCTGGCAATGCCCTTGCTGGTAAGAAACCTTGCCGCAGCTAGTCGCAGCACACTTAGATTGCTGAGCGAACTCGAAAACGAAGTAAGGGCGCGACACTTGCCGCAGCTCACTTAAGCCGTTGAGCATGCTCGAAACAAAGTAAGGGTGCGGCTAGCCACGGGTAGGTTCCTCCGTGCACAGGTTTTCCATACAAAGCGTGGCTGTTCAAGGAAGACAACTAAGAATTTTAAAAATTTGAACTGCTCAAATTCTGGCAACTTAGCTTTCATGAAGTGTTTGCTTCCCGACAAGGCTTTCCTTTCTTGAACAGCACTTGGTCCGCACCTCTATCTCCTTCCCCCCGGCAAACTTGTGCGCGAGGAACACTTCTTCTGTTTAAGAGAGAAAGAGAAAGAAGAGGAAACGCAAGTAGGAAACCTTGCGGCTTGTTGCTTCTTACCGGGGATGTGCGTTGCACAAAGTGTCAGATGATGCATGCAAGTAGAAAGAAAAGCATGAAATGACAAATAGTGCGAGGCACAAGAGGTTTTACTGATGCACGGGATCTGCGCCCGGCTTTGTACAAAGGTTTACATGCAACAGCGGCAAGACTTGTACAAAAGGTGGTTGCCGGAGCGGATCACGGCAACCGCGCCTTATGGGTGAAACTTGCGAAGATGCTCTATGTTCCAGGAGTTGCTCACCGGTAAGCCTTCTTCGGTCTCAAGGCGGACAGCGCCGGGCCTTGTGACTTGTCTCACCCGATAAGGGCCTTCCCACTTCGGCGTCAACTTGTTGGAGCCCTTGGCGGACTAAACACGCCGAAGAACAAGGTCGCCTTCCTCGAGACTCCTGGCCTTGACCTTGCGGCTATGATAGCGACGCAAGGCTTGCTGGTATCGAGCAGCTCGTACAGCAGCCTGGAGACGTTCCTCCTCGAGGGGCAATGCGTCATCTTGCCGCAGTTGCTCTTGCTCGAGCTCATCGTAAGCGAGCACTCAAGGAGACCCGTATACGAGTTCCGTGGGGAGAACTGCCTCTGCTCCATATACTAGAGCAAAGGGTGTCTGTCCGGTGGCTCGATTTGGTGTCGTCCTGATTGACCAAAGAGCCGCCGGCAACTCCTCAATCTAGTTTCTTCCGCACTTGTGCAGCCTGTCGAAGGTTCTTGTCTTGAGCCCGCGCAGCACTTCAGCATTTGCCCTCTCCGCTTGACCATTGCTCCTCGGGTGAGCAACAGAAGCAAAGCAGACCTTGGCGCCAAGGTCTTGGACGTACTGCATGAAGGTGCGGCTTGTGAACTGTGTGCCGTTGTCGGTGATTATCCTATTAGGGATTCCGAAACGGCAAACAATTGACCTGAAGAACCTGACTGTTGATTGCGCTGTCACCTTCCTCACTGGTTCCACTTCTGGCCACTTTGTGAACTTGTCGATTGCAACGTACAAGTACTCAAAGCCCCCGACTGCGCGGGGAAAGGGGCCGAGGATGTCGAGCCCCCAGACCGAGAAGGGCCAGGACAAAGGGATTGTCTGGAGAGCTTGAGCTGGCTGGTGAATCTTCTTGGCATGGAACTGGCACGCTTCACACTTGGTAACTTGTGCAGTTGCATCTTGGAGGGCTTCTGGCCAAAAGAAACCTTGCCGGAACGCCTTCCCGGCAAGTGCTCTTGCGCCAATGTGGTGGCCACATATGCCTCCGTGTATTTCTGCCAACAGCTTCTGTCCATCTTCCCGAGAGATGCATTTCAATCGGACACCGTTGAGTCTTCTTCTGTACAGTTCGTTGTCGACGAACTGGTACATACTTGACTGTCGGGTTATTCTTTCTATCTCTTCTGGCTCATCGGGAAGTTCTCCAGTTTGAAGAAAACGGACAATTTGTTGTGCCCATGCTGGAGCCTGAGGTTCAACAACAAGGACTAAAGGCATCAGCGCTGCAGTGGGAACCTCAGCTTCTACGGCAAGAACCTGTGGTTCTGCCGGAGCTGAGGGTTCCCAGGCAAGCCTGCCGGGGCAAGGCTTGTCAGGAACGCCTGCTTCAACTGTACAGACCCTTGGGTCAGCAGGAGCAGATTGTCCCTCCGCATTTTGGTTGCTGATCTTGGGGACTTTGGCGGCGGCTTCGGGAAGATTCGCCGGCAAGTAGTCGCCAGAGACCAACTTCCTTTTCTTGCTTTGCCCCGCTGATGGTGTAACGGATGGCTGAGTTAGCTTGAGCACGAAGGTCCCTGGTTCCACAGGTAACTTCATTGCAGCACACTTTGAGAGGCCATCTGTGATATCATTCTGAGCTCTCGGAACGTGCTCCATTTGCAGGCCTTCAAAGTGTTCTTCAAGCTTCCTCACTTCATCAACATAAGCTTCCATCAAAGGGCTCTGGTAACTCTTGGTTACTTGTCGGACCACCAGTTGTGAATCTCCCGGCACAATCAGCTTCTTGATCCCAAGTTCGGCCGCAACTCTGAGACCGGCAAGCAAACCTTCATACTCAGCAGTATTGTTCGTCGCTTGCTCCTTGGGAAAGTGCATCTGAACGACACACTTGAGGTGCTCTCCGGTGGGTGCTACGAGTAGCACGCCAGCACCGGCGCCTTGCAGCGAGAAGGCACCATCGAAGTACATTATTCATTCTTTGCCCGTTTCTTGGACGGGGATGCTTGTCTCTGGGACTTCTTCATCTGGTGTTGGTGTCCACTCTGCTATGAACTCTGCCAAGGCTCTGCTCTGTATAGTTGAGGTACTCTCGAACTTAAGACCAAAGCTCGACAGCTCCAGCGCCCACTCAACGATCCTGCCTGTTGCTTCTGGATTTTGCAATATCCTCTTCAACGGAAAGCGAGTGACCACTGTTATCTCGTGTGCTTGGAAGTAGTGGCGCAGCTTTCTCGAGGCCATAAGGAGGCCAAAAAGCAACTTCTGCACCCCAGAGTATCTTGATCTAGCCCCCTGCAAGAGGGAACTTACAAAATAAACTGGGCGCTGCACCATCTTCTTTCGCACTTCTCCTTGTTCCTGCGTAGACCTGTCCTTGTCGGGGCCAGAGCCTGTCGGGGAAGCCCCTAGCTTGTCGGCGGATGCGCTTGCCGGGGATGTGGGTTCCTCATCTGCCTCCCTCTCCGCTACTAACGCAGCACTAACCACTTGATTGGTTGCCGCTAGGTACAGCAGCAACTTCTCTTGCGGTTTAGGTGCGACAAGTATTGGAGTGGAGGACAGGTATCCTTTCAAGTCTTGCAGCGCCGCCTCCGCTTCTGGAGTCCATTTCATAGGACCTGCCTTTTTCAAGATTTTGAAGAAAGGCAGGGCGCGTTCTGCAGACTTTGAAATGAACCTGCTGAGGGCAGCCACACAACCAGCAAGTCTCCTTACGTCCTTGACGCGCTTCGGGGCTTCAATCTGCTCAATGGCTTTTATCTTGTCGGGGTTGGCTTCAATCCCCCTCTGGGACACAAAGAACCCGAGAAGTTTGCCGGAAGGGACTCCGAAAACGCACTTCTCGGGGTTCAACTTGAGTTGTATCTTGCGCAGGTTCTCAAAGGTCTCTCCTAGGTCTTGAATCAGGGTATCCTTGCTCTTGCTCTTGACCACTATATCATCCATGTAGGCTTCCACATTCCTGTGTATCTGTGGCTCAAAAGCAGTGTGTACCATCCTTGCAAATGTTGAGCCTGCATTCTTCAATCCAAAGGGCATGCGTATGAAGCAGTATGTGCCGCATGGAGTAATGAATGCAGTCTTCTCTTCATCTTCCTCAGCCATGAATATCTGGTGGTAACCTGAGTATGCATCGAGGAATGAAAGCAACTCACATCCGGCAGTGGAGTCAACAATCTGGTCGATGCGTGGCAAGGGAAAAGGATCATTGGGGCAAGCTTTATTCACATCCGTGAAGTCTATACAAAGTCTCCATTTCCCATTAGCCTTTCGCACGACAACTGGATTAGCCAACCACGTGGGATGAAGTACGCCTCTAACCAGGCCTGCTGCTTCCAACTTCTTTATCTCTTCGGCAATGAACTCTTGGCGCTCCACAGCTTGCTTCCGGACCTTCTGCTTGACGGGCCGCGCGTGAGACAAACAGCAAGCTTGTGCTCAATCACCTTCCTGGGAACGCCGGGGATGTCAGACGGTTGCCATGCGAACACGTCGACATTCGCCCGCGGGAAGGCAACGAGCGCGCTTTCCTATTTGGGGTCGAGTGTAGCACTGATGGTAAAGGTACCACCAGTGCCGTCCTCCTTGGCGGAGACCTTCTTGGTTGTCGTTGGAGCTGCCATTCCTTTCTTACACTTGCCGGTGGAGCTCGATGGTGCGTCCTCGACAGCAGCGCAGCACTCTGAAGAGGTGCGTTTGCCGGAGTGGGCCCCAGAGCTCTTGCCGGACTTGGTCTTGTCTTCCCCCCGGGAGCTTCAGCGGCAAGTGTGTTGTTGTCTGCCGCGACTGCCGCATCCCGGTAGATCTTGTCGGCGCAGATAAGCGCGTCCTTCTTGTCGCCGGGGACAGTGATGACGCTTATCGGCCCCGGCATCTTGAGCATGTTGTACGCGTAGTGGGAAGCTGCCATGAACTTGGCGAGCGCAGGACGGCCAAGTATCCCATTATATGGTAATGGGATATCGGCAACGTCGAACGTGATCCTCTCCGTCCTGAAGTTAAGCTCTCCGCCAAAGGTCACCGGCAGCGTGATCTTCCCCTTCGGCTTGCTCCTTCCCGGGTTGATTCCTTGGAACGTCCCGGTTTCCTCGAGCTCGCTGTCGGGGATCTGTAGTTTCTTGATCACAGCGGAGGAGATCAAGTTGAGGCCGGCCCCGCCATCAACCAACATCTTGGTGACCTTGAGGTTACGGATAGTTGGCGAAACCAACATCGGCAAACACCCAACCACTGTTGTGCGGTCAGGGTGATCCTCAAGGTCGAAGATGATGGGCGTGCCGGACCATTTCAGCAGCCTGCGTGACTCGACGGGTGGTTTAGCTGCATTCACTTCCCGCACCCACTGCTTGAGTTGGCGGTGGGAAGTGTGCAGAGAGGCACCTCCATCGACACACAGAACCTCTGTGGCCTTCTGGAACTCCTGCTCGTTGTTGTCTCCTTCTTCCATGTCCTCGTCATCGTCTTCATCCTCATCCTTGTCGCGGCCCCGGGGAGGTCTGTCTCCTTGCCGCAGCTTGGCCTTGCCACGGCGTCCTCCCCGGCCATTGAACGGTCGCTTCTTGCTAGGTTCTCCTCCGCCTCCTTGGGCCTTCTCCTTGTCACGTCGCTCGTATTCAGCCTTCTGCTGCTCTACGAGGTACTCTACCCTCTTGCAGTTTTGGAGATCATGGCCCTTGGTGCGGTGGATCTTACAGTACTGCTTGTCGGAGCCATCCTGCTTGTCGGCTGCCGCTACAGGGGCGGCCTCCTTGCCGGAGCCACCAGCATGTGTCTTCTTGGCGGGAGCCTCCTTGCCGGACTGCTCGACAACCAATACCTCCTTGTTCTTCTTCTTCTTGTTCCGCCGCCGGTTTTTCCTTGCCGGGGCAGCATCTTCGCTGTCGCTTCCTCCTGCGCCGGTATCCTCTCCGGGGAGTCTCCTCCCCTCTTCAGCACGAGCACACTTGTCAGCCAGAGCGTAAAGCTCGCTGACGTCTCGGATCTTGGTCATCACCATCTCCTCCCTAATCCGGCGGTTACGCACGTTCTGGTGGAACGCGCTGATAACCGCGGCAGGGTGGATGTCGGGAATGTTGTGCTGGACGCGGCTGAACCTTTGGATATATTTGCGCAGGGACTCTCCCTCCTTCTGGGCTAGGATGTGGAGATCGCTCTCCTGGCCGTGGGGCTTGTGGCCGCCTGTGAAGGCGCCAACAAACTAGTGGCACAAATCCGCCCAAGAAGATATGGAGTTCTCCGGCAAGTGCATGAGCCAGGATCTGACATTGGGCTTGAGCACGAGCGGGAAATAGTTGGCTAGGATCTTCTCGTCGCGTCCCCCGGCAGCCTGCACCGCAATGGTGTAGATGCTGAGGAACTCCGAGGGGTGTGTCTTGCCGTCGTACTTCTCGGGTACGTCGGGCTTAGAGTTCTTCATGCTGGGCCACTGGACTTGCCGCAGCTCTCTGGTGAACGCAGGGCAACCTGCCGCGTACGGCAAGTCGCCTAGTTCACCGGGTGCGTGCATGTCAACAGCAGTCCCAGCGCGCTGGTCTGACTGTCTTCTAGCTTCTCTTCGACACTCGATGCGGGTTCGAGCGTCCTCTTGTCACCTGTCGTCAAGGACTTGGCGCTGATCGCGGCGAGCCCGCGGATCCGACGACGCCGTGGAGTCGTCGTCGACGTTGATCCGGCGGGGTTGCGATTTCTGCTTCCGCGGCGGGGAGTGCACGGTAGTTGCACCCCCGGCGGTCTTGTCTCCGTCGGCCTTCGCTTGGTCGACTTGCGGCGGCCGTGATGTTGCCGGCTGTTGCGGCGTGTCGTTGTTGGCGAAAGCGATGAGGCTCTGGATTGTAGCCCTCCAGTCTTCGGCCTTGTCTGCCGCTGGAGGGAAGTCGAGGAGCAGTTGGGCTCTAGCAAGAGCTTCTGCTGGAGAGGAGGGAAGCGGCAGCGAGCGGTGCGAGGAGCGAGATATGCTCGGACTTCTAACAGGGTTAGAAGGAGCAGGGTCTCGCCCCGGCGACCGCGCCTTACTCGTACCAGGACGCTGGCCTTGAGCATCCCGCGACCCACTGGCTTGTCCTCGTCCCAGCAAGCGTATGGTACCTCCTGTACCACGTCGCTGCTGGTCCGGCACCTCCTGAGAGGGGCGTGGCGCGTGTACGGACGCCGAGGTTTTGGAGTTCGCCCGGTCGTCCGTCTGGTTCTTGGACTTGGCGGCGCCGCGAGTGTCCTCGCCGGCGTCTACCCCACCAACCGTTGGTTCCGGTGGCGGTGGGATCGACGCAGACGGGCCTCCGACCTTCGAAGCCTTCTTCTTCGGAGGCATGTTGACGTGGTCGATGAAGTTGATGACGCTGGAGAGGTTGATGAAGAATGCGCCCGCGTGAGCGCCGGATCAGGTTCGCACAACCTCGACGCCCCCTAACTGGCGCGCCAAAGATGTCGGGGAAACTGACCACCCGCGAACACCTATGGGACCGGAGCCCCTTCTACGTTGCGGTAAGGGAGCGGAGGGAGCACGGAGAGCGGATCGAGGTGCACACGCGGGCAGTTTACCCAGGTTCGGGCCGCGCAGACGCGTAAAACCCTACTCCTGCTTTGGTTGTATTGAGTTCTTGGGCTCGGGAGCTTGAAGATCTATAGTACCAGCTACACCGAGCGAGGGAGTGAGCGAGTTTCTGGGATCGAACCTCCTCTACGTTGTGCATGGGCCTCCTTTTATAGCTCAAAAGGGGTCACCGACAGGTGTCAACGTAGAGGAGGGTAGAAATGTAAAATCGGTGGTAGTTGTAACAGTGCATGAACAGTGGATGAACAGTGGTCTTCACCTAACTTTGACAATGGGGGACAAGGGCATTGAATGCCCGTCACCGTCGACCCCAAAAGCGTCCGTCCATGCGTCTCCGTTCGCCACGGCGATGGCTTCGTCACCGCGGCTCGCCAGCGTGTCCCTCGGGCTGCACAGCTATCTGCCACGTGCCCCTGGAAGGGCCCCAGGGCGACGCGTGGCCGAATGAGCCGGAGCGCAGGCACACAGTGCAGGCTTCCCTCGGCAAGCAACTTGCCGGGGTCGCTATCTTGCCGGGCCCGGGAGCTTGCCGCTCTCCGGGTCCTGCCGGGGCGCATGATGCGCCGTGATATCTCCTCTTCAGATGCCGTTCTTTGGCCTTCCTAGCAAGCACCTCTTGCCAGGGTCTTGTGTTGAAAAGATGTCCTCGAGCCTGGTGCGGCCTTCCCAGCAAGCGCCTCTTGCCGGGGTCTTGTCTCTTAACTTGGATACTTTGTTCTTGAATGGCTTCATAGGGACCAGAGCGGACCTTGGCGAGCGCGTGGTAAGCCCTGCCACGGGAAGCTGCAACTGCCCGTGCACAAGTTGGGGTACTAAGGTACCCCTACCTTAGTACACCGACACTGTGTCGGGTTATCAAGACCATGTATTTCTTCAATAGGTGGTAAATTCTTAACATCTTCAGCTTTAAAACATTTTTCTTTCATAGATTTCTTTGCCTCTTGCATATCTTCAGGACTGAGAAATATAACACCTCTTTTCTTCGGAGTTGGCTTAGGGGCTGGTTCAGGAAGTGTCCAATTATTTTCATTGGCCAGCATATTATTCAATAGTAATTCAGCTTGATCAACTGTTCCTTCCCTGAAAACACAACCAGCACAACTATCCAGGTGGTCTCTGGAAGCATCTGTTAGTCCATTATAAAAGACATCAAGTATATCATTCCCCTCAAGAGGATGATCAGGCAAAGCATTAAGTAATTGGAGAAGCCTCCCCAAAGCTTGTGGGAGACTCTCTTCTTCAATTTGCACAAAGTTATATATTTCTCGTAAGGTAACTTGTTTCTTATGAGAGGGAAAATATTTAGCAGTGAAGTAATACATCATATCCTGGGGACTACGCACACAAATAGGATCAACAGAATTAAACCATGTCTTAGCATCACCCTTTAACGAGAACGGAAATAACTTAAGGATATAGTAATAACGAATCTTTTCATCATTTGTGAACAGGGAGGCTATATCATTCAACTTAGTAAGATGTGCCACAACAGTTTCAGACTCATAGCCATGGAAAGGATCAGATTCAACCAAAGTAATTAACTCAGGATCAACAGAGAATTCATAATCCTTATCAGTAACACGGATAGGTGAAGTAGCAAAAGCAGGGTCATGTTTCATTCTAGCATTCAAGGACTTTTCTTTCAGCTTAGCTAATAATTTCTTAAGATCATATCTATCGTTGCAAGCAAGAAAGTCTCTAGCAGTTTCTTCATCCATAACATAACCCTCAGGAACAACAGGCAATTCATATCTATTGGGAGAAGCTTCATCGTCACTTTCATAAATATTATCAGTTTCAATATTTGCGTTCTCCCTAACCTTAGCAATTTTTTCATCTAGAAATTCACCTAGTGGCACAGTATTATCAGGCATAGAAATAGTTTCATCATACATAGCAGAAGTGGCATCATCAAGAACATACGACATATCAGATTCAATAGCAGGAGTAGGTGTAGGTGTCGCAAGTTTACTCATAACAGAGGGTGAATCAAGTGCAGAGCTAGATGGCAGTTCCTTACCTCCTCTCATAGTTGAGGGATAGATCTTGGTTTTTGAGTCTTTCAAATTCTTCATAGTGTTCAACAGATATAAATCCCAAGTGACTTAAAGAATAGAGCTATGCTACCCGGCAACGGCGCCAGAAAATAGTCTTGATAACCCACAAGGGTAGGGGATCCCAACAGTTTTCGAGGGTAAAGTATTCAACCCAAATTTGTTGATTGGACACAAGGGGAGCCAAAGAATACTCTTAAGTATTAGCAGCTGAGTTGTCAATTCAACCACACCTGGAAACTTAGTATCTGCAGCAAGGTAGTTTAGTAGCAAAGTAATATGGAGATAGCGGTAGCGGCAATAAAAGTAACGGTAGTGTTTTTGTAGTTTTTGTAATAGTAGCAGCGGGAAGGTAAATAAGCAACAAGAAATATGTGAAAAGCTCGTAGGCATTGGATCGATGATGGGGAATTATGTCGGATGCAATTCATAATGTAAAAGCTACAACCAAGGGTGACACAGAACTAGCTCTTGTTCATCAATGTAATGTAGGCATGTATTCCGAATATAGTCATACGTGCTTATGGAAAAGAACTTGCATGACATCTTTTGTCCTACCCTCCCGTGGCAGCGGGGTCATGTTGGAAACTAAGGGATATTAAGGCCTCCTTTTAATAGAGTACCGAACCAAAGCATTAACACATAGTGAATACATGAACTCCTCAAACTACGGTCATCACTGGGAGTCGTCCCGATTGTTGTCACTTCGGGGTTGCCGGATCATAACATATAGTGGGTGACTATAGACTTGCAAGATAGGATCCAGAACACACATATATTCATGAAAACATAATAGGTTTAGATCTGAAATCATGGCACTCGGGCCCTAGTGACAAGCATTAAGCATAGCAAAGTCATAGCAACATCAATCTCAGAACATAGTGGATACTAGGGATCAAACCCTAACAAAACTAACTCGATTACATGATAGATCCCATCCAACCCATCACCGTCCAGCAAGCCTACGATGGACTTACTCACGCACGGCGGTGAGTATCATGGAATTGGTGATGGAGGAAGGTTGATGATGACGATGGCGACAATCTCCACTCTCCGGAGCCCCAAACGGACTCCAGATCAGCCCTCTCGAGAGAGATTAGGGCTTGGTGGCGGCTCCGTATCGTAAAATGTGATAATTCTTCCTCCCTTATTTTTTCTCCCCGAAAGTGAATATATGGGATCCGGAGATACGTCGGTGGAGCACCAGGGGGCCCACGAGGCAGGGGGGCGCGCCCCCACCCTCGTTGACAGGGTGTGGGCCCCCTGGTCTGGATCTTTCCGCAGGTATTTTTTATATTTTCCAAAATAATTCTTCGTAGATTTTCAGGTCATTCCGAGAACTTTTTATTTCTGCACGAAAACAACACCATGGCAATTCTGCTAAAAACAGCGTAAGTCCGGGTTAGTTCCATTCAAATCATGCAAGTTAGAGTCCAAAATAAGGGCAAAAGTGTTTCGAAAAGTAGATACGTTGGAGACGTATCACTCGACGACCCGCTTCACCAATCCAAAGTAACTACTTGGGATTGGCTCAGCAGGCCATAGCCAGACTATTAAGTCCTTCATGGCCGAACCCGCCATATTGTGCAGCTCGACCAGCTGCTTCATCTGGTCATTGAGGGGCACTGGATGTTGTGGCACATAGAACTGCAACCAGAACAATTTCTCCGTGTCGTTCCCCTCCTGGGCTCGGAAGTATTAAGAGGCATCTGCACTGCTCCTCGGAAGATCAGCAAACATGCCTGGAGAACTCCACAATCGTGTCAGCCCAATATACTTCTGCCCTCCAAAGATGCTTTGTAAGAGAAATATCTTACCAGATGCTATCTATCTTGCTTGTTTGATTTCCTCACAGGCACTGCGCGCCTCGCCCCGCGCATCCTGGGTAGACTTTACGGCCTCCAATTCGGCAGCCGCTTTATCAACGGCCGCCTGGTTTGCCTCGGCCTCCTTTCTTGGCCTCGGCAACCTCGCCCTTAAGGGCCTCGAGCTCAGTGGCGCCAACTGTGTAATACAAAATACAATATTAGAGTTTGTAAACATACTCAATCAATTCCGTCTTATTGACATTTAATAAACAAATCTGCATACCTTGTGTTTCATCAAATTGCCGGTTGATGCGGTAGAGGTCTGCATTCGCCACCTCGACCTTCCGATTTAGTTCGGCAACCTCTGCGTCTCGCGCAGTTGCGGTAACTAAGTAAGCATGCACAACAGTTCAACTCTATAAATATGCTACTCTATGGATACTTCGTCCGATTCTTTTCAGAATCACACAAAGCATCAGGGGCTACTAGTTATATATGTGCATTATAAATAAAAATTATATAAAAAAGCATTACATTGCTTACCTCAAAGCATGTTAAAAGGCTGTTGAAGGCTTCATTCAGGCCGCCCTTGACGGACTGAATCTTCTTCATCACCGCACCCATCATGGTGCGGTGTTCTTCAATGACGAGAGGACTTTGCAGTGCTCCCTCCATAGAACCCGGCGCCTCCAGATTGACTCCTGGCGCTGCCGTATCCTCCTCCTCTTGATTAGTCGGGTCTTCGGACCCCGGAGCCACGCTAGGCTCCAGAATGGTGTTCGGTGGGGCCCCAGACTGTTTGGGCCCCACGTCTTTGGTCTCCATAGGGTCCGTCTCCCCATGGTCAACGGCCATCGAGGTATTACCCCCGGCCGCCTTGTCTCCTGCCCCGCCCTCATCTCCTTGGGCGGAGAGAACCCGCTGGGACGACACTTTGATGTTCCTGCCGATTACGGGCGATGAAGCCCGGACTGGCGGGTCACTCTCCGTCTCCCCAAGCGCCAGAGAGTTCCCCTCCGATGATTTAACATCAGGGTTTACACCGGGAGGGCTGTAGGTCAGCAGGAGAAAAATATTAAGTAAGTATCATAAATACTAAATAAACAAAGGTGAAATAGTCAATCCGGACAAACTTACGATTTGGGCAGGGGTTTCACCCTGGGCTTCACCACGTAGCTATGTTCGGACGAATCCGAACTATCTCCGAGCTTTAGCTTCCTCTGGGGTGCGGTCGTGCCCGCGTCAGCGACAGCCCCCTCTTCTTCCCCCTGCCTTGCGCAGGAGGCACTTCTTCTTCCTCCTCTTCCTCCTCATCATCTTCCTCCACCTCGTTAGAGGAGAGGATATCTAGGTCCTCGGGCTTCTTGCCTGCGGGGCGGTGGCTATCCCCGATCCCCTTGCCGTTCGACTTTTTGGGCTCCTTGGTCGGCGCCTTGTACGGTGCCGGAACCAGCATCACCGTCAATAGAGGCAATGTTGGGTCTTCGGGCAGAGGCGCCCGCTACCTCTTGAGCTTGCGTTGTATTCCCTCGAAGAGGAAAGGGAGATGCAGCACAGTAGCGTAAGTATTTCCCTCAGTTTTTGAGAACTAATGTATCAATCCAGTAGGAGACCACGCGCCAGTCCCTCGCACCTGCACAAACAAATAAGAACTTCGCAGCCAATGCGATAAGGGGTTGTCAATCCCTTTACGGTCACTTACGAGAGTGAGATCTGATAGAGATGATATTTATATTTTTGGTATTTTTAGTTTAATAAAACAACAAATAAAAGCAAGAAAAGTAAAGTAGATGTAGATTGATATGTTGAGAATGGACCCGGGGGCCATAGTTTTCTCTAGTGGCTTCTCTCATGATAGCAGTATTCTACGGCGGGTAAACAAATTATTGTCGAGCAATTGATAGAAAAGCGAATAATTATGAGACTATCTAGGCATGATCATTGTATATAGGCATCACGTCCGAGACAAGTAGACCGACTCCTGCCTGCATCTACTACTATTACTCCACACATCGACCGCTATCCAACATGCATCTAGTGTATTGAGTTCATAAGAACAGAGTAACGCCTTAACCAAGATGACATGATGTAGAGGGATAAACTCAAGCAATATGATGAAAACCCCATCTTTTTATCCTCGATGGCAACAACACAATACGTGCCTTGCTGCCCCTACTATCACCGGGAAAGGACACCGCAAGATTGAACCTAAAGCCAAGCACTTCTTCCATTGCAAGAACTATAGATCTAGTAGGCCAAACCAAACCAATAATTCGAAGAGACTTGCAAGGATATTATGAGCACACATAAAAAGTTCAGAAAAGAACGAAATATCTTCCATAGATAACCTTGATCATAAACTCACAATTCATCGGATCTCGACAAACACACCGCAAAAAGAGATTACATCGAATAGATCTCCTCGAAGACCAAGGAGAACTTTGTATTGAGATCCGGAGAGAGAGAAGAAGCCATCTAGATACTAGCTATGGACCCGAAGGTCTGTGGTAAACTACTTACAACTCATGGTGAGGGCGATGATGATGATGATGAAGGCCTCCGTGATGGATCCCCCTCCTGGAACAGGCTCCAAGATGGGATCTCCACGGGAACAGAAGCTATGGCGGTGGAATTAGGGTTTTCTCTCTGCCTCTGGAGTTTCTGGGGTACGTAGGTATATATAGGAAGAAGGAGGGCACCGGGCGCCGTGTGGGCCAGCCTCGAGGCAGGGGGCGCGCCTTGGGAAGGGCGGTGCACCCCCACCCTCGAGGGCTGCCCCTTGCCCCTGACTTGGTCCTGACGTTTCCCGAGCGTGATTTCCTCCAAAAATATCTCTCGCGAAGGTTTCATTCTGTTTTGGACTCCGTTTGATATTCCTTTTCTGCAAAACCCTAAAATAGGCAAAAAAACAACAATCTGGACTGGGCCCTTGGGTTAGTAGGTTAGTCCCAAAATGATATAAAAGTGAATGATAAAGCCCATTAAACATCCAAGACTTCATAAATAATAGCATGGAACACTCAAAAATTATAGATACATTGGAGACGTATCAAGCATCCCCAAGCTTAATTCCTGCTCGTCCTCGAGTAGGTAAATGATAAAGAAATAATTTTTGATGTGGAATGCTAACCAATATAGTTTTTTCAATGTAATTCTTTTAATTGTGGCATGAATGTTCAGATCTGAAAGATTCAAGATAAAAGTCTATATTGACATAAGAAATAATAATACTTCAAGCAATACTAACAAAGCAATCATGTCTTCTCAAAATACTATGGCTAAAGAAAGTTATCCCTACAAAATCATATAGTGTTGGCTATGCTCCCTCGTTATCACACAAAAATATTCATATCATGCACAACCCCGATTTCAGCCAAGCATTTGTTTTCATGCTCTATCTTTTCAAACCTTTCAACTTTCACGCAATAAATGAGCGAGAGCCATGGACATAGCACTTTGGGTGGAATAGAGGTGGTTGTGGAGAAGACAAAAAGAGGGAGATAGTCTCACATCGACTAGGCGTATCAATGGGCTATGGAGATGCCCATCAATAGATATCAATGTGAGTGAGTAGGGATTGCCATGCAACGGATGCACTAGAGCTAAATGTGAATGAAAGCTCAACAAAAGAAACTAGTGGGTGTGCATCCAACTTTCTTGCTCACGAAGACCTAGGGCATTTGAGGAAGCCCATCGTTGGAATATACAAGCCAAGTTCTAAAACGAAAATTCCCACTAGTATATGAAAGTGACTAAGCATGAGACTCTCTACAATGAAGAACATGGTGCTACTTTGAAGCACAAGTGTGGAAAAAGATAGTAGCAATTGTCCCTTTTTTCTTTTCTTTTTTTCTTTTTTTTTATTTTTTTTTCTTTTTTTCTTTTTTTGGGCCTTTCTTTTTTTCTTTAGCCTTTCTCTTTTTTTGCGGAGGGGCTTTATAGATTCAGCCTTTCCTCCCATGTGACAATGCTCTAATAATGATGATCATCACACTTTCATTACAACACGATATTACAACTCGATACTACAACAACAAAGTATGACTCTATATGAATGCCTCCGGCGGTGTACCGGTATGTGCAATGAAACAAGAGTGACATGTATGAAAAGTTATGCATGGTGGCCTTGCCACAAATACGATGCCAGCTACATGATCATGCATGGCAATATGACAATATGATGCGTGTCATATGAACGGAACGGTGGAAAGTTGCATGGCAATATATCTCGGAATGGCTATGGAAATGCCATGATAGGTAGGTATGGTGGCTGTTTTGAGGAACAATATGGTGGCTGTTTTGAGTTAGGATATACAGTGGGTTTATGGCACCGGCGAAAGTTGCGCGGTACAGGAGAGGCTAGCAATGGTGGAAGGGTGAGAGTGTGTATAATCCATGGACTCAACATTAGTCATAAGAACTCATATACTTATTGCAAAAATTTACGAGTCATCAAAACAAAGCAATAAACGCATGCCCCTATGGGGGAGGTTGGTAGGAGGTAACCATCGCGCGCCCCCGACCTCCACACAAAGGTTGACACTCTACAAATACCTCATGCTTTAACTTAGTCACACAACGGTTCACCATACGTGCATGCTATGGGAATCACTAACCTTAACACAAGTATTTCTCAATTTCATAATAACTCCACTAGCATGACTCTAATATCACTATCCTCATGTCTCAAAACAATTATCAAGCATCCAACATCTCTCTCTATTCAATGCACTTGGGGTGAAAAAATGTACTACATTGACGTTGGATGTCTATCATGTGAAGACTAGTTTCTTTATCCTAAAATATTTACCATGCTGTTTTAATAGACTCTCAAATAGATCTAAGTGAAGCATGAGAGTTCAACAATATCTACAAAATATTACCACCACTGTGCTCTAAGAGATATAAGTGAAGCGCTAGAGCAAAAACTATTCAACTCAAAAGATATAAGTGAAGCACATAGAGTGTTCTAACAATTTCTAGGCCAAATTTAACTCTCTCTAATAGGTGTGTCCAGCAAGGATGATTGTGGCAACCTAACAAGCAAAGACTCAAATTATACAAGACGCTCCAAGCAAAACACATAGCTTGTTGCGAATAAAAATATAGCTCCAAGTATAGTTACCGATGGATGATGACGAAAGAGGGGATGCCTTCCCGGGGCATCCCCAAGCTTAGGATTTTGATTATCTTGAATTTACTTGGGGTGCCATGATTATCCCCAAGCTTAGGCCTTTGCTACTCCTTGTTCCATAGTCCATTAAAGCAATACTCAAAACTTGAAAACTTCACAACACAAAACATAGACAAAAATTCTCGTGAGCTCCGTTAGTAAGAGAAAGCAAACCACCACTCAAAGGTACAGAAAGGAACTCATTCTTTGTTTTTATTGGTGTTAAATCTACTGCACTCCAAGTTCTCTATGGTTCATATCCTCCAATATTACTCATAGATGCATCGGAATAAGCAAACAACACACGAAAAACAGAATCTGTCAAAGATAGAACAGTCTGTAGTAATCTGCATGGTTCGCCTACTTCTGGAACTCCAAAAAATTCAAAATAAATTGGTAAATTTGCGAAATTTGTCTACCAATCATCAGAAAAAAGAATCAACTAAAAATCACTCTCCAGTAAAATCTGAATACTACTTTAGCCAGCGCTAACGATTCTGTTTTTCACAGCTAGATCATATAAACTTCACACAAGTCTTACCAAAGGTTCTATTTGGCAGAAACACTAAACAAAACATGAAAACACATCTAATCAGAGGCTAGATGAAATATTTATTCCCTAACACCAACAAAAGCAAAAAAATAAAATTGGGTTGCCTCCCAACAAGCGCTATCGTTTTACGCCCCTATCTAGGCACGATACAAGATAGATCTAGGTATTGCCATCTTTGGAAGGCAATCCATAAGTGGCTCTCATGATAGATTCATATGGTAATTTGATTTTCTTTCTAAGAAAGTGTTCCATGCCTTTCCTTAATGGAAATTAGAATCTAATATTTCCTTCCTTCATATCAATAATTGCACCAATCGTTCTAACGAAAGGTCTACCAAGAATAATAGGACAAGAAGGATTGCAATCTATATCAAGAACAATGAAATCTACGGGCACATAATTCCTATTGGCAACAATAAGAACATCATTAATTCCTCCCATAGGTTTCTTAATAGTGTAATCCACAAGATGCAAATTTAAAGAACAATCATCAAGCTCATGGAACCCTAGCAAATCACACAAAGTTTTTGGGATAGTGGAGACACTTGCACCCAAATCACACAAAGCATAGCATTCATGATCTTTTATTTTTATTTTGATAGTAGGTTCCCATTCATCATAAACCTCTCTAGGTATAGAAACTTCCAACTCAAGTTTTTCTTCATAAGATTGTGTGGGGACCCCGACTTAGAAGTCGAGATCACCGAATGCACGTGTACAGTGATCCCAGAGATCAATGCTCACTGAACACACAGAAGCTGAATAACAAGAGTCTTACATCCATACATACCGTCTTACACAAATTATGGCCATTATGGCCAAGTCTTACATAGATAAAGCCTCAAGGGCTGAATAGCAAATAACTCAAATAGCGGAAGTCTTCGATGATAAGTAGAACCCATGCCATCTGCCTTAACCCTACATGCATTCTGACTGGGATAGCGTCCTAGTTCGCATGTTCGTCTCCATAGAATTCTTCTTCATATTCCTGTTCCTCCATGCCTGGCCAATTAAATAACCAGTGGCAAGCCAATGAGTACTTTGAATGTACTCGCAAGCAACCCATGATTTGGTTCAAAGTAACAATGCAATTGAATAACAAAGAGCAATCTAGCTACGAGCTAGAATAAATGTTCTGCCATCAAGTATATGCATCAATAATTTCTTGTAACCTCGAGGACAGGTTACCGATATCAACATGAATATGGTTCAACTCCACGAGTCAAGTCACCACCTTGACTCAACATACACACACACTCAAGGTTTCGCAAACATTGGACGTAGCCCAAGAGCGGTTACCCAGCTGTCCTTGACCGTCGACACGGCTATTCGAATAGTTTTACACTTTGCAGAGGTTGCGCACTTTACCCACAAGATCCGGAAAGCTTTCGTGTCACCCACGATCCCGCAGTACCTCAAATACTCGGGGGAAGCACCCGGTCATTATCTTTCCTTAGACGACACTAACATAGAGTCCACTCGTTGGTACATGGCCCTCGAGTACAACAATAGATCATGGGACTTGCCCTATTTTCAATGTCATGCGTACACGAAGGGACCAACGGTGTGTCCGGTGCCCTGTGAAAACAGTCATGGTCGTCTATCCAAGCACGACCCCGTCCCGGGAAAAGACCTCAAGTCTTCCCGTCACTAGTAATGCGGGCACCATGCTAGTATCGGCCTAAGTAATCAATAAAGCCCCGTCCCATAAGGGGTAGAGTGGTTGCACATGTATGGTTGGAATAACGATCGCAACTTAAACCAATCCGTTTGAAAAACATCACACACACTTGTCTCGGTACACCACTTCGTCATCAAGTGGTTACCCATCTCACCATCTCCCTTGGGCATGAATGGCGCCCGACGGGGTTTTCGAAAAGAATACAACCACGAAGGTATCATGGCACACATACATCTCTAAGCATCACTACTAGTCATTTGCAATGCATCTAGCACATAGCAAGATTATGAGTAAAGCATGCATCATGTGGTGGTTCTTTAACTTGGTCACCACCGTAACTCTTATCATCATGCATTCGGAAACAAACGGGTTCCGAAGAACACAAGTCTATCATGGTCAAGGGCTGCTTGCCTAGATTGGCTTGGTCTTCAAAGTCTTCAAATCCTTCCCCACCTTCTTCTTCAGCAACCTCGTCAAATACGGTATCTAAATGTCGCAAAATAACAACGGGAAAATAAGACCACAATAAAAACAGAAAAATCAAAGTGCTCAGAAAAATGTCAACTTAATTTTTGTTAAATACTAGAGGGAAAACTAAGATGGCAAAAATTCTTAGTTGGAGTTTTGGAATTGCAGAATGGGATCTAAGGATTTTTGAACAGAAGTTTAAATGCTCAAATTTGAATTTAAATTTGAACAGAACAGAAAAGGTTCATGGATATGTGTGAAAGTGACACCATTAAATAGGTTGGAATTTTACAAGATTTTAGGAGTTGGAATTAATTCATTTGGACAAATATTTATTTCTGTGAATTTACTTGAAATATTCACAGAAAAGAAAAAGAGAAAAGGCACTGTGCCACTGGGCCAGAACGGCCACAGTGCACGGCCCAGGGTGATTAGCCCACCACACGGGAGCCAGCGCGCGCGCGCCAGGTTTTTGAACCTAACGGGCGGGGCCCAGCGGTCAGTGGCAGAGAGGGGAGAGAGAGAGCGGTGAGGATGACAGGAGGGGCCCGCTTGTCATCTTCAACCTCACGGCCAGAGGGGCGGCGAGCTCACCAGCGGCGATTCCGGGCACGGCGGGGCAAACTGAGGGCATGGTCGTGCTCAGGGAGGAGTCGCGGATGTAGTGGTGCTGGAGTTGGCCGCCGGAGAGGCCAGGTTTGTCGGCGGCGAGGTGGAACGGCGGAGGAGCGTCGGGAAGATACTGGCTGGCTCGCTCCGGGCTGCAATAGGAGTGCGAGAAGGAGGGGAACGGGTCAGTGAGGTACGGCGGCTCCAGATCGAGCAACAGTTGGGGCTGAGAGGGGCTGTACCGCGAGATCTCCGGTTGCCCGACGCGGCGGAGCTCCGGTCAATCCCGAGCACTGAGGCTTCCTGAGGGCGAGTGGGTGGTTCTGGAGTGCTACTGGGGGTGTGGGGAGGAGATGGGTGCCGTTGGAGGGGCTCGGGGCGTGCTTATATAGCCGAGCCCCGGTCCACCGTGGACTCGTGCGCCGGCGAGGTCACGGGCGAGGCCAGAGGCCGTGCAGGCGCTCGTGTTCGAGTCGGGGAGGTTCATGGGTGAGGTCTACGCCTAGTAGAGGGGAGAGGAGGAGCGGGGGATGCTCCAGAGGGCGCGCGTGTGTGAGGCCGACGAGTGGAGCTTGCGGGCGGCCGGCGCGCGTGCGAGGGCGGCCACTGGAGGGAGGAGGAGGAGGGGAACAACGCCGGGGGAGGTCGCAGACGTCGAGGCGCATCGGTAGGCGCGAGGGGGGGAGCACGAGGTGGTCGGAGGCGAGCGATTGGGCGAAGCTACAGTGCGGGTGAGCATTGTAGCACGCTCTGGAGCGTGCTAATTGCATGCCATGGCATGCCATTGGCTCCCTGGGCGTGTCCGCCGTGTCTGGGGGGTCCAGCACGAAGTAATCAACCCAGCTGAGGCCTTGGATGCTCTGGAGGTGAAGTGAGAGAGGAATGAAGCTGGTAAATGAGTAGAAATGGGCTGTCCAGCAAGGTGAATTGGGGTTTTCACCCCTCAATCATGGAGCTGTGGACTTGGGGGAGTTACTGGAGGTAGAATGTAACTAGATGAAGCTGTGGTAGAAAGTTGAGGCAAAAGTAAATAGTAAAAGAGGCGAAGATGATGGTTTTCGTAAAATGGCAAAAGGTGTTTGATCAAGTTTTGGACAAGCAAATGATCTCCACTAGCCATGGCACTTAACAGGATTGAATGCCATATGGAAATAGGGTGTTTCACCAAATTTGGGCTCATTTGAAGAAACTAGCCAATGTAACTTTGGTGAACCCTAGAAATCAACAGAAATGACTTCATCATGTTTAAGTCAAGCTAATCATCTCCCCTTGATGCACCACTTGGTGTAGTTTCATCATTTGGGGTATTGATCATGCCCACAAAGTTTGAAGCTCCAGGTAAAAAGTTGGTAATGTAAAGTTGTTCAAATTTGAATTTGAACAAAAATTGTTTTGGGGTATTCTGATCAAGTTGCCCTACTCCAAATCTTGTGCCATTTGGTCTAGATGCCTTATTAGGCCATCCTAGCATGTGCACCAAGTTTGAGAGCATTTGGACAAGTTTGGAAATGTAAAGTTGCTCAAACTTCAGATATGGACAGAATGGTTATGAAGGGTTTTGAGGGTGTTATCTTGCTTCCCAAAGCATGGGGCTTGGCAAGATCATCAAATATGTCATATATGACATGATAGAATTTCCCTGGAATTTTTGGAGAATATTTCCTTTGTAAATATTTCAAAAGCTTGAAATATCCAGAAAGGGTTTTGGAGGTATTAGCCCATTATTTTGAACATGACCAAGTGTTGAAACTCTTATATATGGACAATATATGTCCTATGAGTCTCCCTAAATTTTGGCAAATATTTTTGAAATACTTAAATAATTTTCCCCTATTAAAGACCATTTCTGGCCTTAAGAAAAAGCTTTTAAATAAAATAGGAAAATAACTTTTAAAATTATACTTTTGTGGTTTCTGGGAGTCCTATGACTACTAGGTCTCAAATATACTTTTTGAAATAATTTTCTCACCCTAAATCAAGCACTTGCAGTGCAAACCTCAATTCAGGGGTTTTTGGAATACTAAATTTTAAAAATACATTTTGGCCAAATTAATTTTATAAGAAAATACTATACTGCTATATAACACTTGGCATGATGATTGGGCAGTAGTTTTGGGTATGGAGATGAATACTACAAGAGGTAATAGTTGACTTTAATGAGCACATGAAAAACATATGAAGAAAGACTCAATTCCAATAAAAGCCAAATGATGCCAAAAAAAATTGCTGGTCCAAATTTTCATGCTTCATTGATGCAAATGACATGTTACAAAATGCAGGGTGTGACAGATTGTATCAAAGCATTAACTATATGTTTAGTGAAAGCTTTATTTTGACAATAAGCATGCGGAGAATTTAGCACGGATTGCAACAAGGAAATACAATCAATCAAAGAGCAATTATCATAATTGAATGCCTTGAAATCCAAAGTAGTGGGTTCATCACTATGCAAAGTTTTAATCTCTTCACTCCCACTTTTAGCAATTTTAGCATCAAGATCTAAAAACTCCGAATCACTGGGACACCTTAAAGCAGAATCATCTCCAATCCTATTCTCATCAAGATTAATATTAGAAAACAAGGATCTAATAGGATACACATCAATAACTTTCAGATCTTCATCTTTATTTTGACGATAACTAGAAGAACATGATTTAATATAATCTTCTCTTTTAGCACGCATCCTAGCGGTTCTTTCTTTGCACTCATCAATGGAAATTATCATGGCTTTGAGAGACTCATTGATTTAATGCTTAGGTGGGATAGATCTAAGTTTCAAAGAATCAACATCAAGAGTAATTCTATCCACACTTCTAGCCAATTCATCAACCTTAAGAAATTTCTCTTTAAGCATAGCATTGAAATTCTTTTGCGAGATCATAAACTCCTTAACACTAGTTTCAAGTTCAGATGGCATCTTTCCATAAGAGTTGTTGTAGGAATTACCACAATTATTAGAGGAATTACTAGGAAAAGGCGTAGGATTAAAATTACCTCTAAAAGCATTATTACCAAAATTATTCCTACCAACAAAATTCACATCCAAAGATTCATTGTTATTCTCAATCAAATTGGACAAAGGCATATCATTAGGATCAGAAGAAGCACTCTTAGCAGCAAACAATTTCATAAGTTCATCCATCTTTCCACTCAAAACACTAATTTCTTCGATAGCTTGCACTTTTTTACTAGTAGATCTTTCGGTGTGCCATTGAGAATAATTAACCATAATATTATCTAGGAGTTTGGTAGCTTCTCCTAAGGTGGTTTCTGGAAGCAAAATTCAAGCCAGCATAAAAGTTCTGAATCTTTCGGTGTGCCATTGAGAATAATTAACCATAATATTATCAGAAGAAGGCACTTTTTTACTAGTAGA
Source organism: Secale cereale (assembly GCA_902687465.1). Taxonomy (NCBI): domain Eukaryota; kingdom Viridiplantae; phylum Streptophyta; class Magnoliopsida; order Poales; family Poaceae; genus Secale; species Secale cereale. The sequence continues at coordinate 841,017,390 of LR738710.1, forward strand.
TCTTTCGGCGGCCGAATCTAAAAGATTTCTGGAAGCAAAATTCAAGCCAGCATAAAAGTTCTGAATAATCATCCATAGATTCAAACCATGTGTAGGGCAATTATGTATCATTAATTTCATTCTCTCCCAAGCTTGTGCAACATGCTCATGATCTAGTTCCTTAAAATTCATAATATCGTTTCTAAGAGAGATGATCTTAGCAGGTGGGAAATACTTAGGGATAAAAGCATCTTTGCACTTATTCCACGAATCAATACTATTTCTAGGCAAAGAGGAGAACCAAGTTTTAGCACGATCTCTAAGTAAAAATAGATATAACTTCAATTTAACAATATCGTTATCCGTATCCCTTTTCTTTTGCATATCACACAAATCAACAAAGTTGTTTAGATGGGTAGCGGCATCTTCACTAGGAAGGCCGGAGAATTGATCTTTCATGTGAAGATTCAACAAAGCAGCATTGATCTCACAAGATTTAGCATCGGTAATAGGAGCAATCGGAGTGCTAATAAAATCATTGTCGTTGGTATTGGAGAAGTCACACAATTTGGTATTGTTCTGAGCCATAGTGACAAGCAAGCAATCCAACACACACAAGCGAACAAAAAGCAAGTGAACGAAAAACACACGTCGGAAGAAGGGCAAATAAATGGCAAGGGTGAAGTGGGGGAGAGGAAAACGAGAGGCAAAAAATGTAATGCGAAGGATAAGGGTTTGTGATAGGTACTTGGTATATGACTTTTGCGTAATCCTCCCCGGCAACGGCGCCAGAAATTTTTCTTGCTACCTCTTGAGCTTGGCGTTGTATTCCCTCGAAGAGGAAAGGGAGATACAGCACAGTAGCGTAAGTATTTCCCTCAGTTTTTGAGAACCAAGGTATCAATCCAGTAGGAGACCACGCGCCAGTCCCTCGCACCTGCACAAACAAATAAGAACTTTGCAGCCAACGCGATAAGGGGTTGTCAATCCCTTTACGGTCGCTTACAAGAGTGAGATCTGATAGAGATGATAGTTATATTTTTGGTATTTTTAGTTTAATAAAACAGCAAATAAAAGCAAGAAAAATAAAGTAGATGTAGATTCATATGTTGAGAATAGACCCGGGGCCCATAGTTTTCTCTAGTGGCTTCTCTCATGATAGCAGTATTATACGGCGGGTAAACAAATTACTGTCGAGCAATTGATAGAAAAGCGAATAATTATGAGACTATCTAGGCATGATCATTGTATATAGGCATCACGTCCGAGACAAGTAGACCGACTCCTGCCTGCATCTACTACTATTACTCCACACATCGACCGCTATCTAGCATGCATCTAGTGTATTGAGTTCATAAGAACAGAGTAACGCCTTAAGCAAGATCACATGATGTAGAGGGATAAACTCAAGCAATATGATGAAAACCCCATCTTTTTATCCTCGATGGCAACAATACAATATGTGCCTTGCTGCCCCAACTGTCACTGGGAAAGGACACTTCAAGAGAAGAAGCCATCTAGATACTAGCTATGGACCCGAAGGTCTCTGGTAAACTACTCACAACTCATGGTGAGGGCGATGATGATGATGATGAAGGCCTCCGTGATGGATCCCCCTCCCGGAACAGGCTCCAAGATGGGATCTCCACGAGAACAGTAGCTATGGCGGTGGAATTAGGGCGTTCTCTCTATCTTTGGAGTTTCTGGGGTACGTAGGTATATATAGGAAGAAGGAGGGCACCGGGGGCCGTGTGGGCCAGCCTCAAGGCAGGGGCATGCCCCCCACCTTCGAGGGCTGGCCCCTTGCCCCCTGACTTGGTCCTGATGTTTCCCGAGCATGATTTCCTCCAAAAATATCTCTCGCGAAGGTTTCATTCGGTTTGGACTCCGTTTGATATTCCTTTTCTGCAAAACCCTGTAATAGGCAAAAAAACAGCAATCTGGACTGGGCCCTTGGGTTAGTAGGTTAGTCCCAAAAATGATATAAAAGTGAATGATAAATCCCATTAAACATCCAAGACTTCATAAATAATAGCATGGAACAATCAAAAATTATAGATACGTTGGAGACGTATCAGCGCCGGACACTTGATCTGAGTCGCCTTCTTCGTCCTGCCCTGTATATCACGTAAAAATTCCAACTCCTGTTATCATTAAATAATGGGAAGGGGTAAGTGTTCAGCAGGGATTATTATTACCTCTGTGGCAGAAACTTCGGTGCTAAAGCCCGCATCATCGGACTCTTCGGTCCATTCCCTCTAGCTCTTGAAGAGGTGCTTCCAGATCTCCTTGTGCGTAGAGCCGAAGAGATGCTTCAGCGGCTTGTCTCCTGCCGGATCGAACTCCCATAGGGAGGAGTCCCAGCTTTGGCAAGAGAGAACAAGCCAGGTCAGCATCAGTCTGGACCACGAAGGAGAGCAGGTGCCCCTTGGAGATTATGCCGGACACACAGCTCACAAGAGTCGTCACCTCAGTGTGCGACCCCTAGTCTAGACCCTTTTTGGTCCAGGAGGTTAGCCTCTCTGGGGGGTCCGGATCTGAAAGCGGGCCAAGCCAACCAGTTGGTGCCGCGGGGTTCGGGGATATAGAACCACTCCTGCGGCCAGACCTTGTTCGTCTCATCGAACTAGCCCTTGGGCCATGTAGCATTTGGGAGCTTGCTAGTCATAGCGCCCCCGCACTCCGCGTGTTCCCCGTCCACCACCTTCAGCTTCACGTTGAAGGTCTTAAGCCACATGCCGAAGTGTGGGGGGATGCGGAGAAATGCTTCACCCACCACTATGAAAGAGGATATGTGAAGGATTAAGTTCGGGGCTAGATCGTGGAAATCTAGCCTGTAGAAGAACAAAAGACCCCAAACAAACGGGTGTAGTGGAAACCGTAGCCCCCTAACAATGTGAGAGGTAAAAACTACCCTCTGTCCCACCTTAGGGACGGGAATCACCTGGCCCTTTGGAGGGTCTCGGTGCGCAATGTCGCTAGCGAGGTACCCCACGCTCCGTAGATCCGCCACGGTCTTTTCAGTAACCGTGGAAGCCTCCCACTTGCCTCTGGCACCGGATCCAGCCATTGCTGGGAAGAGGAGTTGTGGTTGAGGAACAGAGAGCGGTGGGCACAGGAGATGGGAATACGGGGGCGAGGGACATTGGAGAGCTCGAGCTTGAGGATGGCGTGGGGCTAATGAATGGGATCGATGTCCTTTTATAACGCTACGAATACAGAGCGTCCCCCCACTCCAGCCATAAAACTCGCCAGTTCCCGAAAAGGTCGTGCGTAATGCGCGGCGTGGGTGCTCACGTCACGCTGATAAGAATCCCACAATAAGCGGGCACGATCTCTATTCTGATGGGACGTGTCAATGAGGATATACCTCGAAACGCGAAACTAGGACCCAAAAAAATGGTTCGATATATTAGTGGGTTGGACGTGATGCTTTGCCCAAAAGTTTTCAGTAGAGACACATTATTCGTTTTCTTTAAAGAGCATTGCCTTCGAGGCTAAGGGTTGTACTAATCTTGCAGAGCCGAACATAATCTATCTATTTGCAGAAGATATATTCGGGAGGAGGAACCCGCCTTGCAATGCCGAAGACAATACGGAAGCCGAACTCGTCGTCATCGAAGACAGGTTCAGGGCTACTGAGGGAGTCCTGGATCGGGGGGTCCTCATGTGGCCAGACAAGCTCCTGGTGGGCCGGACTGGTGCTCCACGAAGACTGTTATAGAAGATCGTCTCTCGTATCCGGATAGGACTCCTGGATTCTTGTAATAGCAAGTTTTAAGCTCGGGTGTAGATTTTCCTTACTCTGCAAGACAACATGTACAAACCCTAGGCCCCTCCGGTGTGTATATAAACCGGAGGGTTTTAGTCCATAGAGGCTAGAATCAGAATCATACAATCCTCATAGGCTAGACTTAGGGTTTAGCCTTTACGATCTCGTGGTAGATCAACTCTTGTATCCATATTCATCCATATTAATATAGCAGGAAGTAGGGTATTACCTCGATCGAGAGGGCCTAAACCTGGGTAAACATCGTGTACCCAGCCTCTTGTTACCATCGATCTTCCGACGCATAGTTCGGGACCCCCTACCCGAGATCCGCCGGTTTTGACACCGACTGTTGGCCCAACTAATTTAAGGATCGTTATATCCTCAGGTACTGAAAGAAAAGAATAATGCATTAGCCAAGGAACTTGAGGAATGTCAGACCAAGCTAACTGTTGTCACCATCGAATTGGAAGATTCGAAGAAATCCAAGAAGAGATCTGATGGTAAGAACAATAGTGTCCGGAAAATATGATCATGCGCCAACAAAGATTTCTAAATATACATTGTTTTAATTACAGTGACAAGAACGACAGATCAATCGGAGGAGCAACTAAGGGCCGCTCTGGCGGACAAAAGACACGCCGAAGGGCAAGCAGCCGCTTGTCAACATATATTAACACGGACCATAGAGGAGGAGAACAAACTTCAGGGCGCAAATATCAAGCGAGCCGAAGAGCTAAAGGACATACGAGCCCAATTGTTGGATCCCTTGAAGGAGAACAGGAAACTAAAAGGCAGCATATTCAGTTTGACCTTTAACCTAGCTTTCGTATAGTTCCTTGATTCAGAGCTTTACAATACTATTCCTGTAGGTTTGTTATCTGGAAAACCTGAGGGGAAGTGTCCAGATTTCAAGGCGACCTGCTGCAAGAGCTCTCCAAGATACACGAGCGAGCTCGGAAAGCCATGAAGATCATGACCAAAGCCTTCATTATGGCCATCCGATTCTCCTCCAGAAATTATGGAGGAATTGGTGAATTTATTCAAAGGAGCTTGGTGCCGTTTTGAACTATGGAAGGAATCAGCATGTCCAGAAGGTGCACGAGAAGCTTGGGCCATGGTGAAGACATGCTACACCGGACTTGATCCGAATCATATGGCTAGGGTTGGACCTCGGGGACCAGACGGACAAGAAATTCCCGTTAGCTTGGTATATGACCAAGTAAGGAGAACCACCAAATTTGCACGACAAGATTGTAAATTAGACAGTCTTATATATGGTATAGATGAAGAGTATGCGTTTGATTCCATGTAACAATGTACTTTATCATCAAACTTATCTCCGACCGAATTTGTTAAAAGATTGTCATGGTAGACCTTCTGCTTCAACCTCTGAAACCCAAGGGCTGGAGTGTTTCCGAATACTATACCTGTGGTATACACTTAGTATGTTCGGAAATCAGGCAATCTGGTCATTTTTGCTTAAACAGACAAGATGTGTTCGGGGTGTTATGTTATATTACTATTTAACGTAAGAAACATCTTCCAGGGAGAATAGTTCCGTTAAGGGTTCCTTTCCCTAGGTCAGCATGCGTATGTATGCGTGCCTAGGCTTTGATCCTAAAAAAGGATTACAGGAAGCCTATCTTGTGAGATTGAGAAATTATGTGCCAAAAAGCAATTCGTCGTTTGTCCACCGACCAATGATTCCCTTAAGAACGCTAGCTTCCGGTTTCGCCCGTTTGAGGTACAGGTCCAGATTACTCGTGTCGGATATATTGACCACAAGTGTCTTCATCGACCACCCATGGCATTTCAAGACAAAAAGGCCGCATACCATCCTTCGGCCGCCTGCATATCAGGCTGCCTCCTAGGGCCGCCAGGCCTAGGAGCCGGCTGCCAGCAGGCGGCAAAACACTAACAGGTGGCTACCTAGTGGTCGGCATCTGGCAGACGGCCCCGTGCCTCCCCCTCGGAGTATGCACTGGGCATCCGCGACAAGGCTAAAAGCATGGCTACAGTTGAACCTGCCCCCCCCCAGAATCCAAAGCAGCGTGGCTACAATGCGAGCGTACCTCGCGGACACTCCTTGATCGGTGTAGCCATGTTACCCGTGACCTCGCTTTGGTCAGAGGAGTCCAAGATCCCACGACACGGAGGCGGAGTGGCCTATAGACGGCAGGTCCCACCCGTCGGCGAGCCACTAAGGATCGGCCGGCCTTTGGATCGACGGTGTAGGGAGCTGGCCGCCCTCCAGCAGGCGGCATGCCGTACCCTCGATGTTTGGCCATCATCAAGAAGATGAGACGAGGCGTGGCAACAATGTACGACCACCAGGCGGCGGTACTGTAGCCATGCTCCCCTCGACAGCGGCTTCGTCAGCACAAGGATGTCAACAGTAAAGCACAATCGCGAGGGCCCACATATGGCGGGCCCGCAGGACGGACATGCCTCCAACACCGGTGGGACCCACCAGCTGGCGGGACCCAGCAGCCGGTGAAGAAGCCGGCGCCCAGAGACGTTGACGGCCGGGCCCGCACCCGGCCGAATTACCATTGTAGCCCTGGGGGGTAGGCCTATATAAACCCCCGAGAGTCCTCCTTGCAGAGGGGTTAGACTTTGAGAGATACACAGAGATAGGGAAGAAACCCTAGCGACAACTCGCATTCCTAGAAGGAGAAGAGAGAGCTAGCCTTGCCCTTCTGCCTCGTCTAGATGACACAGCTCAAGGAGCAACCTTGTAGCTACCATATTGACGATAGTCATGACGCGGAGTCCCCGCAGAGCAAGACTAGGCGTGTTATCTACACGGAGAGCCCCAAACCTGGGTAAGATTCACAGGCATCCCAAGTTTCGCCTTATCCCGCTTCCAGGGCCCGGAGATGCTCTCTTGACCCCATTCATGATAAGCCATCCTTTGGCATATGTCACACCAAAACCCTTACATTTGGCGCCCATCGTGGGGCAATGCGCACCGTCGTCCGGAGACATTGTGGCACCCCGGCTCAGAGAAACCGGAACGCCCCGTGTTCCAGCCTAGAGATCGAGATGAAGTCTTCTGGAATACGGCACTCCTTAGCATAGAACAAACCAGCCTTCTATTATTACACGAATATGGATACATGGTCTCCGATATTACAATGAATAATACCGGCACGGCGACACTACGTCTACCACGGTTCCTCTATGCAATCAGCAGAGCAACACGGTGCAGCGGAACCTCTACTGGCAGCGGAACAACGAACGGCGATGATGGACTCCAATCCGCAGGGACTATGGCTAGAACGTTTATCCTAGCATCGCGAACGAAGGAACAACACCAAACAAGCAATCAATCCAGGCACGACCTGCAAGCTGGCATGACACACTAGGTCAGTACATTGAATATACTTGCAAGCTCACAATAAACCAAAAGCATTCAAGACAAACAACAGCATGGCATTAGCAGGTTCAATCAAACATGAGCATGATACTGACAGAACAACATGGCAGGCACAATTGAAGATGATACAACTTAGCACAGGCATAGCATGAACATAATAATACTACATGCAACATGATCATGCTATCATGCAACAACTTACTCTGTTCGGTCTACTATGTAACCAACACATGCATCACTTACCAACACGGACATCACACGATCATCTCAGGATCAAATCAAGCTTGGTATAAACAATACCGTAGTAATCATTAAATAACCACAAGGAGCTTGATCTTTACCATTGATTCTCGTACACCATCACAAATATCTAGCACTCAGTATCCTCGATACCCCGGTGATCATTCCGGCAATCACAACCCACTTATCTCGTCATCGTACCGGGGTTGTTATTAAACAAATTACTATTATTACTGTCGACTCACCGTGTAACCGACACGAACTGGGCCCTTATCCACGGGCACGGCTATTGATAGATTTGGACACACACTCTGCAGAGGTTAGCACATTGTACCCACACCACAGAACCCATGGCCTCGTTCTCCCATTCGGGTGGACCAACGACATTCTGACAAAACTGATCTACTGTCATGACACTCTCCCGGCCACTCCGACTAACTCCCCACTGGGTTAGTCCTGGGTGGCCCCGTGTCTACCAAAGACACAACGACCACCGTCGTGGTCAAAACATAAATGGTCCCAAATGGGAACCCGGATCCATAACAACAATAATGGGCACACAAGGTTATGTCCGTCTACCTGATCAGGGTAGCGCGTGCACATAACCTTCCCTCGTTTGGAGGCACCGGCAAGAGCAACGACAATAGACCCAGTTAGGACCTTCCCATAAAGGTAAGTGTGGCTGCACTGGTCAGCTCGATATGGTGGCACCATGACTCAGGCAATAGTTGTTCAAGTTCATTATTACCCGGTTAAACTTGAATGCAATAAGCTGAGTCAGAATAAAATAACATGATGCAACTACAATGCATGAGCATGATATCAACATAAGCATGGAGGTGAAACCATAATCAACGAGCATAAAAACAATGAAATATTTAACCAAATAAGCATGGCATACTGGCAAGCATGAATATCACAAGTACAACGCTACTCATGGCATACAGGACTACTAGCATCAAAATTAAATAACATGCAAGAACATAGCAAGAACACTGCCAAATAATCATGTAACATATCTAGTTGTAACGGAACATGCATATCACAGTACTTGACAGATAACAAGCATGCATCAGGACTACTACTAGCATGTACTTTTACTACCAAGCATAACATGTGAACATGATAATAACAAGTAGTACAAGACAACTTGAAGCATCAGATCATAGCATGACAGTGAACATGAAACTACAAGCATGACCGAAACACGACAGCAGTAGCAAACAAGCAGATAGAAAACAACAATCTTTCATTAAACATTCTAGTTGAAAACCATGGCTATTGCATGGCTATCATGCAGGTGGTTGTTGTGGCTTGCCTGGGGTGATGGGATACTCCGGGAAAAAGTGCGGTGAAGCCGCGAAAAGAATCGCCGGAAACAGTTCTCTCTCGGAGGGGCTGTTTACGGCAAGGGCAAAATGGTCATTTCCAATATTTCAACCCATAGTGAAAATGTCACCAACAGAACGGGCTCGACAAGACGAAGAAGTGGGCTTTGGATTCACCTCATTTGGAGTTACGAGCAAAAAGTTATAGCCCGGCGAAGTTCAGGGACTAATCTGTAAAAAGTATCTCCACACACAGGCCCCTGGAGGATAAAACAGGAAGCGCATTTCAGACAATACGCTTTCAGAACAGCGAAAGCGTACTTTAGGCTGGAGAAGAAAGAAACTACGCTTTCCGAGATAGAAAACGTATTCGGGGAGATACGTTTCCACTTACTGACGTGGCGACGTGGGGGTCAACGCGCAGCGGATGACAGGCGGGGCCCGTGTGGAGGTGGGGCCCACCGGCAGGAGTCGTCGTCTTCAACCTCCCGTCCCCGCACGTTCCTGAGGCTGGGCGGTGCTCGGTCATTGATAGCCGGGGCTACCGGCCGTCTCCGGCAGTGCCCGACCTATCAAACTGATCAGGGGAACGAGGCGGAGGCGACCCCGGGGGTTGTAGATGACGGGGAGCTCGGGAACGGCAGCTACGTTCGCCGTGGCGGACGGCCGGGGTTGGTGAAGATTGAACCGAGGCCATGGTGGATCCGCCAACGAACTGAGCTAAGGGGGAGATGCGTCGGGGAGTGGGTGGAGCTATGGTGGAGGAGAGAGAGGGAGGGGATGCTAGGCTCGCTCGAATTCGAGCAGAGCCAATCGGCGGCCGAGGAGGCCATTGGAGAGCTCGGGGGTGCTTGGAGCTTAGGGAAGGGGCCGGGGAGGCTTCTGGGAGTGAGCGAGGTCAAATGGTGAAGCAAGACGGGGTCAGGGAGGCCTTAAATAGGCGCGGGGTGAGGTGGCCGAGCTGGCATCGCCGCGGACGCGTGGCCAGCGCCGCGGACGCGTGCCCTCACTCGCAAGCTTGCGGGTAGGAGACGAGGGACGTGCAGTGGAGGTCTCACGGGGTAGAGGAGGCCAAGGGGGAAGCAGAGGAAGAAGCCGAGCGCCATTAAAGCTCGGTCGGCTACAGCTCGCCCGTGGGCGCGCAGCGACGAGCGCTGATGGAGGGGCTGGTGGAGGGCTCCAGGAGGACGGCGACGACGCGGGCCCGCTGTGGGACATGATCACGAGCACGAAGACGACGAGAGGATGAGGGGGTCCAGCACAAACAGCGTTCTGGCCGCGCACACTGCATGCCAAAGTGGTGGTCACCGCGCAGACTGGCATCAACAAGAGCCGAATGGCTGGCAATTGTTGTCTAGGGGTTGGTCCTTCCTGGGGAGGTTGCAACCGTGCTGGTAGATTGGTTAAAAGTGACATGGTTAAGTGGCAGTTAACCTCTGAAGTTTACTGCAGTAAACTTGGGTGAGAGCTGCTGAGCAACAGGAAAGAGATTGGAAACAATGGAGTTGTCTGGTAGATTCAGGGTAAGAAGGACTTTCATCCTGGTAACTTTGAGGTGATTTAGATCAAGGATTAATGGAGTTGCTTTTGAACTACCAAATCTGGTCAGAAATTAAGATTAGGATGATGCACTCACATAGACTTATGGATTGGGATGAAACTTGGCAAATCGTCATGATATGGACATATAAAGATGCTGTAAAAATCTCATACCAAATGGACAATCCAAAATGGTACTTGCTTCACAAACATTATTTCTGTCCAGAAACTTACCAAAATTTTGGAGGACAAATGGCTTGATGAAACATGCCCAAAATGGGTGGAGGTGAGTTATATGGATAATAAAAGGCCTAGAAAATTGGCAGCCATAATGGAGCAAGATAAAATATACTTGCTTCACAAACTGAAATTTTGGATAGAATCAAAGAATTGAAGATGAGCTCACATGGAGGCATTACATGAGCTCTACTTTGGTGGAGTGCTCTGATATGATGATACGAGGGATCATGCAAAATGCCAACTCATTTGGATATGCCTAGCTTGCACCTCCTTCACAAAGCTTCTTTCTGGATAGAAATTTTGGAAAATCATAATTAAATAATTACTAGGCAAATGAGGTTGCATTTTGGCATGTGGCAATTATATGGACAGGAAAAGGTGTCCAAGGAGTTTGAGATCAATTGGGCAAGGATAAATAGCACTTGCTTCACAAAGTGCAATTTAGGGCAGAATAGAAAAAGGAATATTTGTGAAATATTTTTGAACATGGCAATGTAAAGTTTTGCCATATTTGTTGGAGATATGACCCAAACAATTTATGATAATTTATTTGGGAATTTTTGGAGTGATAGAAATATAGGTAACTTCACAACCTAGGGCAGACAGGGTTATTCCTTTAATAGAAAAAGGAATATTCCCTAGAAACATAATATTGGGGTTGGGCCAAGATGGAAATGGCAAGGTCTAGGGATAGATATGAGGATGACAAGCCACTCTGGAAAGAAAGAAGAGGGCATCTTCTTTAGTTTCGAGACCACAAAGCCACGGAAAAAGAAAACTCAGGCAAAAATCTCAGAAAAACAAAAGAAAAAGAAAGGGTCAAAAATCAGGCTGTGACAACTCTTCCCCCCTTAAAGAAATCTCGTCCTCGAGATTTGGTTGCTCAGGGAACAAGTATGAATATACTGACTTAAGGAAACCGTTTCCAACTCGGGTATCCTTTTTCCTTTATTGATTGTTCCCATTAAAATTTCATCTGACTGTGTGGCTGGCTTGGAGTGGTTTTCTTTACTGTATCCATATGCTGTCGGACCTTACCTCATCTGTTCATGCTGATGCTGGCTACAATTATTTTCATATTGGCTGACTTGGCTGAGTGTGATCGATTATTATGACTTAAATATATGTCCGTCTCACAAGTCCAAGAGTGATCTCCGATTGATGTGTCATCCAGCACCGGCAACCTTTCATGAAATTGTGAACAAATTTTCTTCCTGGTGGGCACCCAATCTTTTCTCCTTGCATTGGGTTCCTCAACCAACTGTGGGTCCTCTAGGTTTAAAATAGTGAGGTAGCTCATAACCGTTCTCCTGACGGATTCTCACTTCTCGCAGGAGTTTCTGATTCATTTTGACTGGCTCCACTATCTTGAGTGTCAGAGCTGTACCAAATATTTTACTGACTCCTGTCGTGGCCAACATAAAGGGATATGACCTTATAGGATAATATTCGCATATTGGACTGACGGTGGAGGTCTTGGCCATATCTCTTAATTCTTCGCGTGACCATGAATTCTGTTAGGGGAATTATTTTGACAGGCGTATATTTATCCTTATCCCCTGGCAGGTAACATTTCTTCAATGGCAGGTTTATCGTTTCTCAAGTTTTGATCGCATGGGAATGATCATCTGAACCCTTGCCAGAAATCGGCAAATAAATCAGTAGCCACCAGAACGGTCTTTACAACTCAGATCTGGGACATTACTGAAATAACTCAACCACGGCTCAAGACGGCTGAAAGGCAGCTCAGAACATGTGACCGGGTTGATAAGAAGAAGGTGACAGCTCCTTAAAATAGCCAAAAAGCGGCTATAGGGCTACTGTCACAAAAACTAACTCAACAGTTGTACGAGACGGCCGAAAGAGAAAGCAGCTCAGAACTCGTGACAGTTGTTGAAGAGAGAAATAAAAATTGGCATCCACCCCGGATAGCTATAAATAGCTTAAATCACAAGCGTGGTGCCGTCACTGTGGAAAAATAGACAAGGGCTCATCAGGATAACATTCCAGGTTCACTGGTGCTTGTACAAAGCTCAGTGTTGTCGTCAAACTTGATAGTCCTTTGTCACACTGAGGTATATATCTGGCTTCCTTCACATATATTTGAGAATCTCATTCCCGAGGCAGACTTGTTTTTTGACTGATTCTTGCTGCTGACCAACTGTGGCGGATCTGATTCTCAAGATGCACTGCCTTATGCTGTCATTTCACCATTTAATATTTTGTACAAATGCCGTACTGAGGGAGAATGGATGGCTTATACTGGAAACCATCGAGAGCATCTTGGTGAGGAAGACTGCGTACCGTGCTTCAAAAACTCCCCCCCTTAAAGAATTGCTAGGGGAAAACTTGGTACCTTATGCCGGAAGCTTTTTTTTTGTGGTTGCTTGCTGAAGAAGACAGAGTACCTTGCACGTGAAGTCATCCATATATCGTACTAAGGAAGATGGAGGAATCTTGCAGTTGAAGCTTCTCTGGTAGCTTTCAAGGGAAGACTGAATTGATTACCTCAAAAGCTTCTCACTGAGATATGCGGACCGATTACCGCATATATATCATCTTAATATTTTTGCTCTTGATTTCTTGTATGAAATGGGGTTTTGCAGGACTATCTTCCTTTTTGAGTACATGCCATATTTTTGCTTGCTTCCAGGTACATCGGGTTCCAAAATTATCCTCAACGAAAAATTAAACTTGTATCTGAGCCATACCCTTAATCATATTCTGTCAACCTTGCACACAATTTAACTTCTTGCTGATTTGATCATTTCTGCTATGAGAAGTGCACGCTGAGGGAGACTTAACACTCAGATCAGATATCCCCCAAATCTGAATGCAGTCGGCTGAGAATTCCATACTGTTGGGAGGAGTGCGCGTTAATGCAAACTTTATCCAAGATTTCTTTTGTCTTCCCACGAGCTATTTCCAATTTCACTGCAGTCTGCTGACAATTCCATCCTGTTTAGCTGAGTTTCCCAAATATATGCATTTCTTGCTAACTCTTCGGGTCCGGAGTCGGCTGATGAGCAACTTTAATAGGGGAAAAATTATGCCACACCGAAGGCCCAAAGAAAAGCAAAAGAAATGACAAAAATAAAAGCACACAAGCAAACTAATAAAATCAAGCAACATCACATACTACTGCTACTCACACCAAAATATGCATGCACACCTAAGCACACAAATTGCGCAGAAATTCCAGTATTACGGTCTAATATGCTGTGGCGGTGTGCACGAAAATTATATCCCTGTGTGGAAGGAGTTGGTGTAACCGAAGCTACACCAAGCACTGGCTAAACAATGGCTGGATCTGGATGGATGCACAGGTGAGGACGGACTTGACCATCAAGTAGCGAGACACAAAAGTCACGACCACCTCATCATCAAGCGTACGAAGAGAGTCGTATCCGTCCGAAAAAAATGAAATGACATGGCATGATAACAGTGGAAGACTGGGTTTATTGGCATTGCCCTTTTTTGATAACAAAGATCAGCAAGGGTTGCCAAAGGGTCGAGATGGAAGACATGGTTCACGATAGAAACAAGTCTATCACCAAAATAATATGGGTGGATGGGGGAAAATATCGAAGCGATACCTGAGCATAACTCCTCTGAATGGTGTCTGGAACACTCGGTACCAGGGCATCACTCTGCTGGGACAGAGGTGACGCCAACCACCGAAAAATAGGTATGCAAAGAGGGATGGTGCAGGTAGTGGATTGAAACTTATACCACCTACACTCACAAGATAAACTTCTAACGACCAAATAATAATCTATATGCATGCTATGCGACAAACAAATGCAGCAAACAAATGCAACAAACCAACCAAACCCTATACTACCGCATTCTAACGTTCGCGCGGTCTAGGGCGTCCTACAGACAAAACTGCTCTGATACCAAGCCTGTGGCACCCCGGCTCAGAGAAACCGGAATGCCCTGTATTCCAGCCCAAAGATCGAGATGAAGTCTTCTGGAATACGGCACTGCTTAGCATAGAACAAACCAGCCTTCTATTATTACACGAATATGGATACAAGGTCTCCGATATTACAATGAATAATACCGGCACGGCGACACTACGCCTGCCACGGTTGCTCTATGCAAGCAGCAGAACAACACGCTGCAGTGGAACCTCTACTAGCAGCGGAACAACGAACGGCGATGATGGACTCCAATCCGCAGGGACTCTGGCTGGAACGTTTATCCTAGCATCACGAACACAGGAACAACACCAAACAAGCAATCAATCCAAGCACGACCAGCAAGCTGGCATGACATGCCAGGTCAGTACATTGAATGTACTTGCAAGCTCACAATAAACCAAAAGCATTCAAGACAAACAACAGCATGGCATTAGCAGGTGAAATCAAACATGAGCATGATACTGACAGAACAACATGGCAGGCACAATTGAACATGATACAACTTAGCACAGGCATAGCATGAACATAATAATACTAGATGCAACATGATGATACTATCATGCACCAACTTACTCTGTTCGGTCTACTATGTAACCAACACATGCATCACTTACCAACACGGACATCACACGATCATCTCAGGATCAAATCAAGCTTGGTATAAACAATACCGTAGTAATCATTAAATGACCACAAGGAGCTTGATCTTTACCATTGATTCTCGTACAACATCACAAATATCCAGCACTCAGTATCCTCAATACCCCGGTGATCATTCCGGCAATCACAACCAACTTATCTCATCATCGAACCGAGGTTGTTGTTAAACAAATTATTATTATTATTACTGTTGACTCATGGTGTGACCGACACGAACTGGGCCCTTATCCGCGGGCATGGCTATCGATAGATTTGGACACACACTCTGTAGAGGTTAGCACATTGTACCCACACCACAGAACCCATGGCCTTGTTCTCCCATTCGGGTGGACCAACAGCGTTCTGACAAAACCGATCTACTGTCATGACACTCTCCCGACCACTCTGACTCACTCCCCACTGGCTAGTCCTGGGTGGCCCCGTGTCTACCAAAGACTTAACGACCATCGTCGTGGCCAAAACATAAATGGTCCCAAACGGGAACCCGGATCCATAACAACAACAACGGGCACACAAGGTTATGTCCGTCTACCTGATCAGGGTAGCGCGTGCACATAACCTTCCCTCGTTTGGAGGCACCGGCGAGAGGCACGACAATAGACCCAGTTAGGACCTTCCGATAAAGGTAAGTGTGGTTGCACTGGTCAGCTTGATATGGTGGCACCATGACTCAGCCAATAGTTGTTTAAGTTCATTATTATCCGGTTAAACTTGAATGCAATAAGCTGAGTCATAATAAAATAACATGATGCAACTACAATGCATGAGCATGATATCAATATAAGCATGGAGGTGCAACCATAATCAATGAGAATAACAACAATGAAATATTTAACCAAATAAGCATGGCATACTAGCGAGCATGAATATCACAAGTACAACGCTACTCATGGCATACATGACTACTAACATCATCAATAAACAACATGCAAGAACATAACAAGAACACTACCAAATAATCATGTAACATATCTAGTTGCAACGGAACATGCATATCATAGTACTTGACAGATAACAAGCATGCATCAGGACTACTACTAGCATGTACTTTTACTACCAATCATATAATGTGAACATGATAATAACAAGTAGTACAAGACAACAAGAAGCATCAGATCATAGCATGACAGTGAACATGAAAGTACAAGCATGACCGAAACACGACAGCAGTAGCAAACAAGCAGACAAAAAACAACAATCTTTTATTAAACATTCAAGTTGAAAACCATGGCTATTGCATGGCTATTATGCAAGTGGTTATTGTGGCTTGCCTGGGGTGACGGGATACTCCGGGAAGAAGTGCGATGAAGCCGCGGAAAGAATCGCCGGAAACAGTTCGATCTCGGAGGGGCTATTTACGGCAAGGGCAAAATGGTCATTTCCAATTTGTCAACCCATAGTGAAAATGTTACCAACAGAACGGGCTCGACAAGACGAAGAAGTGGGCTTTGGATTCACCTCGTTTGGAGTTACGAGCAAAAAGTTATAGCCCGGCGAAGTTCAGGGACTAATCTGTAAAAAGAATCTCCACACACAGGCCCCTGGTGGATAAAACAGAAAGTGCATTTCAGACAATACACTTTCAGAACAGGGCAAGCGTACTTCACGCTGGAGAAGAAAGAAACTACGCTTCCCGAGACAGAAAATGTATTTGGGGAGATACGTTTCCACTTACTGACGTGCCGATGTGGGGGTCAACGCGCGACGGGTGACAGGCGGGGCCCGTGTGGAGGTGGGGCCTGCCGGCAGGAGTCGTCGTCTTCAACCTCCCGTCCCCACGCACGCTCGAGGCTGGGCGATGCTCGACCGGTGATAGCCGGGGCTACCGGCCGTCTCCGGCGGCGCCCGACCTACCAAACTGATCAGGGGAACGAGGCGGAGGCGACCCCGGGGGTTGTAGACGATGGGGAGCTCGGGAACGGCAGCTGCGTTCATCGTGGAGGACGGCCAGGGTTGGTGAAGATGGAACCGAGGCCATGGTGGATCCGCCAACGAATTGAGCTAAGGGGGAGATGCGTCGGGGAGTGGATGGAGCTATGGTAGCGTAGAGAGAGGGAGGGGATGCTAGGCTCGCTCGAATTCGAGCAGAGGCCATCGGCGGCCGAGGCGGCCATTGGAGAGCTTGGGGGCTCTTGGAGCTCAGGGAAGGGGTCAAGGAGGCTTCTGGGAGTGAGCGAGGTCAAATGGTGAAGCAAGACGGGGTCGGGGAGGCTTTAAATAGGCGCGGGGCGAGGTGGCCGAGCTGGCGTCGCCGCGGACGCGTGGCCGGCGCCGCGGACGCGTGCCCTCGCTTGCGAGCTTGCGGGTAGGAGACAAGTGAGGTGCAGTCGAGGTCCCACGGGGCAGAGGAGGCCAAGGGGGAAGCAGAGGAAGAAGCCGAGCGCCATTAAAGCTCGGTCGGCTACAGCTCGCCCGTGGGCGCGCGGCGACAAGCGCTGACGGAGGGGCTGGCGGAGGGGGAGAGGGCTCCAGGAGGAGGACGACGACACGTGCCAGCTATGAGACATGATCACGAGCACGAAGACGACGAGAGGAGGAGGGGGTCCAGCACAAATAGCGTTCTGGCCGCGCACACTGCATGCCAAAGCGGTGGTCACCGCGCAAACTGGCATCAAGAAGAGCCAAATGGCTGGAAATTGTTGTCTAGGGGTTGGTCCTTCTTGGGGATGTTGCAACCGTTCAGGTAGATTGGTTAAAAGTGACATGGTTAAGTGGCAGTTAACCTCTGAAGTTTACTGCAGTAAACTTGGGTGAGAACTGCTGAGCAACAGGAAAGAGATTGGAAAAAATGGAGTTGTCTGGTAGATTCAGGGTAAGAAGGACTTTCATCCTCGTAACTTTAAGGTGATTTAGATCAAGGATTAATGGAGTTGCTTTGCAACTACCAAATCTGGTCAGAAATCAAGATTAGGATGATGCACTCACATAGAGTTATGGATTGGGATGAAACTTGGCAAATCCTCATGATATGGACATATAAAGATGCTGTAAAAATCTCATACCAAATGGACAATCCAAAATGGTACTTGCTTCCCAAACATTATTTCTATCCAGAAACTTGCCAAAATTATGGATGACAAATTGCTTGATGAAACATGCCCAAAATGGGTGGAGGTGAGTTATATGGATAATAGAAGGCCTAGAAAAATTGGCAGCCATAATGGAGCAAGATAAAATATACTTGCTTCACAAACTGAAATTTTGGACAGAATCAAAGAATTGAAGATGAGCTCTACTTCGGTGGAGGGCTCTGATATGATGATATGAGGGATCATGCAAAATAGCAACTCATTTGGATATGCCTAGCTTGCACCTCCTTCACAAAGCTTCTTTCTGGATAGAAACTTTGGAAAATCATAATTAAATAATTACTAGGCAAATGAGGTTACATTTTGGCATGTGGCAATTATATTGACAGGAAAAGGTGTCCAAGGAGTTTGAGATCAATTGGGCAAGGATAAATAGCACTTGCTTCACAAAGTGCCATTTAGGGTAGAATAGAAAAAGGAATATTTGTGAAATATTTTTGAACATGGCAATGAAAAGTTTTGCCATATTTGAGGGAGATATGACCCAAACAATTTAGGAGAATTTATTTGGGAATTTTTGGAGTAATAGAAATATAGGTTGCTTCACAACCTAGGGCAGACAAGGTTATTCCTTTAATAGAAAAAGGAATATTCCCTAGAAAAATAATATTGGGGTTGGGCCAAGATGGAAATGGCAAGGTCTAGGGATAGATATGAGGATGACAACCCACTCTGGAAAGAAAGAAGAGGTCATCTTCTTTAATTTCCAGACCACAAAGCCACGGAAAAAGAAAACTTAGGCAAAAATCTCAGAAAACAAAAGAAAAAGAAAGGGCCAAAAATCTGGCTGTGACAGACATGTTCTGGACGGGAACTTTGTTCCTTCCTGGCAAGCGTAGCCAGCCCGGTATGCCTGATGGCGTGGATACCGGGGCATTTCGCGGTGCTGAGGCCGCCTGCGCCGCAAGCGAGCTCGCTGATCTTCTCGGCGAGACCCACATCCGCAACAAGCCCGCTCCGGCCGCAAAAGCGATCGGCTCAGAGAGCTGCCTTGTCGAGCTCCTCGCAAGCTTCACATCATCGACGAGCTTGCCTTCGACCTGGAGTCCGTTGGCTCCTCTGACCCACCCATCGATATGATCGTCGACTCCGACACGGCATCCGCCGACATCTTCCCCGACCACGTGGTGTTCATCGACGATCCACTCCCCCCTGCGATCTGCGACACAAGCGTTAGCACCGTCACGGAGGTGCTGGCCGCCAGCCACGATGAACCTCCCAACGGGTCTGGTCAGGACCCGCTGCAGGCGGCGATGCGGAGGCTCTCCACTCCCCTCGCTGTGCGTGCAGACGACGCAACGCTGGAGACTCTCCGCGTCTCGCTCCTCGACAACGCCAACAAGCTGGCCGCCATGCGGCGTCTCACCAAAGCCTACCTCCGCGAGGTCGACCGCGCCGTAGGCGGCACGCCGGCTGCTGGTGAGCCTAGCCGAGCCGGCGCACTGTGGAACCGTGGCGGAGCCCTCGCCAGCATGCTGGGAGCTGCGCATCCGGTTTACGCCACCCCATTGGAGAATCTGAGGGCTGCCCAGGCAGCAGCGGAAGAGCTAGACCACTTGCAGGGAGATGAGCTTCGCTGCATGACGCAGCGTGTCCAGCAGCTCCTCGACGCGGCAATCGAGCAGCAGGAAGCTCGCCGCGGGCTTTGGAGGCCGACGTGCAAACCGAGAACCGTCCTCCCCGACGCGAGCAAGGAGCTTCGTCTAGATCGCCAACAGGCGGCACCCGTAGTCGGCACAACCCGGGGCCAACTGCCAGCCGCAGTCGGCATGACTCGGAGGCGGCTGCTAGCCGCAGCCGTCAGACTCGCATCACCATCGTGCGCGACCAAGACGGCCGCCCAAGGGCAGTGGAACGGCGGAACGAGCGTTCGCCTCCCCATCGCCGGGAGAGGCTCGCGACCTCGCCGCCTGTCGAATACCCGACTCTTGATGGCCGCTTGGGCCGCCGCGAGGGAGTTGGGGAGAACGATGCATGCCACCGGCTCGACCGGATGGCCCGATCCTAGGCGTCGAAGAAGAAGACGCGATCTATCCGTCCTGCTTCGGCCCCCGTATCCGCGACGAGCCTTTCCCCAAAGGTTTCTCGCTCTCCAAAGACACCCCCTAGTACAACGGTTCCATGAAACCAGAAGACTGGCTGGTGGATTACTCCACATCCGTCAACATAGCAAATGGCAACAAGCATGTTGCCGTGAAGTATGTCCCGCTCATGCTCCAGGGCACGGTCCGGACGTGGTTGAACATCCTCAAGCCCAACAGCATCAACAACTGGGTAGACTTCACCGATGTCTTCACCGGTAACTTCACCAGCACCTACAAGCGGCCGCCCAAGCCACGGTAGCTCTCTCTGTGCGTCCAAGGTCTGAACGAGTCCGCTCGTGACTACCTCACGCATTGGGTCGAGCTGCGCAATTCCTGTGAAGGGGTGCATGAGGTGCAAGCCATAGAGTACTTAACTGTCGGGTGCAGAGAAGGCACCCTGCTCAAGCACAAGCTCCTCTGCGACGAGCCCACCACGCTGGACGAGCTATTAAGCATAGCGGACAAGTACACCACAGCCGACTCCTCCATGAAGTCAAAACTACATGTAGATGCCTCCGGAAAAATGGCTCCACCGGCTCCTCGGACGCTGGCCGGAGAGTCCAGTCGGCGCTAGCAACAGCAGCAAACAGACAACAAGCGCAAAGCCCCCCCCCCCCACCGGCTTCCAACGGCCGGCTGGTGGCAGCAGTTGAAGACCAGCAGCCAGAAGCTCAAGCCGGCCCCAAGCGCCAGAAGTGCGGCAAGCCAGATTGGCAGCCTGACTTCTCCTTTGAGGAGGCCCTAGACGCCCCTTGCAAGTTTCACAGTGGAGCAAAACCATCAAACCATGTCACAAGGAAGTGCCACTAGCTCACTCGGATCACCAAAGGCGAGGCTCTGCCCC